>CM076577.1:1391252871-1391767265 GCA_034641835.2 Pinus albicaulis
TTCACCGAGATTATCCTGGTTATACACTATTTAAGCTTCATGCATAACACATAACCTCTTCTACAATTGATCATCAATATGCGGAAATAGAAAGCAGTCGCATGCACTCATAAAACAATAATCAAGCACACATATCAACACTGTATGTAATGGGGAAAGAAATAGCTGAAAACCCCCAACTATCTGTATAATATAATGATAGAGAACATGTAACAATACATAGCACAATACTCCTCACAAGTACTCAGTACTATATCAAGAAGTTACACACAAACTATATGAGATTTGAACAAGTCAGGGGTTCAAATCTCCTCCACAAGTCTGCCTGCCTCTACTGCGCAATCCAAGTGAGTAATGAGTGAGATCCAAGTTCGAATCCCACTAGCTCCAACTGCACAATCCTCATTGGAAATCTCCTCCAAAGTGTGTGCAAATCTCATGCAAAATCATGGTCACAACTGATAGTCAATCACACCCTTTCACCCACCTCTAACACTGGTCTCCACTGAACTGCCCATGCATTGCAGTTAACTGATGTGTTCATTAGTTGAATTATGAGTTAATAATTAGTGAATTAATTATTAATTAATTCACATCACTCATCACTAGTGTATTTTTCAGTTAGACTAAATACAACTAGTTCAACTAAGTTAAATAGAACACAACTCCACCAACTGTCTCATCAACTCCACCAAACTCTGCCACTGGAGTTCTAACTGAAGTCAACCATGCATTAGCTCAACTAACCCCTAGGAATAGCGTAATTCCTTTTGTCAGATGCATATGCCACATCCAAGCATCAAACTGAAGTGCTCCAAGAGGATAAGATAATGTTTATAGTCTAAATATTATTAAGGGTTAATAATATTTGACTGTTCTATTTTTAGCTCGACAGTCTAAAAATAGAAGCTGCCCAATGTCTAAAAATAGAGGTCCATATATTTTTACCAACTTGACCAATCATCCATAAATAACATCCTGCAACTCATAGACCATGATCCCTATGTCTAAAAATAGACATAGTCTAAAAATAGACTTTGCGCCAAAAATAGCCTGCGGGCCCACTTAGTGAAGGCGACTTCATTTCACTAAGCTCCATCATCTTGTTGCATTTTCAACACTTCCTCTCAACAATATATGGATTATCTGCAACCCCTATCCTGCCTCTGTGGTATTCGAATTTTCTCCTGGTGAGCGCCTTCGTCAAGATGTCAGCATCCTGATCCTCCGTGGGAATATATGAAAGTAACATGATTCTCCGCTGCACACAATCTTTGATATGATGGCACCTGATGTCGATGTGTTTGGATCTATCATAAAAAACTGGATTAGCCGGGAGTTTAATGCAACTCTGGTTATCACAATAAATCACAGTAGGCTCCAAGTGTGACCCGAACAATCCAACCAGAATCTTCCTCATCCATATGGACTCGCATGCAGCCAAGCTTGCTGCCATATACTCAGCCTCTGCTGAAATGAGTTCCACGGATCTCTGCTTCCTGATGTACCAAGAAACTACTGTCGACCCGATATTGAAGATCCCTCCAGATGTGCTCTTTCGGTCCGTTGGGCTCCCTGCCCAATCTGCATCCGTGAAGCCACAAAGCTTCACCTCATCCTCCTGTCTGTACCACAGACCATATCCCGATGTGCCTCTACGATAACACAATACATGCTTGCCTGCCTTCCAGAAGAGATTGGTAGGCTTAACCATAGCTTGCGAAAGCTGGTTAACAGCATAGAATATATTGGGTCGTGTATTGGCCAGATACATAAGCGACCCCACCAACTGTCGATAAATAGTGGCATCCACTACCTCTGCTGAAGTAGAATCCTCCTTCCTCCAACCTCCAGGAAGAGGAGTATCAACAGGCTTGCAGCCATGCATGTTGAACTTCTCCAATATTTCTCGGGCATACTTACCCTGAGAAACAAATAGTCCATCACTGCGCTTCCAGATTTCCAATCCCAGGAAATAATGAAGGAGGCCCAATTCCTTCATCTCAAACTCTCTAGCAAGATCCTCCTTGCATGAAAGTATCAACAGCTCATCACCCATCAAAATTAGATCATCGACATACAGTACAATGATCAGCAACTTCCCCTCCACCACAATCTGGTACAGGTTAGGATCCGCCTCACTCTTGGAGAATCCAAGTCCGGTGAAATTGTCGATCCGTGTGTGTACCAAGCACGAGGTGCTTGCTTCAACTCCGTATAGTGTTTCCTTGAGTCTCCATACACTTCCATCACGAAGACTTAAACTCGGCTGCTCTATGTGGCCACCTCCTCCTCAATGACTCCATTGAGGAACACAGTCTTTACATCCATCTCTGGCGGATGCTGCCCCCATCTCACGAGAGCAAGATCATCCGTATGAAGAGACCTTGCGACAGTGCAAAAGTCTCCTCATCATCGCATCCTCTATCCGTGATCCTGAGAAGCCTCCCACAAAAAAACTTGCCTTGTACTTCTTCACACTCGTCACCGCTTCCCGCTTCACTTTGTAGATCCATCTCGAACCCACCGCTGATTTCCCCTCCGGTCTTGGGACAATCTCCCATGCACTGTTTCTGACAATCGAATCATACTCTTCCACCATGGCATCTACCCATGCGGGGTCCTCCACAATTTCCTCGAAAGAGGATGGCTCTTTCACGACACATTTGCTCACAAGAGCCATGTATCCAGTGTACCGATCCGTGATCGGTCGTCCGCGCCTGTGCCGTAGGTGGTCCCACAACCTTCTCATCTTGGAGCTGGCCCGCTCAACTTCTCGTAGTGCGTTTGCGCCTCTCGATGGTTGGCGCCCGCATGAGTGGTTTCTTCCACCCATGAACTTCCTCGTAATGATCCACATCCAAAGCTCATCCGTAGGAACTAATAGCTCCTCATCTGCATGCAAGTGTGGCTCCCTCTCAAGCGAACACTTCATGGCTTTCTCCTCCTGAAATTTTATATCCCGTCGCATAATAGTCTTGCGACTGTCTGGCAAGTACACACGATAGTTGTGGGGTGTATCAGTGTAACCCACAAATATCCCAACCTCTACGGTCGGATCCAGCTTCTTCCTGGCATCCTTCGTCACATGCAAGTAGATAGGTGAACCAAAAATCCTCAAATGGGAAATGTCCGGTCTCTTACCAGAAAACGCCTCCTCCGGTGTACTCATGACAAGTATCTTGTGAGGACAACGGTTCTGCACATATATTGCAGTATTGCATACCTCCACCCACAAGTGAAGGGGTAGGCCTTGATCATGCAACATCACCCGTGCAACACCCATGATCATTCTGTTCTTCCGCTCAGCAACCCTGTTCTGCTATGGGTTATGAGGTGCAATGAGCTCTCTCCGAATCCCTTCTGCGCTGCAAAAGTCCTTGAATTCAGCAGAGATGAATTCACCACCATTGTCGCTCCTAAGAGCCTTCACATGCTTCTCCGATTCCTTCTCAACCAGCGCCTTGAACTCACAGAACTTTGAGTATGTCTCGCTCTTCTTCTGCATGAAGAAGATCCAGCACTTCCGAGAGAAATCATCAACAAAGATCACATAGTACTTGTGCTTTGCTGTCGAAGCTACTGAGAAAGGACCACATACGTCTATGTGTACTCTCTCAAGGATCGTCGTGGCACGACTATCCTTCTCGTGAAAGGTGGCTTTCACAAATTTTCCCAAGGTACACCCCTTGCACTGATCTGACTGTGCAATAGTGCCCTTAGGAAGCCCAGTATAAATCTGTTGTAGTATCTTCAAAGTGCCATGGTGAAGGTGGCCCAATCTCCGGTGCCACAGCTCGCCATCATCCCAGCTCACCACTTCTCCCACCTTGCATGCCATTGCTGCGCAGCCATCTACTTGCAACTGATAAAGGTTCTTGACTTGAACCCCTATCTTCCGGGTCTCTCCAATTTTCTTACTATGCAGGAAAGCTTTTTCTTCGCTGAAGACCACATCATACCCCTTGTCTTCCAACATCTCCACAGAGATCAGATTCTTCATTAATCCTGGAACATGCAAAACTTCCTTCAATACAAAGGGTTTACCAGACTCCCTCTCAAAGGAAATGGTACCGATACCAATCACACTGTATCTACCATCATCACCCATCTCGATGTGCACTCCAAGATCTTTCTCATCTAGATCTGAAAACAAATCTCGATCTCCAGTCATGTGAAAAGACGCACCACTGTCAAAGAACCATACTGATCCCATCACACTTGAAACCAAGCATGCGATCAGCGAAAAATCTAGCTCGAACTGGGAGGCCAATGCCTCTCCCGCTGCAGCTCCAACAACATGCTTATTTTTCTTCTTCTGCAGACAATTTGTGGCATAATGTCCATGCTGGTGACAGTGAAAACACTTCACCTTAGACATGTCTTGCTTCTTGCCTTTCGCACCAGAATGAGAAGCTTTCTTGCTCTTCCCCTTATTTGCTTTGGCAGCCAAAGCGCAATTTTCTTCATCAGATGCCTTTGATGAAGATCCGTCTCTGGTATTCCGCTGTATCTCCTCTTGCACAAGATCCGACCAAAGTCACTCCCATCCTGGCAATTTCTCCCGACCATTGACAGAATCCTGATAGGCATGCCAACTCTTCGGTAGACCAAGGAGATCCAAGCTCACCAATTCCTCATCATCGACAGTCACCCCCACACTTCCCAGCTCATCCCTGCATTGGATGAACTTCGTGAGATACTTCAGCATACTGTCGCCTTTCTCCATCTTAATATGTCTGAGTCTATCCTTGAGCGCCAACTTCCTCTGGTCGCTCTTGCTCTGGAATAAATTTGTCAACGCTTTCCACATCAAGTATGGAGAAGCTTTTCCATGCATGCTGGATACAATGTGATCCTTCACGCCCTCCAACAGAATTCTTCGACATTTTGCCATCTTCTTTTGCCAAGCCTCAACTTGAGCAGCATCAGTAGGCTTTGGGGTCTCAGCTTCTATGAACTCCTTCAGCCCGTTATCATCTAATACCACCTCCATCCGGTCCTTCCATGCAACATAATTCGAACTGCCCTCAAGGGCATATTCCAGTCACAATCCGTTGAAAGACATTTCAACTTTGGCACCAAGAAAACTACTGCAAATTCGAATTCGAAATTCTGCTGCAAATTCGAATTCCAAGCTCAAAACTCAGCTGCTTCTGGATCTGTGAGAACAAATTATTTCTAGCACAGAGATCGACTGTAAGGGAATTTACTGGATATATCACCTTTCAAAGAAAGGATGGATCTAGAGGCTACATGGCCCGTTACAGACTCTGTCTACCGAAAATAAATGTAATTCCTGTAATAGATCCGATGATCAATTCTACTCCGATACCATGTAGAAATTTGAATAATTTGCTGAATTATTCACCGAGATTATCCTGGTTACACACTATTTAAGCTTCATGCATAACACATAACCTCTTCTACAATTGATCATCAATATGCGGAAATAGAAAGCAGTCGCATGCGCTCATAAAACAATAATCAAGCACACATATCAACACAGTATGTAATGGGGAAAGAAATAGATGAAAACCCCCAACTATCTGTATAAAATAATGATGGAGAACATGTAACAATACATAGCACAATACTCCTCACAAGTACTCAGTACTATCTCTAAAAGCTACACACAAACTATATGAGATTTGAACAAGTCAGGGTTCAAATATCCTGCACAAGTCTGCCTGCCTCTACTGCGCAATCCAAGTGAGTAATGAATGAGATCCAAGTTCGAATCCCACTAGCTCCAACTGCGCAATCCTCATTGGCAATATCCTCCAAAGTGTGTGCAAATCTCATGCACAATCATGGTCACAACTGATAGTCAATCACACCCTTTCACCCACCTTTAACACTGGTCTCCACTAAACTACCCATGCATTGCAGTTAACTGATGTGTTGATTAGTTGAATTATGAGTTAATAATTAGTGAATTAATTATTAATTAATTCACACCACTCATCACTAGTGTATTTGTCAGTTAGACTAAATACAACTAGTTCAACGAAGTTAAACAGAACACAACTCCACCAACTGTCTCATCAACTCCACCAAACTCTGCCACTGGAGTTCTAACTAAAGTCAACCATGCATTAGCTCAAGTAACCCCTAGGAATAGCGTAATGCCTTCTGTCAACTGCATGTGCCACATCCAAGCATCAAACTGAAGTGCTCCAAGAGGAAAAGATAATGTTTATAGTCTAAATATTATTAAGGGTTAATAATATTTGACTGTTCTATTTTTAGCTCGACAGTCTAAAAATAGAAACCGCCCAATGTCTAAAAATAGAGGTTCATCTATTTTTACCAATTCAACCAATCATCCATAAATAGCATCCTGCAACTCATAGACCATGATCCCTATGTCTAAAAATAGACATAGTCTAAAAATAGACTTTGCGCCAAAAATAGCCTACGGGCCCACTTAGTGAAGGCGACTTCATTTCACTAAGCTCCATCATCTTGTTGCATTTTCAACAAAAAATCCAATGCCTGAAACTTTCATTGATGTGTTCATCATGCCCGTTGTCTTCAACATTCAATTCTACAGCTTCTATGCAGACCTGATCCAAACATGGTGTTGCAAGACATGCTTCAAGGAAATTTAACTCTTCTTCGTAATCGCTTTGTGTACATGCACGTTGTAAATGAATGGTAAATGTAAAAACATTTGTAGAACCACATTATTTTTGTTCCTTCTGCTTTGAAATGAGAACTTCCTTCTTTGCCTCTACCTCTGCGTTTTTCTATGTCTCTATTTCTTTCTCTTTTTGGGCTTCCTACTATGCCTTTGTTTCTTCAGCTACTTCAAGGAGTATTTCTTCCTCTTGGTTTGCAGACTAAAGTGTGATTATCTCACCATATAACATCATGTTGATATCATGTTTTTGTTCCATCATTTGCAACCATTCATCATGAGGTAACAAGTATTCATTAAATTTAACATCAACAAATTGAATTCTTGAATTGACCATAACATTGGCTGCTCCAATGGAAACTTCATTGTCATCAACAAGCTCTATTGTTGGATTCACCATATTGTCATCAACAAGCTCTATTGCTAGATTCACCAAATTGTCATCAGGAAGATCTGTTGCTAGAATCACCAAATTTTCCTCCACTTTTGACTGTGTACAACGGGGTTCACAAGCATCTATGTGCTCCTTTTCTGCTTCTTCTGCAAATTCTTCACTCATCATCTTCTTGTGTCTTAGCACAATGAGATTCACCAAATTCTTCATCTTCAACTGGATTACTCCCCCTTACATGAAAAATCCTCTCAAGGGTATCCCAGGCTTCCTTGGTTGTCTTTGTATTTGCGATGAGGGGAATAATGCTATCATGTTCTCATTTTTTGTGGCTCGACAAACAAATTGAATTGCAAATATAGTAGTTTTTTTGTTACTCAACTTTTAGATCTGACAATAGTTGTAGCTATGACTCACAATGGTGATATGGTCAAAAAATCCCAAATAAATTCACCTTTACTACTCAAATACTTCAATCCAATTAATTGAAATAAAATTTGATAATTTTTACTATTCAAAAATACCTTTTTTTTTAAATTAAAAAACCAAAAAAAAATTTACAAACACCTTCAACCAAAATTAAATACTCCCACCCTTTTAAATAACTTACATAAAATAAATCCTTAATAATGCTACCACATTATACAAAGGCCCTTTTAAAAAAATAATGCACTCAAAATAATTTCATAAGCCCTTTTGAATGTCCCTTTACACCTTTAAACAATCTCCCGGAAATAATGAAGTGTCCCCAAATTCAAGTTGTAATACTTGAATGATTAAAAAAAAACCTTTTCTTTCATAATAGTCATTCATCTGTTTTTTACCAACACTTTCAACGAATATTAAATACTCCTACCTTCTTAAATAACTTACGTAAACAAATCCTTAATAATGCCACCACATTATATAAGCCCCTTTTTAAAAAGATAATGCACTCAAAATCATTTCACAAGCCCTTTTGAATGTCCCTTTACACCTCTAAACAATCTCCGGGAAATAATGCAGTGCCCCCATATTCAAGTTGTCATACTTGAATGATTTTAAATAAAACTTTTTTTTTCATAATTCTCCTTCATCTTTGTTTTAAAAAAAACTTACATAAAATAATTCGGGCACCTTCCGTTTTATAAAATCCTTAAAAGTGTTTGCCTTTTAAAAGATGCTTTGTTTTTGTGAATTTGGACTTGAAAGAATACACGTTGGAAAGCTTATGAGTTACCATGGAAGCTTACGAATAGCGCCCTGTCGTTAATGGTTAGCAGTAAACGCACTTCCCGATAGAGATATGCATTGATACAGGCTTGCAAAGCTTTTTATAATTTATATTTGGACTTTTAAATTGTTTAACGTCAATCCATTAATACAATTTTATGTGTATAATAAGATCTACTCTCCTAGGCTTGACTCCCTCATGGGAGAATTCATGGGAGGGTCCAGTGATATGAAGCATGTGGATAGATGGGAGAGTAAGTAATGTGTTTTTGGGACTGTTTGGGGTCATTGATCTCGATGGTAGGGTAGTGAAATCCATGGCATAAAGGAGGCAAGTCGTGCACGCAGATGAGGACGGCCGCCACGAACGGTGGTGATGCCCTGCAGTAATTCATATCACTGTTGTTAAATCCGGAGCCGAATACTATATTCATATATTGAACACTACTGGAACGGCTTCAGTGATGTGGATTTCACAGAGATATAGGGTCTATTAAGATTGTTGAGACTGATGTGGATTTCACAGAGATATTGGGGTTTCTTGAGATTGTTGAAGATAATGAAGAATGTAATTTAGGAGAGAGTATGTTTACTAGAATTTTAGATTAAGAATTAGTTTCTCTTTTTTAAGTAAGTTGCTGGAATTTTCTTATCTATGTGAAGACTATATATTAACCTTTTGTAATATGTTTGAGATATTGGGTTCGAGCATTATTTAATGATACTTTAATGCTTAACTTTTTATTTAAAGAGATTAATTTAATAATAATATTCTAGAGTTAAAAGAGAAAGTAATTGTTTGTTAAATATTCCAAGAATATGGGGAAAAGAGGTTGAGATAGTTGTGGCTGCTACCTTTCCAAAAGGATTTAGGGGAAAATCCTAAGGAGGAAAGGGGAAGGTGGAGGGTTAAGCAATAGGAGGTTGCACTGAGTTTTCTAGGGCTGGTGTGAGAATCAGTGGAACTCAGGAATTACCCCAAAGAAGTAAAGATTGGATCTAATCCTGAGGTCTAACTTCTTGTCTCAGAAAAATACCTAAGCTCTAGTGTGGAGAAAGGGGGGAGCAGAGGACGTAATAGCCTTGTTCAAGGTTGGGTGGAACGAGGAAACAAGCCTCAGAAATAGGTATTTAAATATTTTGAGCATACTGTTTTATACTGTGAATCGCTGAAATAAACGTTAAATAAAATGTGCATATAAATTACATGAAAGAATGCCAGTTTAACATTTTCAATTAAAGTACAAAAAGGAATGTTATTTTAATATTTGTACTTAGAGTAGCGGAAAGAAACGCTAGGATAATACTACATTTAAAATTACAACAACGAATGCTAGATTTACACTGTCATTACATTCTGAAATAGATAGTTGTAATTAAAAATAATGTAATGAAATGCCAAGACGGAAAAGCTACAGTTAGAATACTGAATAAAACTAAATTAGATTAGATTTTATGTCATGATTTTTTAATGAAAAACTAGTGTAAAAGTTGTAGCAGAACTTTAAGGAAAATAATGAATCAGAAAAAAATTGGTGGTTACAATTTATGATGGAATAGAATCTTGTTTTCTTAACCGTATACATTAGCCTATCTCATGGTATAGACAGAAAACTGAAATATATTGAATAGAAAACCTAAGAATCCATATAATCTTTATATTGGCAGAGGTACATGGGTATAAGTCATGGGTTTAGAACCAAGACCCATGAGGAGGGTTGAGATTCCGATCCCATTTCGCCTGTTAGAGAATGCACCGTAGGAAGACAAACAAGTACTGGTTCAAACTAGGAAAATTAAAACGATTAAGCCGACTCTGCAAAATATTCTATTCGAGAAGTGCCATAGCACTTTCCATTTATCCGGATAGCAAATAACAATAATTTATGGGATACAGATAACATAAAATATCCAATATATAAAATGGGAAAACCCTCATAAAACCCATTCAAGAAAATGGAATAAAAATTAATACACCAGTCATTTAAAATAAACAGAAGATGGAGTTCTAGCATGCAGTATTTTTAACAGTCTGGATTTTTGAAAACAATCCCCGAGTAATTACAAATTTAGAAAAGAAGGGCCAAGCCCAAATAGAAATTTAACTAAACAGTCTAGAACAAAGCTACAAGGCTATGGCTGAGCCTGACACGTCCATGGGAACGAAACCCCTGCCCAATAAACAAATGGGGGCAACCGAGATTACTGTTAAGATAATTCCATGGTCAGTCGTATTAGGGTTTGCCGAGGAAGAAGGAGAGTGGAACATAACAGTGACTGAGGGCAAGGAAATGACCCATGAGTCCTGAAGTCCCACATGCCTATGGTTTCCTTGAGCTTTTATCAACATTTAAGCACAGGGATTACAAACTATACAAGAAAGACCTTTTAAAAAAAGAACACAGAGAAAAGAAATGACAAAAATTACAAGAATAAACATGAAAACAACGTCCATTCCACTTACTCGCAGAGCTGAGGAGGAGAGGGTTGTGTTGAAGCTAATACGAAATTCCTTCCGCGTATTAGAACCCAACGTACAGAAGGTCGAAAAGATTTGAGAAGGAGGGAATAGATCTATGTAGAAGCTTGCCATGACAACTTGTGCAATGAAATAACACAATCGAATTGAAACCATACACCAAGTAATGGGATTCAAAGGGAAAATTAATAAAGAGAAATTTACAATCTAAATGAACACTGATTCTTACCTCTACAGCTAAGTTTGAATAGAAACTACCCCGTCGACGACACCTAGACTATGGAAGAGAACCATAAGGGATTAACCAGAGAACTATCAACTTGTAGAGCCGAACCAGTGAACTCTCAACTTGTAGAGTCGAACCAGTGAACTATCAACTTGCAGAGCTGAGTCCAGAACACATCGGCACAAAAATGACTCTCTGGCGGGAGGTTGGGGGATGGGTGGTTACCCTAACCCTACTCCTCAGCAAAATCCACCATTGAATTCACAATGATGGGATCAGATGATCTAGAATGCGCCAGAGGACAGAGTAATGGATAGGTAGACGCAATCACAGTTACCGAGAGATGTGATAATAATTTCTAGAGTGAAGATTCTTTATGGCATTAAGTTATAGTACATTAATTTGTTAATCAAAATTACAAAGGCTAGTATGAGGGAGATTCGAAAGTAACATTACCCAAGGTTCCGTATTAACCAAAACAAATCTTGAAAAGACAACTGGTAAGGTTCTGGACTGGAGTGAACATGAGTTAAACCCAAAGTCTTACATTGAAAACAAATGTCGGTCATTATATCATGTTATATATTTTTATTTTTATTTCGTAAAAGTGTTAATAGCATAAATCCGTAGATTTTATGATGACCAAGTTTAGTACTCTCAATATGTGTATATTCACATAGTGATTACTTTTTATTTCCTTAATCATTCTGTAAATGCTTGTGATTAGTGTGTTTGTTGTTACAAGTGGTATCCGAGCATAAGTTACAAATTTGGGCAGATGGGTCAATCCCATACTATTTTTTAGTGTTGTTCCTATTAAAGTTTAATGGTTAGAAATTGTTTAAAGTACAGGAACAAATTAGTGTAAGCTACCATGAGAAGGGAATCGAGTCATCACCCACCCAGAAACACAGGGGAGACCCATCTTGTGACCAATCCTGAGGTCAACCAAAAAATTTGGGTGCATTTAAGTGTGCACCAGCACTAGCAAACAAGAAGAATGTTGGAAGAACAACAATGACAGACAAATAGGTTGTTGGATACTATGCAGCAACTACAGACAAAGATTCCTAAGGCTCATAGTGACAATGAAAGGTTGATGAGAGAACAGGAGAAGATATTAAAAAGTCTATTGGATAGACCAAATCCACCTAGTGGACAACCTAGCCCCAAAAAAAATACTCAGGAAGAAAGATAATGACGCCAACCTATACATAATAATGTTGAAGGTAGCCAAACACCAAGAAGTAATAAAAGCCAAACATACCATGAGGCTGAATCAGGAAATGTTGTTGAACAACAAGAGCTGAAAAAACAAAAAGTGGAATTGTAGGGAGAATTCTGGAATGTCAAGCCTCCTACCTTTGACAGAGAGGTGGAGGAAATGGCGGAAGCTTGGATAATAAACAGGAACAAGTACTTCCAATTATATGAATATAACAACAAACATAAAGCCCTTCTAGCCATTTACCATCTACTGGAAAAACCAATGCCGTGGTGGGAGGAAGTGAAGAGCGTACAAGGAGTGGAAGATCAAAATGAAACGAGGGATGAGTTTCGGCAATATTTCAAAGTTAAGTATCTGACTGAATGATTTTACGATGAGAAATCCATAGAATTTCATGATCTGAAATTGGGCCAAATGATTATGGATGAATTTATTACAAAATTCATTTTATTATGAAGATATGTACCTTATCTGTGCGATGAAAAGGAAAAAGTGCATTGTTTCTTGACCATTTTTCCAATACACATGGAAGAAATAATTGAGTTCATAAATAAAAAAAACTATGGATGAAGCGATAAGGAAATCACGGATATGCTATTAGCAATCCAAGGCAAAGGGTGAAACTGGAAAAAGTTCGCTGCCTCAAAAAAGGTAGAAAAGTTTTACAAATAACAGAAAAACAGATCCAACAATTATAAGAATGTTGCAAGGAATCCACTGAGTAAACAAAATGGAAAAAGTCAAACAAGTACCAAGTGGGCTGGTGAGGAGTGGCATACTAAAGCTTCTAGCAGACCCGACATTGGACAAACCCAAAAAACTTCGTCGTACTGCTGGGGATGTGGTGAGGCACATTACCTCAAAAACTACCCTCATTGAGGAAGGAGTGAGGTGGCAGAAAATCTGCAAGAGGCATCGATGGTGGGGGATGTAGCGTGAAACATACCCAGAATCAATGCAGCACTGGAGGACTGGCAAGGAGATTACCAGCCAACCATGATAGAGTTAGAAGGTAAGCTACAAACCTAATCTGTTTCTATTTTAGTTGACCCTGGAGCCAACTTGACCTACATAGACCCTCGTGTGGTTGAAAACTGTAAATTACATAATTAGAAATTTAAAAACCCTTCGTTAGTTTAGCTGGCTACAGGGACAAGAAGGCGAGTCCATGCTAAGGTACCAAATTGTGAACTAAGTATTGGGGATCAACACATAACTGTAGAACTCAATGTTCTACCCCTTGGATCAGATGATATTTTATTAGGGATGGATTGGCTGGAGAAACATTGGTCATTAGTGCACTACAAGAATAATTTCATTTATTTTAAATCAAATGATGGAACACAACAAGAATTGCAGGGTATTAAAAAGCCTTTGCAGTTACGACCTATTACTACATCTCAATTAAGTAAATGCATGAGAAACGTTTGTCAGCTCTATGCCATTCAAGTAGGATTCATCAACACAAAAGATAAGACTCTTATGTTGGAGAATATTCTTATTGTGCAAGAATTCCAAGATGTATTCCCTGATGAAATTCTAAGACCGCCACCAAAAAGAGACATAGAATTTACTATAGAACCAATATCTGGGGTAGCACAGGTCTCCCGAACTCCATACAAAATGAGTGTGCCGGAATTAACAGAATTAAAGATGCAGCTGCAGGAATTGATGGATAAAGGCTACATTCGTCCAAGTGTGTCCCCATTGGGAGCACCAGTGCTATTCGTGAAGAAGAGCGATGGCACTATGTGTATGTGTATGGATTGTCGATAACTCAACAAGCTAACTGTTAAAAAAAAATACCCATTGTTCGAGTCCCGTAATTTACAGTATCAGAAGGGGAATGATTATTGCATTTATTGTTATCGAAAATAATATTCCATGGATATCATTTATTTTTAGAGAAAGTAAGGGAGGTATTTACTATCAAGAGCGTCAAATGAGTCTATCTACCATTTAGTTCAGTTGAAAGAGGAAAAGCATTGCTAATTAAGTATGATGATGAGAAAGATCCATACTGCCTTCATTTATTCCATCTACCCTTTTCTTACCTTTCATATTACTAAATTTTGACACTCCCCTACTCTGAAATCCCATTCAAAGTCCTAGAACCCACATACATAACCTTTTCGAATTTACTACTTCATAAGACCCACTTGTGTTGAAAAATCCAAAAAAAAGTCTAATCTTTTTCCGCATTCCACAACCCACAAGTTTCTAGCTTATCTTTGCAAATCTTTTCCGAAGACTTAAAATTTTTCAATGCGATATGATAGGACCCGCCTAAAACCTTTATACATTACCAAAATCCGCATATAAACCTTTGAATTTCATAATTTCCTTACCTTCCACCTTTTTGCACTTGCCAACATTTAGCGCGTCACATGGCACACTTCGCAACATTTATAACTTACTTGTAAACACCCGCAAGTTACAAATTTTAACTTTCGATTTGACCTACTCGCATACCGCAAATTACAAGTTTTAAAGGACAAGTGCGGAGGTAAATGTTAAAATCAACGAAGTGCGATGTGCGGCCCCCGACCCTGGCCTGCATAGTGCACATCGTAAATTTCAAAGGTTACCGTGGAAGGTAAAATGTTAAAAATGCCGACGTACGATGTGTTATACCCGTGGGACTCGATCGCACAACACACATCGCAAGTGATAAAGGATAAGCGTGGAAAGTTAATGTTAAAGAATAAGAAGTGCGATATGCGATGTTGTTGCAGATGCGATGAGGCTCCAAGGTAAAATCTAAAGGTTATCAGATCGGGGTAAATAAAGTTTTACGTTGTTTTTCTTTGAAAAAGGGTTAAAACACGACTGAAAGGGCTTGGGAAGCAAAAGGAAAGAAAGGGTTGAGTCTGGTCCCACCTTACCGCCACGTCATTACCTTCTCCTCATCGCCCTCCATCTTTCCTCCATCTCAAAACAACCCCTCCTCATCCAACGATCCTTATGCATTTCACACCCCCCCCCCCCTCAGCTTCCAAAATTTAACCATTTGGCGGGGTCCGAAATGGGTGGTATCACTTTCTCCCTCCTCACTACGTGTCGCCATTCTATTATTTCACACCCCCCTTCTATATTACGACTTACCACCTAAGACCCCCTCCAAAAAGTTGTTTTCGCTTGCCTCCAAACTACTGTCGTATTCGTTTGACCACTACCACTGCTGCTACACCACGTGTGCGAACTACTATCCCTCGACAACTGGGCATATAAGAGATATGCGCCATTTATGAGGAAATAGGCTACACATGGTAGAAATACTCGAGCCAAACCCGACAAGGGGTAAAAGGTATGGTGAGGCTGAACATAAAAAAAAAAAGATGGTAAAGGTTGAGTTGGGCATTTACGTAGAGATTTAACAGCAGAGACTGAAGGGGCCGCAAAGCACATCAGCACCAGTATCAATAAATGAAAGTAGCCAGCGCCACCGTGGAAATAATGATCCAGCAAGGGCAGTCTATGAATGAAAGCCAGAGGTCAAAGTCGTGTTCCTTGCTTCTTCGTGACCGCCTCAGCCACCTTTAGCCTAATTTTGGTGTACTTAAGATTTCATAAAGTAATGTTACAGTCAAAGTTATTTTAATATCAGTTCAAAAGTTATTGTAGAAGTTAATATTGTAGGTGATATGCCAGATGATATTTTATAAAGTGCATTTAGAAGTTATTGTATAAGTTAATATTATAGGTGGTCTGCCAAAGATATTTTAGTTCAGACCCTGCGTGGCAGAAATTGTCAAAATTCCATTTACTTTGTAGTTAATGTGGATTGTCAATCTAGGTTAGGGAAACCACCTCTGTCACAGTTAAATACTGCTTGAATGTTCATTATCAAGGGTTGGAATTTGTTTAGACTCTACATTGCTAGATTATTGTATTGAAGCTCCGTAACAGTTTTGAGCTGGGCATCAATAATCAAAGCACGTTCACAGGATCCTTGAGCTATTTTAATGGTGATGTTATTTCTTTTGTGTTAATGTTTCCTTTGTTTTTCCATGTTGTACATCAATTTCTCTTATTACAGAACATAAGTTTGAGATTAAGATGTGCTGAGAAAGCACCTTAAGTCTATTTGTTTTTGTTATCTTAATGTTTTCCTCTGAAATACAACTAAAGAATTCTTAATTTTGTCTTTAGCTCTACTGAAATTGTTGTCTTTAGGGTTCTCCTCTGAAGTATAGTTAAAGAATTATTCATTGCTCTTTAGCCTCACCAAGGCTGATATCCTTAAATTTTCCCTTGTGAAGTTTAGTTAAAGAATTCCTAACTGCTCTTTAGCTTCACAGAACTAGTATCACAAGTGTTTTTATTTGAAAGTATAGTTAAAGAATTCTTAAATGCTCTTTAGCTTTCACTACCTCCTATTATGTTATATTCACACTGCCAATAAGATCCATTTTATATAGTTAGTTTTCCCTGTGAATGACCTTGAAAATTTGATGTAAAACTCAGTGTTTTATGACTCCATTGCCTAATGGATTAAACTTCTCACATTCTATTTGTCCAACCACCCAATCAATCAAACAAACAACCCCAATATCTATAACTAGCCTAAAATCAGCAATTATAATCATCAATCTAAATCATAAATCATAAAGAACAGAGAGAGCCTTCTCTGAATCTAGGAAGGCTAGGTCCTAGACTCCGAAGTGGCTTGATGTTGTTCTCTGTCATTTTTTCTTGCCAATCTTACAAATTATGGAGAGATAACACCCACTAACACGCATAGAATATTTTCCAAGATTGACTTAAGGTCAGGTTACCACCAGATCTAGATCAAAGACAACTTAAGCAAAATATCCTTTCGCACTAGGTATGGGCATTATGAGTTTGTGGTATTGCTATTTGGGTTAACCAACGCACGAGCAACCTTTATCAGCTTAATGAATGGAATTTTTCACCGATAGTTGGATAAATTTGTTTTAATTTTCATTGATGATATATTAATTTAATCCAAGAATTTATAAGAGCACAAGGAACATCTACCCATTGTACTGATAATGCTAAGAGAGCATCAACAATATGCTAAGTTTAGTAAGTGTGACTTCTTTAAGGAACAGATCCAATATTTGGGGCATGTGATTTCTATTGAAGGGATTGTTATGGACCCAGAAAATATAAAGACAATTATGGAATGGAGGGTCCCAAATAATGTAGCTGACATACGCTCATTTATGGGTTTGGATGGTAACTACCGACGATTCGTCAATAAATTCTCCAAAATAGCCTTTCCTATTACCTCCCTACATAGGAAAGGATGAGTCTTTAAATGGACTCAAGAATGCTAGAACAATTTTGAGTTATTAAACGATTTGTTAACTACTGCTCCTATTCTGAAGGAAGTAGATCCCAGTAAAGAGTTTGAGGTATGTACTGATGCATACAAGGAAGGTGTAGGAGAAGTGTTGACTAAAGAGGGAAGAGTCATAGCATATGAATCTAGGAAGCTAAAGGATCACGAGCAGAGGTACTCAACCTATGACTTGGAGCTAACTGTGGTAGTGCACGCCTTGTGGATATGGAGGCATTATCTACTAGAGAAAAGGTTCATGCTAAGAACTAATCACAATATCTTAACTAGTTATTTTAAGCAGGCCGATCTGAATTCTCGCCAAGCGAGATGGAATGCTTTCCTAAGTGAATTTGATTTCGATATTCAGCACGTGAAAGGAAAAGAGAACCAGGTGGTGGATTCTTTGAGCAGGAAGCTACATGGCATTTATGAGCTTTACTTTAACCAGATTGAATTCAATTTTCAAGAACAGATTATGGAGGCAGCTAAGAAGGACTCGTAATACCAGTATTTATGGCAGAAAGCAAAAGATTATGAAATTCAAGGGAAAAAATCTGAGTATGAACTCGATTATAAGTAGTTCCTAGTTTATCGGAAGAGAATATATATCCCCAATCAAATAATTTGAAAATAATTATTTTGGATGAATATCACAAGAGCTTCTATCCCGGACATCCAAGATATCAAAAAAATGTTAACGGAAATTAGAAAGGACTATTTAACAATGTGATAATAGTTTTAATTATATTTGTCAGGCACCTTGTGATTCCATCCCTTTCTCTAAATCGCATGCTATGAACAAATTGAAATGTGAAATTAAAAAGTTAAATAGTCTCCACAGCACTTGACAATGGAGATTTGCTATCCTAACAAGAGTGTGTAACACTTTGATATAATGAAAAGCCACAAGCTAATCACATGATAGTGATCATAAGCTTCTTAACACAACGTGTTAACACAATGTGATATCAGGAATATCAAACTCATGTAGAATGGTAAAAAATTAATTAAACAAAATGGTTGTTAGTCTATACTAAATATTTAAAATTTATTGAACATCCTACTCGATAACAAAATTATAAGCAAAGAAACAAGTTTTAACTTCATTTTCTTGGGGTTCATATGAAGTGTGTTTTTTTTTCCAATAAGGTTTGATTTTGTCGAGTAACATTGTAATGTTGCTCAATCACGATTATCATTAAACAAACAAGTCCTAATAGTATTGCAATGGTTTATATAAAATATAGTATTACAATGGTTTATATTAAATAGTATTACGATGGTTTATATAAATTATGATGTCAGACACATGTTAGGTTAAATCAACCATCGACTTTTCTCAAAATTTATTATCACTTTGTTTTTTATTCATATTTATTATTTAGTGGATACAAAGAAATTGAATTGGGAGGGATAATACTCACAAATACAAAGAATAATATTTTTATTGTACACTTGCATTCAATTATATAATTAGTGTTAAATTTAATTAATTATAAAATTAATGTTAAATTTAATTAATTATAAAATTAGAGATAAGAATTGAGAGGATTTCTCAGAAGCCGCCTACCATTCTCAAACTAACCTCAAACTCAGTATAAAGCATTATCTCTAATCTAAGTATTTAAAATTATGATTAATATAAAATCAAATATATAAATAATTGAACTACAAAAATCATTCTACATTTTGATGTTCAAAATCAGCTTGCTTATTATTTAAGTATTTAAAGTGCGGGATTCATTAGTAGAACCGCTCTCTCGTGCCTTTTTTCAAGTTTTCTTCTTCAAAGGCAAATAAATCTCAAAATTAAATGATAAATCAAAAGCCTAATAACATTTGACACCACTGTCAACCTAACTCAGATTGATTCAATGCCACTTTGTCGCAGGGCTTTGGGCATTCTCTCTTTTTGTTAACCCAGAAATAAGTCCATAATTCAAGGAGTTTGGATATCTAACTCTCATGTCCATGGATATTACACTTTAGAATGGGATAATTCATTGTAACTAATTCTTATAACTTTATTAAAAAAAATGTTATAATTTAATTACTTGTTTTTGAATTATTATAATTTAATTAATATTGGAATATATAACTTTTACTTGTTTTATGTGTGATTATATTTTATTGTGGAGATTATTAGTTATTATTAGGTATTGATTTTACTTTATGTAGAATCTATTTCCTATTTTATTACAGGTTGTTGAGACCTAGTAGAATGCACTAGATTGTCTCCAACTAATTAGATTCTTAAATTGATTTTAAATATTCAAACAAATTAGATGGCATCCAATATAGTTTGAGATAAAACTTCTTGTATTTATATTAATAGTTTTACATACTTGACACAATTTTGTGTGTAATAAGATCTACTCTTTTTAGATTTACATAATGTCTTAACAATAGGTGGCTTGACTCCCTCACTAGAGGCCCATTAATCATGAAGGCCAAGGATATGAAACCTATTGGGATATGGCAAAGTAGAGTAATTTTTCTGGTGAATAAGCCTACTCCTGGTTATGAGGTTTATCTATTATTTTGATAATAAATGCAACTGTAAAAGATCTATTAGTAAATGTGTTATGGGTCTATTTATGTTCATTGATCTTACAGCTAAAAGAGTAGTGAAAGCCATGGCATAAAGGAGGCCCATCGAGCAAGCAGATCTGGACTACCATCGTTCATGGTGATGCCCTGCACAAGTTCATGCGGCCATTGCATAAATCTAGAGGCCAATACTATATTAAGATATTGAACATTATTGAAAATGGTTTGCTTTCCTAGGATCACATAATTTATTGATTAAGGATGAGTCCTCTCAAGACTGTTTCTTTCTTGGCTGGTGGCGATGTTAGATGTTAGGTGGTTGTTCAAGAGCTAACAAATATAACTGCAAAGGTCAACGGTATGAGCCTTGGTCTCCATAGTTTCCATGTGAGTGCACTAGGTGACATAACAAATGGGTGCATGAAAACTGGACAACATTTTAACTCATTAGGCAAGGAGCACGGTGCACCATAGGTGAAAACTGGCATGTGCGGATCTAGGCAACGTAACTGCAGGAGCCGATGAGGCTGTCGAATTTTCAATCACTGACAACTGGATTCCTCTTTCTCGACCACATACGATAGTAGCTGCAGTTGTCCATGCTGATACGATGATCTTGTAAAAAATGGCAATGAACTATGTAATAGAACAAGAAATGCTGCTGGCAGAATTTCTTGCGGGGTTGTGGGTCTTCAAGTGTAAATATAAGCAGTTGGTTATTTATTGTCTGGATTTTTCAAGTATGGATAGGAGTATCTATTACTCTTCAGTCTAGTTTGCATTATGCGAAATGGATATAACTGTGAGCTGAGATAAATAGTGGAAGATGTGATTCCTCGTGATGCCCTGTGATGTGTTTTGCATGCATGATACTCACTGTGGAGTTTTGTTATTGCTATCAATTGAGTAAGCATTAGAATTCAACCCATGTGTAGAGCTCAACAACCGTGGTGATAAATCCACACCATCACGATGCGTCATCATTATCCAACTAGAAGCAAATGAAAATACGATTGGACCTACTGTAAACACATGTACCATTATGTTTGCATTTTCTATAGCTTGAAGAGCATAGTTCTTGTTCTACGTAAGGAGTCTAGAATCATCTCCACTTACTACTTGGAACCATGTGCACAGTGATTACATTGATGAAATTGTTTATAGAATATGAGGAAGTGTAGTAGCAATTTTCTCGTGCATGGACGATAAGGTCATTTGTTTCTTCTCTAAGCCTAACTATGATGATGATTTTGCGCAAGCGATGTCACTGTCCATAAAGACAGCACAACAAGAAAAGGCACTGTAGAAACTCAGTGTGACACACACGTAAGTCAAGATTAAGATAGTCTACCATCAAGTTTTGGGGCGCACAGTATTACTGATGCTCCTTAGCACAATAAGATTCCTTCTGTGAGTGGGGAATATCTTCTCAGGAAAGAACATACTGAAACAGTTAGACTTGAGGTTGGCTTTTTTGCTGAAATTCCAGATATGATATATGATCTCAATTTTAGAATATTCTCGAAAATTTTAATATATAAGATGTTGGAATATTTAACATTCCAGAACAACAATGGAGAATAAAATTCTCCCTCCTCTTCAACACAGAGAAAATATAAAAAAAATTTCTTCACTGGAGACAGAGCTTTCACTGTAAACACTATTTCATTAAACTTCAAAAAAAACTTGGTTACAAAATCACCTCTGCCTGAGGGAATACAAAAACTTTGACTGCTTCAAAACACAGTTCAAAACACAACTCACACTCTTTAAAAATTCACTCTGAAAAATACTCTGTCTCTTCAAGAATGAATGCACTGCAGTGCCATTCAAAACTCTGTTACACTGCTACTGTGTGTAAAGACAAAAAAAACTTCCAATACTAAACTCAGCACTGCTGTGCTATATCTGCCTTTTTCACTGCTGTGTGAAAAAATAAAAACTTACAATGCGTTAAAGCACACAGGCCTTTTTCTTCTTTTTTATATGCCTCAGCATTTTTTTTACAATATAAAAAAAACTATATTAAAAATAAAACTATTTTAAAAACTAAAAACTAAAATAAAAAAATAAAATTCAACGTGGCCCACGGCCTCCTTTTGGAACGTTTTACTCATATATATATGTAAGACATATATATGTATGCTGTGCGTACATAGTTTTTAAAAAAACACAAACATTAAAAAAAAACTTTGACCACGCCGTAGAGCCCGGATTTCAAAACAGAAAAATTAAACTCTTTTTCATAAAAATTCCGCGTGCCAAAAAGTTTTTGCTGATGTCATCAATTTGTGATGCGGGATTTTTATTAAATCCATTTTATAAGTTTCCCTGGGTCCGATTTCTGGCAATGGTACGGCAAGAAATTGTGACGCGGGATTTTATTTCAATCTGGTTCATTAAAATTCAAGTCCGGAGGTTGACTGCTCAACAGTTTTAGCAAGCGGCTACTGTGTCCTGCAAAACAGAAATAGAAGGTGGCTGGCTGCCTGTACGTTGCATGGCGGAAAGTAAATTCAACACTCCCCCTTACTTTCAGCTGCTGGGTTATCAGTCATACCCAGACATTTCCTCAAAAACTCAAAACTCTTCTGCCCCAATGGCTTGGTCAGAATGTCTGCAAACTGCTCCTGAGTTCTGCAGTGTTCCAAAACAATTTCACCATTGTTTACTAATTCTCTGATGTAATAAAACTTTGTGTCAATGTGTTTCGTTCTCTTGTGAAACACAGAATTCTTGGATAATGCAATAGCTGAGCTATTGTCACAATAAATCACTGTTCCTTTTACCTGCTCTTGGCACAAACTTCTTAACATCCTCCTCATCCAAATTGCTTGACAAGTTGCTGCTGTGGCTGCCACATATTCTGCCTCTGCTGTAGACAATGCTACAATGGGCTGTTTTTTAGAAGCCCATGAAATGGCTCCTGAACCCATGTGAAAAACATAACTGGAAGTGCTCTTCCGATCATCTACACTTCCAGCCCAATCACTGTCAGTGTATCCAACTAAATCTGAATTTTCTGAAGTAGTATATAAAATACCAAACCTTTTTGTGCCTTTAACATACCTCAAAATTCTCTTTGCTGCCTGCCAATGTGCATCCTTTGGCTTCTCCATAAATCTGGAAATTAAGCTAACAACATGCATTATGTCGGGCCTAGTTGAAGTCAAATACATGAGGCTGCCAACTATGCTCTTATACAAGCTAGGATCAAAATCCTTGCTGCTGTCCTCTCTGCTGAGTTTTAATCCCATCACTGTGGGAGTGATCGCTGATTTGCTCTCCTGCATATTAAATCTTTCCAGCACTTCATTAACATATTTTTCCTGTGAGATAAAAATCCCATTTTCATCTTGTTCTACTTCTATTCCTAAGAAGTATCTCAACAAACCCATGTCAATCATTTCAAATTCTTCTTTCATGACTGTTTTAAAATTTTCAATAAGGTAATCATCATTACCTGTGAAAATAACATCATCAACATATAAAACTACAATCAACATTTTTCCATCTTTTTCTTTAATGTAGAGGGTGGGTTCTCCCTCACACTTTTCAAATCCATTTTCGAGTAGATAGGAATCTATCCTACTGTACCATGCTCTTGGTGCTTGCTTCAGCCCATAAAGAGCTTTCTTCAACTTGCACACTTTGTGCTCTTGGCCTTTCTTCTCATAGCCTAGAGGTTGTTCAATGTAAACCTCTTCCATTAACACTCCATTTAGGAATGCTGACTTCACGTCCATTTGGTAAACTTTCCACTTGTTTTGTGCTGCTATGGACAACACTGCTCTCACGATTTCCATTCTAGCAACCGGTGCGAAAGTTTCCTCATAATCTATCCCGTGCTTCTGCTTATAGTTCTTTGACTGCCTTGCCTTGTGTCTCTCTATTTTGCCTTCAGCATTACTCTTGGTCTTGTAGACCCATTTAACTCTAATGACATCTTTACCTTTTGGGAGTTCAACCAAATCCCATGTCTTGTTTCTTTCTATGGCATTAATCTCCTCATCCATAGCTTCTATCCATTTCCTATCTTTAATAGCATCCTCAAAATGAATAGGGTCATCAACATGACAATATAAAGCAAACAAAGAATTGATACCTTCATTTGCTGCCTCTTGTGCATAAATGTCATTCAAATTTCTGAACTTCTTACCTCTTTCACTTGATGTACAAATGCTTGAAGAAACACTTGAATTTCCTCCTTGTGGTGTGCTTGGAGAAGCACTCTCATTTCTCCTCAAGGGTGTCTCTCGCTGCTCTTGTGTTGGTGCTGCTGTTTGGGGATGTATTTCAGCCAATTCATCATTATCTTCATCATGAGATAAACAGTGTTTAACATTCACTGTTTTCTCTATGCTTCCATCCCAAGCTTCCTCCTCAATAAACTGAACATCTCTGCTCACAATAAACTTCTTGGTGGATGGGTTGTATAACCTGTAGGCCTTGGATTCCTCACTGTATCCAATGGAAATACATTTCTCCCCCTTGCTGTCCAACTTCTTCCTTAGCTGATCCCGAATACGTGTTGTGTCATCCAAACCTTCATGTGTGATATTCGTTTTGCCACCCATGCCTCTTCTTGTTATTTTGAGCCTAGTCACCGTTTTTGTAGGGCAACTAGACTGGAGGGCACCACAGGCCGCACAATGTTCCCAAGGGAATTTCAATAACTGTTTAGGCAAATGCTTTGCTTTTAACATACTCCTCGCCATGTCCATTATGGTTCGGTTCTTCCTTTCGGCTACTCCATTTTGCTGCGGAGTATATCTAGTTGTAAACTGCTTTTGAATATCATTTTCTCTACAAAAACGTAGAAAATCTTTAGAGATATACTCACCTCCTCTATCAGTCCTTAAGACTTTGATGCGTTCACTCAAGCCGAACGGCTTTGAAATCGTTAATTTTTTTAAACACTTTGTACTATTTTTCAAAAAGTAAACCCGCAAGTTTTTCTTGTAAAATCATCGTAGTAATGTTGTTATGTAGCCGCAGCAAGCGATGGAGTTTGGCATCGGTCCGACACAACCGAGGACAATCTCTACAAGTGAATTTGCTCCCGTGCTTTTCCCGAAGGAAAACTTTCTCTCCGTGTTGTTTCCCGCAATGCTAAACCTTCTGCCAGTTACCACCGTGCTTCTCTATCAATGGTAAACCTCTTACCATTCCTTTTCTGTTCAACAAATTAAGACCTCCAAAGTTGAGATGTCCAAATCTCAAATGCCACAACCAATTTTCATCTTTTGGTTCGCTTTGGATAGCCTCTTTTGCCACTGCTGCTATCTTTTCTTCATTCTTCAAATCTGCTCTCATTCTAAGAGGGAACATTATGTTCCTTGTCATCTTCACTTCAGCAATACATTGTTTGCTGGGTGGTTTGTCCATGATGGTACAAACATCATCCTCAAAAAACACATTGTACCCCTTTTGAACAAGCTGTCCAATACTTAAGAGGTTACACTTCATTCCTGGAACATAATAGACATCTGATATGGATTTCTTTGCACCTTTCCTTGTTAGAACATTTACATTCCCTTTTCCCATAACATACACTTTACTATCAGTCCCTAGTGTGACTTGTGACTTCACACTCTCATCTAGCATAGAAAACATGGCTAAGTTTCCTGTCATATGGTTACTACAACCGGAGTCTAGAAACCATAGATCCTCACTTTTTTCTTCAGCCATATTACAAGCCAAAACAAATTATCTTGGCTGATATTTTCTCTAGTGAAATTTGCACTAGTTCTACTTCCCATATCATGCTGCTTCTTTCTACATTCATTAGCATAATGACCATATTTTTTACAATAGTGACATTGGGTTACTGACCTCACTTCATACCGAGGCTCTTGGAGCATTCCGTCGGGATCACTCGCCGGCCGCCTTGGCCTTGACGTTTACTTGGATTGTCGCCTCTTCTCCTTGAGCATTTGCTTGACTCGTTCCTTCCACCTCCGTTTTTAGCTTCGCCTTCCTTCTTTGTTTCCTCCTTCCGCTTTGTCTCTCTTTCCTTTCCTTCCGAAAAGAATATCCTGGTCTTGTAAAGGCATGTTCCGCAGATGAGTTTTCACTTTCACCCAATCTCCGCTCGTTGTTTCGGTCGAAGGATGCATGTAGTTCATCCATCGTGAACTCCGTAAGATCCTTAGTCTCCTCTATGGTGGTGACAATCACATTGAATCTTGAGGGTAGACTCCTCAAGAGTTTCTCCACAATCCTCTTGTCTTCAAGAGTCTCTCCATGAGACCTTATTTGTGTGACCATTCCAATCACATGAGTGAAGAATGAGTCAATAGTATCTGACTCTTTCATACAGAGAGTCTCAAAGTCTCTCCTTAGCAGCTGAAGTTTTGTTGTCTTCACTTTTTCCATGCCTTGATAGGCTATCTTGAGAGTTTCCCATGCTTCTCTGGATCTCTTGGCTGCTGCTATCCTTGGAAACACACTCTCATGCACTGCCTGATACAATAAGAAGAGAGCTTTGGAGTCTTTCTTCCTATTGCTCTTCAGCAACTCTCTTTCTGCCTGAGTTAAATCTTCAAACTCTTCTTCATCTGCTGGCTCTTCAAAGCCATCTTCAACAAATTCCCATAAGTCTTGGGAGACAAATAATGCTCTCATAGTTATTGACCAGTAGTCATAATTTTTCCCATTAAACATTGGGAGATGGACATTTCCCATACCCATACCAGTGCTGGCTCCAGCCATTCTGCACTCTTAACTATGATTAAAAAAACTTGACTGTGTATGTAAAACAGCTCACTATTCTGCAACAGTGACTCAAAAACTGTATAGAGAAATACCTTTGGATTCTTTGGCTGAGTCTTCACACTGCTGGAGAAGCTGCTGCAACTAAGAACTCCTTTCCTTCAGCTTCTTTGATCTTCAAAGAGCCTGGACTAGCTCCGATACCATGTTGGAATATTTAACATTCCAGAACAACAATGGAGAATAAAATTCTCCCTCTTCAACACAGAGAAAATAAAAAAAAATCTTCACTCGAGACATAGTTTTCACTGTAAAAACTATTTCATTAAACTTCAAAAACTTGGTTACAAAATCACCTCTGACTGAGGGAATACAAAAACTTTGACTGCTTCAAAACACAGTTCAAAACACAACTCACACTCTTTAAAAATTCACTCTGAAAAATACTCTGTCTCTTCAAGAATGAATGCACTGCAGTGCCATTCAAAACTCTGTTACACTGCTACTGTGTGTAAAGACAAAAAAAACTTCCAATACTAAACTCAGCACTGCTGTGCTATATCTGCCTTTTTCACTGCTGTGTGAAAAAATAAAAACTTACAATGCGTTAAAGCACACAGGCCTTTTTCTTCTTTTTTATATGCCTCAGCATTTTTTTTACAATATAAAAAAAACTATATTAAAAATAAAACTATTTTAAAAACTAAAAACTAAAATAAAAAAATAAAATTCAACGTGGCCCACGGCCTCCTTTTGGAACGTTTTACTCATATATATATGTAAGACATATATATGTATGCTGTGCGTACATAGTTTTTAAAAAAACACAAACATTAAAAAAAAACTTTGACCACGCCGTAGAGCCCGGATTTCAAAACAGAAAAATTAAACTCTTTTTCATAAAAATTCCGCGTGCCAAAAAGTTTTTGCTGACGTCATCAATTTGTGATGCGGGATTTTTATTAAATCCATTTTATAAGTTTCCCCGGGTCCGATTTCTGGCAATGGTACGGCAAGAAATTGTGACGCGGGATTTTATTTCAATCTGGTTCATTAAAATTCAAGTCCGGAGGTTGACTGCTCAACAGTTTTAGCAAGCGGCTACTGTGTCCTGCAAAACAGAAATAGAAGGTGGCTGGCTGCCTGTACGTTGCAGCGCTGAGAGTAATTTCAACATAAGAAACAGAATATTCTCAAAATCTATAATCTACAAGAAATGCACAGAGACGACTTCATGAACAACAAGCTGACGAGTATCTTGCATCATTATAGGCAGATGGATCTTCCAAGAGGCGGAAGAGATGGAGAAACTGCCAATGGTCATCTAACGAGAAGATAAAGGGATTTCCATGTCGTTTGGCTTCGGGTCTGGTGGCCAGGAGACAAGCTCTTTATTGCTTCCCCAACAAGAAGGCGAGGAGGAGTGAATTCTTCCGTCACACGTGGGTTAGCGAAGTGTTGCATGATACCACTGAAACCATGCTTGTGGAAATCCTATCTCAATTTGGAGAGATCAACAGTAGAGCTGGTTAGCTACAGGAGAATTACGTGTTCGTGTATTTCAGGTGGCTTAGGTTTTTTTAGTGGAGTTGTTTAACCAGATGGAAGAATTGTCTGGACTGCCAAAATTGGTAGAAATTTGGGCAAAATTAAGAAATCTTACAATAATAGTGTTTGAATCATGATTTTAATGGTGGAAATGGATTCAGCACTATCAAAAACATCTAAGGCACCCGAAATATTAAAGTTTGATAGTTATAACGTGGATTTACAAAAATCCCTACCGGATTTTCTTAAAATTGTACCGGAATTTCCATGATTTTCAGGGTGAAAAAGCAGTCTAGTTAGACTACGGCCTTTTTTAATGGCTCTTCGATACCACAATAATAAGAACTTTCTTTTAGAACCACATTAATATCACATAACAATTTTTTTTAGCATCATAAATTAGCACCATTTATGTTATGTGCTGTAAATATTTATGTATCATATTAAAAATGAAGTATATCATTATATTTGATGGACACCTTAGCATTATTCTTGCTATGAGATGTTAAAGTGGATTAACTTTTTATTGACATTATTGGAAGAGGAGTATATCACTATAAATTTAAAAAAATGTATGTTATATCGACAAGTTCTATAAAGTAGGATAGCTAAATTTGTGTTTTCCATGTTGATATGTACAATTGGATTTATTTATGTAAATTTCCACCATAAACATTGAAAAATTACAAATATTTATTTTACAAATATATAAATTAAAACTAAACTCACAAATATTTATTTGTTTTATTTCTTTGTCATGTTTACAATTAAAACTAAAATTTATTGATATAAGTTTGCACCATAAATACAACAAATTCAAAGTAATTGTTTATAAGTCAATTGTATTTATGGTGCAAATTTATATCAAATTGCATAATTTAGCTATTGTTTATAAGTCAATTGGATTTATCACAATAAGTCAATTGTGATAAATATTTTTAGGCCTAAAGGCGTTTTTCTTGCTGGCTTGGTTTGGGGAGGACCCTCACTACTACACTAAGGACATTTTTAAGACATTTGTTTAACACAAAATAAAGTTTTTATCTTAAAATGTTACTTTTTATTTTTATTTTACATTAAAATTTAATATCAATTGAATTGTCTTAATATAAAATTTCAGACAAAAATAATTAAGAAAAAAATTTATATTTAAGAAAAAAACAATTTAAACAAAATTGTTTTAAAACACAACTTTATAAACTTTGTATAATTTATATCTAAACTTTTTAAATTGTTTAAAGTTAATATGTTAATACAATTTTATGTGTATAATAATACTCCCTCCTCGGAGAATTCATGGGAGGGTTAATCGGTTAATACAATTTTATGTGCATAATAATATCTACTCTCTTACGCTTCATGGGAGGGTTAATCCGTTAATACAATTTTATGTGTAATAATATCTACCCTCCTACGCTTATCTCCCTCATGGGAGGATTGAGGGTCCAGTGATATGAAGCCTGTGGATAAATGGGAGAGCAGAGTAATTTTTCGTGAATGAACCTGCTGGTTGTTATGTGGTTTGTCCATTATTTGATGACAGATGAGTAATGTGGAGGAGCTGCTGAGAGAGGTGTTTTGGGACTGTTTGCGGTCATTGATCTCGAAGGTAAGGTAGTGAAATCCATGTAGAGGAGCTGCTGAGAGAGGTGTTTTGGGACTGTTTGGGGTCATTGATCTCGAAGGTAAGGTAGTGAAATCCATGTAGAGGAGCTGCTGAGAGAGGCGTTTTGGGACAGTTTGGGGTCATTGATCTCGAAGGTAGGGTAGTGAAATCCATGGCATAAAGGAGGCACGTCGTGTATGCAGATGAGGACGACCGCCACGAACGGTGGTGATGCCCTACACAAATTTATATTATTGACAAGCTTCACTTTTTGGGTGACCATTATGTGTGAATGGGTGAAGTGTTCACCAAGGCTTCTTAATTATATTAATCATAATACGCAGAATTCTGAAAGTTTAAACTTACGTTATGTATCTGACGTATCTGACTGTAGAAAAGTTCACGCCTTAGTTTATATCTGTGATTAAATCCAAAGCCCAATACTATATTAAAATATTGATCACTACTGCCAAGGCTTCAGTGATGTGGATTTCACAGAGCTGTCGGGGTTTCCTGAGATCACATCTTTTATCGATCAAGTATGAGTCCTTTCAATAGTGTTGCGGGTTTGACTGCTGTAATTGTTAACGGGATTGTTCAATTAATCTAGGAATGAGATGGATTGACAACTGTAACTGGAAAGGTCAATGGTATGAGCCATGATCTCCATGGTTTCCATGTGACACAACAAATGGATGCATGTCAATTGGACCACATTTTAGCTCATTAGAGGAGCATGGTGCACCCATATATGAAAACTGACATACTGGGGATCTATGCAATGCAACTGCAAGAGCAGTTGAGACTGTCGAATTTTCGATCACCGACAGCTAGATTCCTCTTTGTGGGTCACATTCGTTAGTAGAATGAATTGTAGTTGTCCATGCTGATACTGATGATCTTGGAAAATGTGACAATGAACTAAGAAATGCTGGTGGCAGACTTGCTTGCCGGAATGTGGGTCTCCGATGGTTATTTATAGTCAGGCTTTTTGAAGTATGGAAAGGAGTATCTATTACTCAGTCTAGTTTGCCTGATGCAATTAGGATATAACAGTAAGTTGAGATCAATAGTGGAAGATGTGATTCATGGTGATGCCCTGTGATGTGTTTTGCATGCATGACACAGTATACTCACTGTGGAGTTTGTTGGAATTTTTGAGTATTTCAAACACACAAGAGAATAGAAATTCCCCTCCTTTAACACAGAGAAATACAAACAAAAATTTGCTTGCTGGTAGACAGAGATTGCACAAAATTTTTCTATTTCATTAAAAATAAAAATCTATTACAATCGGAAAACTTTCCACTGCTCGGAGATTACAAAAGGTGGAACTGCTTCACACGCAGTGTCCAAATAACTCTTCTCTGTCTCACACAGAAAATACTATGTTCACTTCTTCAAAATAAACAAACGCACTGCTGTGCAATCACTCGTTTCACACTCTGTTGTGTGTAAAAAAAAACTTCTACACTTTCTTACAATCTGTCATTTTCCCGTTTATACACACTGCTGTGTAAAAATTAAAAAAAAAAATTACACAGTAAATAAAAATTACATTCACGGGCCTTTTGTTTGTTTTGGGTTTCGGGCTTTTTGAACTTTCCAGAACATAAATATTAAAAATAAAACATTACATATATATATATATATATATATTATAAATGTTAAAAAAATTTATAATATATATTAACCTTGGTAAAAAAAAACTTTTACCGAAGGTCTTTTAAAAACTTTATGAACCTTTACGGACTTCAAAAATAAATCAAACCCTTTTGCAAAATGATATTCGCGTTCCAAAATCAAATGCTGACGTAGTCCCAATGTGTGAGGCGAATTCCAAATTAAATCTTCTCTATAAAAATTCGGGTCCGGATTTTGGCAATGCATCCAGCCCAACAAAACAACGCGATCCAATATTTTTACTCCACGTGGCCCTTTCAGTTTGGCGGTAAATTTCCTCTGGTGTTAAATTTGTTTGGTGAAAGTTTTAATGTGGTTGTTGCTGCAGATAAGATGCAGCTCTTCCAATGCTCCGACATTCAACTTGCGCCTGCTTAAATTCACATCAACATTAACTCTGCCGTCTTTCAATCTTTTCTCAATTAACATCTGTTGTCTTGCAAACTTCTCTGGGCAGTTGGAAATTAAATTCCAACACTCCCCCTTACTTTCAACTGCTGGGTTATCATTCATACCCAGACATTTCCTTAAAAACTCAAAACTCTTCTGTCCCAATGGCTTGGTCAGAATATCAGCGAACTGCTCCTGAGTTCTGTAATGTTTTAAAATTATTTCTCCATTGTTCACTAACTCCCTGATGCAGTGAAACTTGGCATCAATGTGTTTTGTTCTTTTATGAAATACAGAATTCTTTGACAATGCAATAGCTGAGCTATTGTCACAATAAATCACTGTGCCTTTTATCTGTTCTTGGCACAAACTTCTCAACATTCTCCTCATCTAAATCGCTTGACACGCTGCTGCTGTAGATGCCACATACTCTGCCTCTGCTGTAGACAATGCTACAACTGGCTGTTTCTTAGAAGCCCATGAAATGGCTCCTGAACCCATATGAAAAATATAACCGGAAGTGCTCTTCCGATCATCTACACTTACAGCCCAATCACTGTCAGTGTATCCAACTAATTCTGAATTTTTTGAAGCTGTATATAAAATACCAAATCTTTTAGTTCCTTTAACATACTTCAGAATTCTTTTTGTTGCCTGCCAATGTGCTTCTTTTGGCTTCTCCATAAATCTGGAAATTAAACTAATAGCATGCATAATATCCGGCCTAGTTGCAGTCAAGTACATGAGGCTGCCAACTATGCTTTTATACAAACTTGGATCAAAATCCTTGCTGCTGTCATCTTTACTCAACTTCAATCCCATTACTATGGGAGTAATTGCAGCTTTGCACTCCTGCATATTAAATCTTTCTAAAACCTGATTTACATATTTTGCTTGAGATATAAAAATCCCTTTTTCACTTTGCTCTACTTCTATTCCTAAGAAGTATCTCAATAAACCCATGTCAGTCATTTCAAATTCATCTTTCATGACTATTTTAAAATTTTTACTGAGATAATCATCATTTCCAGTGAATATTACATCATCAACATATAAAACAACAATGAGCATCTTACCATCCTTTTCTTTGATGTAGAGGGTGGGTTCTCCCTCACACTTTTCAAATTCATTTTCTAGTAGATAGGAATCTATCTTACTGTACCATGCTCTTGGTGCTTGCTTCAGCCCATAAAGAGCTTTCTTCAATCTGCAGACCTTATGCTCTTGGCCTTTCTTTTCATATCCGAGAGGTTGTTCCACATATACCTCTTCCATTAAAACTCCATTTAAAAATGCAGATTTTACATCCATCTGGTATACTTTCCATTTGTTTTGTGTTGCTATGGACAACACTGCTCTTACGGTTTCCATTCTTACAACTGGTGCAAAAGTTTCTTCATAGTCAATTCCATGCTTCTGCTTATATCCCTTGACAACAAGTCTGGCCTTGTGTCTCTCTATCTTTCCTTCAGCATTGCTTTTGGTCTTATAGACCCATTTAACTCCAATGACTTCTTTACCTTCTGGGAGATCAACCAACTCCCATGTTTTGTTCTTCTCTATGGCTTTAATTTCATCATCCATAGCTTCTATCCATTTTCTATCTTTAATTGCATCTTCAAAATGAATAGGATCATCAACTTGACAATACAAATCAAATAAGGAATTCATACTTTCATTTGCTGCTCCTTGCTCATAAATTTCTCTAATGCTTCTGAACCTTGTTCCTCGTTCACTTGGTGTAGACGTGCTTGATGAAGCACTCAATTCTGCTCCATGTGGTGTGCTTGGTGATGCACTCCTGCTTCTTCTCAAGGGTGTTCTTGTTGCCGCTTGAGGCGTCCCTTGCTGGCCTTGTGGTGGTGGAGGTTGTGCAGTGGATGGGTTATTAATCTCAACCACATCTACATCATCTCCATCATGAGATAAACAACTTTTAACATTGACTGTTTTCTCAATGCTTCCATCCCACGCTTCCTCTTCAATGAATTGCACATCTCTACTTATCACAAAATTCTTTGTGGATGGGTTGTACAGTCTGTATCCTTTGGAATCTTCACAATATCCAAGGAAAATGCACTTATCCCCCTTACTATCCAACTTCTTCCTCAACTTGTCTGGAATATGTGCATATGCCACACATCCAAAAACTCTCATGTGGGTGACTCCTTGTTTTCTGCCACTCCACGCTTCTTCTGGAACTTTGTTCATCACCGCTTTTGTGGGACATCTATTTAAAATATACATAGAACAGTTTGCTGCTTCTTCCCAATACTCATTCAGCAAGTGTTTTGCCTTTAGCATGTTTCTCACCATTTCCATTATGGTTCGATTCTTCCTTTTAGCAACTCCATACTGTTGCGGTGTGTACCTTGTGGTAAACTGCTTGTGTATGCCATTCTCTCTGCAAAAACGCAAAAACTCCTTTGATATGTATTCTCCTCCTCTATCAGTTCTGAGAACTTTAATGTACTGCCCACTCTGTTTCTCTACAAGAGCTTTAAAGTGGCAAAATTTCTGAAAAACTTCACTCTTATATTTCAGAAAATAAACCCACACTTTTCTTGTGTAATCATCTATGAAGGTCAGCATGTAGTTGCTGCCTGAAACTGATGTTGTTTGCATCGGCCCACATAAATATGAGTGGATGATTTCTAAGGGTGCTTTCGCCCTTATGCTTTTCCCTGATGGAAAATTTTCTCTGTGTTGCTTTCCCAAGATGCAGCCTTCACATAGGCTGTCAGGCTTCTCAATCAATGGTAAACCTCTTACCATTCCTTTTCTGTGCAGCAAATTTAATCCTCCGAAATTTAGATGTCCAAATCTCAGGTGCCATAACCAATTTTCATCATTTTCTTCCTTCTGAAAGGCTTCTTGTGTTACAGCTGCTATACTCTTTCCTTTTCCCTTCAAGTCAATGTTGAGCTTGAGTGGAAACATTCTATTGCTGGTCATTTGGATTTCAGCAATGATTTTCTTGCTTGGAGTTATATCTTTTATTGTGCACACATCATTTTTGAAAACTACATTGTAACCTTTGTTTATGAGCTGCCCAACGCTCAAAAGATTACATTTTAGACCTGGAACATAATACACATCAGGAACAAATTTCTGCTCCCCATTCCTTGCTCGAATACTAACTCTGCCTTTCCCTTTGACAGAGATCTTAGTATCAGTCCCTGTGGTCACTTCAGATTTTATTTCTTCATCAAGATTGCCAAACATTGCTCTGTTACAACCAGAATCTAAGAACTAAATATTATCTTCTCTATCTTGTGCTACATTACAAACTAATAGCACATTACTTGGGTTCTTTTCTTCTTTTGCTACATTAGCATTCTGCTTATTCTTCATGTCATTTTGCTTCTTTCTACATTCATTGGCATAGTGCCCATATTTCTTGCAATAATGACATTGAACATTGGATTTGTCATACCTTTGTCCATGAGCATGTTGGTGTTGATGTTCACCTTGTTGGCTGTTGCTTTTTCCATATGAATGTGAAGGACTGTCCCTTCGACCTCTGTTTTCGCTTCTGCCTCTTCCTCTTCCTTTGCCTTGACCTCTTCCTCTCCCTGAAGGCATCTGGGTCTTGAAGGCGTGCTCAAGAGATGAATATTCATCTTTTCTCAATCTCTGTTCATGAGTTATCAACGAGGCATGAAGTTCATCCACTGTGAACTGTGAGAGATCTTTAGTCTCTTCTATGGTGGTAACAATAACATCAAACTTTGAGGGTAAACATCTCAGAAGTTTCTCCACAATTCTTCTTTCTTCAAGAGTTTCTCCATGGGATCTTATCTGATTTACAATCCCAATCACATGTGTAGAAAATGTGTCTACATTGTCTGACTCTTTCATGCAAAGAGTTTCAAAATCCCTTCTTAGCAACTGAAGTTTTGTTGTCTTCACTTTCTCCATACCCTGATAGGCTACTTCCAGAGTTTCCCATGCCTCCTTGGATCTCTTAGCTGCTGCTATCCTTGGAAACACACTCTCATTTACTTCCTGATACAAATAGAAGAGGGCTTTAGCATCCTTCTTTCTATTGTTCTTCTTTAGATCCTTCTCTGCTTGAGTTAAGGCATTAAAAGCCTGCTCATCAGCTGGTTCAACAAAACCATTTTCTACAAATTCCCATAGGTTTTGTGAAACAAACAGGGCTCTCATAGTAATGGCCCAATAGTCATAGTTCTTTCGATTAAATTGTGGAAGCTGAACATTTCCAATGCTCACTCCAGCGCTTGGCCCAACCATTGCTCTTAAACTGAACTCTGAACTTAAACAAAATGTCTTTCCTTCTCTGAAAGAACACACTCTTTTAAAACAAAACAATAGCTCTGTTATCTTTGAGAAATACCTGAACTTTTGACCTCTGTTGAGCTTTCACTCTGCTAGAGAAAACGCTGCAACAAGTCTTCTTCTTCAGCGTCTTTGAAACCTTCAAAGAGCCTAAACTAGCTCCGATACCATGTTGGAATTTCTGAGTATTCCAAACACACAGGAGAATAGAAATTCCCCTCCTTTAACACAGAGAAATAGAAATAAAAATTTGCTTGCTGGTAGACAGAGATTGCACAAAATTCTTCTATTTCATTAAAAATAAAAATCTATTACAATCGGAAAACTTTCCACTGCTGGGAGATTACAAAAGGTGGAACTGCTTCACACACAGTGTCCAAATAACTCTTCTTTGTCTCACACAGAAAATACTCTGTTCTCTTCTTCAAAATAAACAAACGCACTGCTGTGCAATCACTCGTTTCACACTCTGTTGTGTGTAAAACAAAAATTCTACACTTTCTTACAATGTGTCCTTTTCCCTTTTATACACACTTCTGTGTAAAAATAAAAAAAAAATTACACAGTAAATAAAAATTACATTCACGGGCCTTTTGTTTGTTTTGGGTTTCGGGCTTTTTGAACTTTCCAGAACATAAACATTAAAAATAAAAAATTACATATATATATATATATTATAAATGTTAAAAACATTTATAATATATATTAACCTTAGTAAAAAAAAACTTTTACCGAAGGTCTTTTAAAAACTTTATGAACATTTACGGACTTCAAAAATAAATCAAACCCTTTTGCAAAATGATATTCGTGTTCCAAAATCAAATGTTGACGTAGTCCCAATGTGTGATGCGAATTCCAAATTAAATCTTCCCTATAAAAATTCGGGTCCAGATTTTGGCAATGCATCCAGCCTAACAAAACAACGCGATCCAATATTTTTACTCCACGTGGCCCTTTCAATCTGGCGGTAAATTTCCTTTGGTGTTAAATTTGTTTGGTGAAAGTTTTAATGTGGTTGTCGCTGCAGATAAGATGCAGCTCTTCCAATGCTCCTGCATTCAACTTGCCCCTGTTTAAATTCACATCAACATTAACTCTGCCGCCTTTCAATCTTTTCTCAATTAACTTCTGCTGTCCTACAAACTTCTCTGGGCAGTTGGAAATTAAATTCCAACAGAGTTGTGTTACTGCTGTGAATTGAGGAAGCATTAGAGTTCAACCCATGTGTAGAGTTCAACAATTGTGGTGATAAATCCACACCATGACAATACGTCGTCATTATCCGACTAGAAGCAAATGAAAATAACATTGGACCTATCGGAAATACCTGTACCATTATGTGTGCATTCCTCTGTGGCCTGAAGAGCATAGTTCTTGTTATACTTAAGGAGTCTAGAAACATCTCTACATACTACTTGGAACCTTGTGCACAGTGATTACATTGATGAAACTGTTTATAGAATATGAGGCAGTTTAGTAGCATAGCTTGTTGGTGTCAATTTTCTCGTGCATGGACGATGAGGTCATTCCTTTGTTCTCTGATCATAACAGTGATGATGATTTTTGCCGAAGCTATGTCACTGTCGATAAAAACAGCACAACAAGAAAAGGCACGGTAGAATCTTCCTCATACGTAGGTCAAGGTTTAGACAAATGAAATAAAAAAAAGCTACTCTGTCGGAGATGAAATTTAGATTTGATCACATTGGCAACTCCATTACCCATCATCACTATTTTAAAAAAAATATAACAATGTGAAAATAGTTTTAAATATATTTTCCAACCACCTTTTGATTCCATCATTTTCTCTAAATCGCATGCGATGAACAAATTGAAATGGCAAATTAAAAAGTTAAATAGTCTCCGGAGTACTTGCCAATGGAGATTTGCGATCCTAACAAGAGTACGGAACACTTTAATATAATTAAAAGCCGCAAGCTAATCACTTGATAGTGACCATAAGCGTCTTAACACAATGTGATATCAGGGAAGATCAAACTTATGTAGAAGGGTAGAAAATTAATTAAACAAAATGGTTGATAGTCTATACTAAATATTTAAAATTTATTAAACATCCTAGTCTATAACAAAATTTTAGGCAAATAAATAATTTTTAACATCATTTTCTTGGGGTACTTCATTTTCGGGTTCATATAGTGTGTTTTTTTTCAATGAGGTTTGATTTTGTTAAGTAATATTGTAATGCTGCTCCTCAATCACGATTATCACTAAACAAACAAGTCCAAATAATAGTACAATGGTTTATAAAAATTATGATGTCATAATGATAGTGACACATGTTAAATCAACCATGGACTTTACTCTATAGTTATTATCAGTTTGATTTTTTTTTCATATTTATTGTTTATTGGATACAAAGAAATTGAATTTGGAGGGAGAGTACTTAGAATTACAAAGTATAATATTTTTATTGTACACTTGCATCTTATTATAATACAATTATATAGTTGGTCTCATATCTAATTAATTATGATATTAGAAATAGGAATTGAGAGAATTTTTCAATGGCCACTTACAAATATCAAACTAAATCCAAATTCAGTATGAAAACATTATCTTCATGTATTTAAAATTACAAATCTCAAACTAACTCCAAATTCAATATCAAAATATTCTCTCTTAGTATTTAAAATTATAATTGATATAAATTCAAATATATAAACAATATTTAAACCACACTCTACATTATTTTGATGTTTAATATCAACTTCCTATACTTAGCTTATTATTTAAAGTGCAGGATTTATTAGTAGAACTGCTCTCTTTCAATTTTTCTTCTTCAAAGAGAAATAAATCACAAAATTGAATTGCACTAGAACCATCTTAGTCTTATTCTTCAAAGACAAATAAATCTCAAAATTGAATTGGATTGGAACCATCTTAGTATACAGTCTACTATTTTCTGATTTTATTGTGATTGAATGATAAATGCAAAGCCTAATGACATGTGACACCACTATCAACCTAACACAGACAGATTCAATGCAATGTTGCAGGGTTTAGGGCATTCTCCCTTATTATTAACCAAGAAATAAGTCCATACTTTAAGGAGTTTGTCTATCTAACTCCCATGTCCGTGGATATTGCACACTAGCAGCAAAACCACATACAAAGAGAAAAGTCAAGTTAGAAAGTTATAGTGCAGAGCACTTAGAATGGAATAATTTATTGTAACTAATTCTTGTAACTTCATTACAAAGAAATGTTACAATTTAATTACTTGTCAGTGAAGTATAGGCCTAAGGATTATAATCCAATTAATATTGGAATATATAACTCTTACTTGTTTTTATGTGTGATCATATTTTATTGTTGAGATTACTGGCCATTATTAGGTATTGATTTTTGTCTATGTAGAACCTATTTCCAATTTTATTGGAGGTTGTTGAGGGCTAGTAAGATATGCTAGATTGTCTCCAACTAATTAGCTTCCTAAATTGATTTCAAAAATCCAAACAAATTAGATGGCATCCAATATACTTTGAGACAAAGCTTCTTGTATTTATATCAGTAATTTTACATACTTGACACAATTTTTTCTGTGTAACAAGATCTACTCTTTTGAGATTTACATGGTATCATGGTGTCATAACAACAGTGGCTTGAATCCCTCATGAGAGGCCCATTGATCATGCCCATTGATCATGAGGGCCAAAGATATGAAGCCTATTCGGTTATGGAAAAGTAGAGTAATTTCTTGTGAATGAGCCTACTACTAGTTATGTGGTTTGTCCATTATTTTGATGATAGATGTGAGACTGTAGAGGATCTATTGGTAAATGTGTTTTGGGCCTATTTGGGTTCATTTATCTTAAAGCTAAATGAGTAGTGAAAGCCATGGAATAAAAGATGCCCATCGAGCAAGAAGATGGGGACTACCACCATTGCTCAAGACTACCACCATGAATGATGGTGATGCCCTATACAAGTTCATGTGACCATTGCATAAATCTAGAGGAAAATACTATATTAATATATTGAACATTATTCAAAATGGTTTTGTTTCCTAGGATCACATATTTTATTGATGAAGTATGAGTCCTCTCCAGACTGTTTCTGTCTTGGCTGGTGCCGATGTTAGGTGGTTGTTCAATTTATCTAGGAAGGACATGGACAAACAATTATAACTGAAAAGGTAAAAGGTATGAGCCTTGGTATCCATAGTTTCATGTGCATGCACTAGGTGACACAACAAATGGGCGCATGAAAACTAGACAACATTTTAACTCATTAGACAAGGAACATGGTGAAACATAGGTGAAAACTAGCATGCTGAGGATCTAGGTAATGTAACTGCAAGATCAAATTGTTGGAATTGTACTCCCAACCACCGCCATGAATGAAAAGTGGCAACAACCCACACTTCATCAATTTTCTGCAAAGAAGGACAAGCAAGGATCCAAGAGCCCAAAGTTGTTTTCGCACAACCACAAAAAACAGAGTACTTGAGCCATCCTCTATGTTTATTATTTTGAACCACCCATTAAATTACCTTTTCCTGCGACGCACAATTGGAAGTTTTTTTTTTGTCATTTAAGCCATTCACTATATGTTATTCTACTGTCGATGCGACATTCAGCGGGACCCCCCTTATACCTTACTGCATTGCAAAAACTGTGAAATTCCTTTGTATTCCGCATGTTTCCCTTACTGCACTTACCAACAGTTAGCTACACTGTAGAGTGCACTTCACAATGTTTACCACTTACCTTTCCGCCATCCATAAGTTATGTTATTTGTTGTGCAATACGATTGTGCTATGGCACATCGCATTCACAATCATTTGAGTTTATCGCTTAGCGCCATCAAGTTAAGATGTTTGATTTGTGACGCGATCGTGCCATCGCACATCATGTCTACAAGGATTGATGTTTACCCGTGTTGCCGCCAGTTAAAGTTTAAGATCGTCGATATGTGATCTGCGATAAGGAGCCGAATGTAATGAGGACTCAGAGACAGAAAAAATAATATTTGAGATCTGTCGGTTTATGTTTTGAACACGTTCTTATGTGTTTTCATATATAAACCAAAATATGGCTTGTGTGTCGATTTAATGAAGATATAGGTATTTTGACATCCCAAGGACAAATGGTTGTTGAATGTTCGTACAACAATGAATCGCATTGAATATATTAGGTTTTTAGGCTACGACCATTATTCTATTAAAACAAATGTAATTTCATTTTGTTAGTGCGATGGAATAGAAAAACGAATTTCATTCTGCTCTTGTGATTACACTGTCTATGTATGACTGTTTATTTTTCTGTATTATTGAGAGTGTATGTGTTGTGGGGGAAACACATCCCTCTATATTATTGTTTCATTCAAAATTTCCAACATGGTATCAGAGTAGGTCTAGGCTCTCAGTCAAAGAAGCATGAGCTCACTCTCTTTGCTGTAGACGCTGTAAAATTGGTTTGAAGAAGAAGATTTCTCGAGCAGCGAGAAAGCTTATGTTTTACACAGTCAATAAGATTGTTTATTTAACACAGTCATGATGGCAACAATAGACACAAGCTTGTAAAATCCACAATTACCACAGTTCAATGGTAAACACTATGATTATTGGGCCATTGCAATAAGGGCCATGTTTTCTTCACACGATATATCGGAGATGCTGGAAAAGGGATTTCCATAACCAGTAGATGTAGCAATGGTTACTTCTTTGAGAACAGCAAAAAGACACTTATTGAAATACAATAAGGAGAAGGAATCCAAAGCCCTCTTCTATCTCTTTCAAGCAGTACACGAGAGTATTTTTCCAAGGATTGCAAAAACAACAAGGTCCAAGGAGGGATGGGATATCCTGAAGAAAGCCTATCAAGGCATGGAGAAAGTGAAGATAACAAAGCTACAAATGCTAAGGAGAGATTTTGAAACTCTCTGTATGAAAGACTCTGATAACATAAACTCATTCTTCACACATGTGATTGGGTTGGTTACCAAGATAAGGTCTCATGGAGAGACACTTGAGGAAAGAAGAATAGTGGAGAAAAACTTGAGAATTCTACCATGAATATTTGATGCCATAGTAGTGGAAATAGAAGAGACAAAGGATCTCTCACAATTTTCAATGGATGAGCTTTGCGCATCCCTGATCTCTCATGAAAATAGACTGAAAAGAACAACGAAATCCTCGATGGAGCATTCTTTCAAAATACAAATGTATTTTGGTCGAGGTAGAGGTCAAGGAAGATCAAACTACTGAGGAGGAGGAAGAAGCCCATAAAGAGGTGAAAGAAACAACCCTACAAGCACAAGTGGAAGGGGTAGCAACCAAAACTCAAGCAAAGGCTCAAGCCAAAATCAAGCACAAGGACAAAGGCATGATAAATGCCAAGTACAATGTCATTACTGTAAAAAGTATGGGCATTATGCCAATGAATGTAGAAAGAAACAAAATGATATGAATAATAATCAAATGCTAATTTTGTAAAAGAAAATTTGAAGTGACAATGGGGACTGAAAGAAAAGTCTCTGTCATTTAAAAAGGAAGAGTCAATATATTGACAAGGAAGGGAGAAAAGAAATTTGTGCCAGATGTATATTATGTACTTGGTTTGAAGTGTAACATTTTGAGCATTGGACAGCTCATGAATAAGGGCTACAATGTATTTTTTAAGAATAATGTGTGTACTATCATGGATATACCTCCAAGTAAAAGGGGCATTATAGAAGTGCATATGAAAAAGAATAGGATATTTCTCTCAATCTCATAATATACTTGAAGGAAGGAGGTGTGGTAGCAGCAGTCACACAAGAGGCCTTTCAAGAAGAAGTAAAAGATGAAATTTGTTTATGGCACTTGAGATTTAGACATCTCAATTTTGGAGGCCTTAACTTGTTGCACATAAAAGGCATGGTAAGATGATTACCATGCATTAAGAAACCAGGCAGCCTATGTGAAGGTTGCATCTTGGGAAAAAAACAAAGAGAATCATTTCCAATAGGAAATAGTATAAGGGAAAAGGCACCCTTAGAGATTGTCCACTCAGATTTGTTTGGACCAATGAAAATGGCACCTTTAGTTGGCAGTAACTATGTCTTGACATTTATAGATGACTATACAAGAGAGACATGGGTTTATTTCTCGAAACAAAAGAGTGAAGTGTTTGAACAGTTCTACCACTTCAAATCTCTTGTTGAGAAGCAAGGTGGGCACTACATAAAAGTGCTAAGAACTCACAGAGGTGGAGAATACATCTCCAAATATTTCCTACGTTTCTGTGGGGATAATGTCATACACAAGCAGTTTACCACAAGGTACACACCACGACAAAACAATGTTGCAGAAAGGAATAACAGGACCATCATGGACATTGTTAGAAGTATGTTGAAGGAAAAACACTTGCCAAATGAGTATTGGGCTGAAGATTTCAATTGTGCAACGTATATTTTGAATAGATGCCCAACCAAAGTTGTCATGAACAGAGTTTCAGAAGAAGCATGGAGTGGAACAAAACAGTCTCTCACTCACATGAAATTATTTGGATGTGTGGCATATGCACATATCCCAGATCAACTAAGAAAGAATTTGGTCAGCAAGGGGGATAAGTGTATCCTTGTTGGATACATTGATGAATCAAAGGAATAAAAACTCTATAATCCATCCACCAAGAAAGTTATAATCAACAGAGATGTGTAGTTCATTGAAGAAGAATCTTGGGATGGAAGCTTAGAGAATATAGTGAATGTGAAGACATGTGTGTCTCATGAAGAGCAAGAGGAATGCATAGCAGGAAGTAATTCCTCAATGGTGGCTCCACCTCCACCTACACAAGCACAACAAACCACACCACAAGTAGGAAACAAAGCAACCTCGAGAAATCAAGGAAGTTCTTCTCCAAGCACACCACAGGGATTAGAAACTCCCTTGAGTTCTAGTGAAACTCCAAGGACACCAAGAAGACCAAGGTTCAAAAATTTGAGTGAAATTTATGAGCAAGAAGATGATAATAATAACGGTTTGAACTCTTTATTTTCTTTGTTTTGTCATGTTGATGACCCAATTCATTTTGAAAATGGACTAAAAGAAGAAAAATGGATTGAAGCAATGAATGAAGAGATTGGTTCCATAGAAAATAATGAAAAATGGAAGTTAGTGGACCTCCTGCAAGGTAAAGTAGTCATTGGAGTAAAATTAGTCTATAAGACCAAGATCAATTCCAAAGACAAGATAGAGAGGCATAAAGCAAGACTTGTTGTGAAAGGCTACAAGAAGCAAAAAGGAAGAGATTATGAAGAAACCTGTCCACCAATTGCAAGGATGGAAACAATGCAGACAATGTTGTCCATAGTAGCACAACAGAAGTGGAAATTCTACCAAATGGATGTGAAAGAAACATCTCAGAATGGAGTGTTGAAAGAGGAGGTATATGTTGAACAACCTCCAGGCTATGAGATTGAATGCCAAGAGCACAAAGTGTGCATGTTGAAGAAAGCTCTTTATGTGCTGAGAAAGCACCAAGAGCATGGTACAACAGGATTGATGCTTTCCTGATGGATAATGGGTTCAAAAAGTGTGATGGAGAACCCACACTCTACATAAAAGAGAATGATGGTAAATTTTTTATTGTTGTTTTAGATGTAGATGATTTAATTTTCAGAGGCGATGAAGTTTCTCTCATTTCTGATTTTAAAGTAGTCACAAAGAGTGAATTTGAAATGAATGACTTAGGTTTATTGAGATACTTCTTAGGCCTAGAATTAAAGAAAAATGAAAACGGAATTTTTATTTCCCAAGAAAAATATGTTGCAGAAGTGTTGAAGAGGTTTAACATGCAAAACTGCAAAGCAGCAGTAACTCCAAATGTCATGTGGTTAAAATTAAGCAAAGAATATTGCAGCAAAAAAGTTGATCCAAAATTGTACAGGAACATAGTTGGCAGTCTAATGTATTTGACAGCAACTAGGCCTGCTATTATGTATTCTATAAGTTTAATCTCCATATTCATGGAGACACCAAAGGAGACACATTAGCTAGGAGACACATTGGCTAGCAGCCAAAAGAATTATGAGGTATGTGAATGGAACAAAAGATTATGGTGTTGTATAATCCTCAACTGATAATTTTAAATTGTTTAGTTACACTGACAGTGATTGGGTTGGAAGTGTATATGACAGAAATATCACATCTGGTTATGTGTTTCATTTGGGATTGGGAGCCATTTCATGGGCTTCCAAGAAGCAACCAATAGTTTCTTTATCAATAGCAGAAGCAGAGTATGTAGCAGCAACAACAACATCCTGTCAAGCTATTTGGATGAGAAGGATGCTGAGAGATTTGTGTCATGAGCAAGAAAAAGGAACCTCAATTTATTGTGATAATAACTCAGCAATATTATTGTCAAAGAATTATGTTTTCCACAAGAGAACAAAGCACATAGACGTGAAATATCATTTTATAAGTGAATTGGTTAACAATGGTGAGATTGTTTAGCAGCATTGCGGGATAGAGGAACGTTTTTCTGATATCTTCACAAAGCCATTAGGACAAAAGAGTTTGTCTACCTCAAACAATGTCTGGGAATTACCGATGGCGACAGTCGTGATTAAGGGGGAGTGTTGGAATTATACTCCCAACCACCGTCATGAATGAAAAGCAGCAACACCCCACTCTTCATCAATTTTGTGAAGAGAAGGAAAAGCAAGGATCCAAGACCCTGAAGGTGTTTTCACGTGACCAAAGCAAATAGAGTACCTGAGCCATCCTCTGTGTTTATTACTTTGAACCACCACATTGACTTACCTTTGCCCGCAACGTGCAATTGGAAGTTTTTGTTTTACCATTTAAGGCATTCACCATATGTTATTCTACCACCGATGTAATACCCAGCGAGACCCACCTTATACCTTAGCACATTGCAAAAACCGTGAAATTCCTTTGTATTCCACATATTTCCCTCATGGCACTTACCAACAGTTAGTTGCACTACAGAGCGCACTCCACAATGTTTACCACTTACCTTTCCACCATCCATAAGTTATGTTATTAGATGTGCGATGTTATTGTGCTATCACACATCACATTCGCAACCATTTGAGCTTACTACTTAGCACCAACAAGTTAAGATTTTTTATTTGCAACGTGATTATTCCATTGCACATCGTGCCTGCAAGGATTTATGCTTACCCATGTTCGTGCCAGTTAAATTTTAAGATCGCCGATCCGCGGTTTGTGATAAGGAGCCAGAAGCGATGAGGACTCAGAGCCAGAACAAATAATATTTGAGATCCCCCAGTTTATGTTTTGAATGCTTTCTTATGTGTTTTCGTGTATAAACAACAATATGGTCTGCATGCTGATTTAATGAAGATATGGTTCTTTTGAAAGTCTAAGGACAAATGGTTATTGAACGTCCTTACAACAATGAATCACATTGAATAGATTAGGTTTTCAGGCTATGGCCATTCTTGTATTAAAACAAATGTAATTTCATTTTGTTAGTGTGATAGAATAGAAAAACGAATTTCTTTCCGCTCCTGTGATTATGCTGTCTGTGTATGACTGTTTATTTTCCCACATTACTCAGATTCTATGTGTTGTGGGGGAAACACATCCCTCTGTATTATCATTTCATTCAATCTTTTCCAACATGGATGAGACTGCGGAATTTTTAATCACTGAAAGTTGGATTCCTCTTTCTGGGCCACATTCGATAGTAGTCGTAGTTGTCCATGCTGATATGATTTCTTGTAAAAAATGGCAATGAACTAAGTAATAGAATAGGAAATGCTGCTAGCAGACTTTCTTGCAGGGTTGTAGGTCTTCAAGTGTAAATATAAGCAGTTGGTTATTTATTTTCTGGATTTTTCAAGTATTGGTACGAGTATCTATTACTCTTCAGTATAGTTTGCATTATGCAAAAGGGATACAATAGTGAGCAGAGATCAATAGTGGAAGATGTGATTCACGGTGATTCCCTGTGATGTGTTTTGCATGCATGATACACACTGTGGAGTTGTGTTACTGATATGAATTGAGTAAACATTACAGCTCAACCCATGTCTAGGGCTCAAAAACTATGGTGATAAATCCACACCATCATGATGCATCATCGTTATCCAACTAGAAGCAAATGAGAATATGATTGAACCTATTGTAAATGCATGTACTATTATGTTTGAATTTTCTATTACATTGTGGACAGTACTTATTACATTGATGATATTGTTTATAGAATATGAGGAAGTGTAGTAGCATAGTTTGTTGGTGTCAATTTTCTCATGCATGGACGATGAGGTCATTTGTTTTTTCTCTAAGCATAACAATGATGATGATTTTGCGTGAGCGATGTCACTGTCCATAAAGAAATCACAACAAGAAAAGGCATTGTACAAACTGTCATTGTGCCACACACGTATGTCAAGATTAAGATAGTTTACCATCAATTTTTGGGGCACACAGTACTACTGATGCTCCTTAGCACAATAAGATTCCCTCCGTGAGTGATGAATATCTTCCGAGGAACATAATGAAGCAGTTATGCTAGAGGTTGGTCTTTTGGTGAGATTCTAGACTGACATATATCAATTTTAGAATATTTTCAAAATCTATAATCAAAACGTCAAGATACATCCACACAGGTGGCAAATTTCTCAGCCACCATCAATTATCCTAGAAGCAGAGAGACTACTTCATGAACAAAATGATGACGAGTATCTTGCATCATTATAGGTAGATGGATCTTCCAAAAGGCGGAGGAGATGGATAAACTGGCAATGGTGTGCGAGGAGTAGGGTAATTTATTCAAGGTAATGCATGTTCTGTAGATCATCTAACGAGAAGATAAAGGGATTTCCATGTTGTTTGGCTTCGGGTCTGGTGGCACGGAGACAAGCTCTTTATTGTTCCCCCAACAAGAAGGCGAGAAGGAGTGAATTCTTCCGTCGCACAATCTGTGGGTTAGCGAAGTGTTGCATGAGACCACTGAGACCATGCTTGTGGAAATCCTATCTCAATTTGGAGAGATCAATAGTATAGCTGCTTACCTAGATCAAAACTATGTGTTCCTGTATTTCATGTGGCTAAGGAGGGTCTTCATTAAAGACTGTTTGATACCCAATGCCCTCTTCTATCTCTAGATTGTCGTAGAATTTTTGCCATGAGTGTAATTTTATCATGTTATGTATGGACACTATCTAGATAGTATATCTTATATGCAAGGAGCATTGTTGGGATCTATTGTGCATGGGCCTCTCCTTCTACTTGGGGGTATAGGGAAGGCTATTTTGGAGGGAGTTGACTATTATCCAATGCTAATGATATAATTGTGCACAAGAGAAGCATACGTTGGTATTTGTGAATGTTAAATTCCTCCATGTATTGCCAGAAGTACATGCTCATGTTAAGTGTGATAAAAATAGAGGTGTGCATACATATAACAAATAATTTTAATTTTTTATGTTACTATAAATTACATGAATATATCACAATATTTATGGTGCTAGTGAGATCCATTTAATTTTAAATATAATTAGGGAGGTTGAGGTATTCTCTCAACATCCACCTACAAATTTGCAACTAATTCTAATATGAGTATGGAAGAATTGTCTTTCAACACTCCCCCTTAATTTTTACATACATATTATTAAAAAAAAATGATCTTCGTCTCACCAGTCTTCATCACCAACTCTACCCACTCTACAGTCATCCAGACTCCGCTCTTTCTCTTTTCATGTTTTTGAGCTTACCTTACGACTCATTTAAATTACACCTGCTTCTGACCATTGATGATAAAATTTGTAAGATTAAAAATATTGACAACTCGACACCGTTGAGTCTTCCAAGACAAGAGATTACATGTGATGAAGCATCCTATGGACCAATCACCATCTTTCTGATATTTCTCTCTCAGTTATCCATTAGTGGTTAGGAAAATGGTCTGAATACCTAATGTGTTCAAGAGTTGATCTAACAACTTGACCTGCTTCACACAATTGGATCTCATATTGTAACCTATAGTTGACGCTCTTGAAGCTCGAAGCACAACAAGACCCATCCACATATAACAGATTCACATAATCAAATTATCCATTCGTTCTCTTGGCACCGAAGAACATCGAGAACAACTAATGTAATTATATTTCACTATTCAATAATTTGTTTTACACTTTTTACAAACAGAGTGGAAAAGTACACTAATCTCACAACAAAAAATATTAATAATCATGACACTATTAATTATCATCCAGACATAGACAAATCACCACATCTCTCCTTGGAATAAATCAAGGGTTGTTCATCTAATTCCATCTTTATCTTGGTGTTATCCTTCTTCATAAGACAATTTTTAGAGAAGTCAATTCTAACAAAATCACACTCACATACTGAAAATATGTATAAAAATGCAAACTCAAAATAAATTTAAAAACATAATTCCTTTCACCTTCACTAAGGATCTCAGCAATCACAATTCTCCTTATCGCCTAACTTTGAATCTGAGATTGCACCTGGAAACTTTGGTCTTCATTGTGTAGGTAGTTCATTGTGTAGGTAGCTATTAATAACAACACGTTTTCTGGATTGAGGTCTCAGAGGCATATTTGTTTCATAACTATGCTCAGCCCAGAAGAAAGAAAAACTAGCTCAATAGTTGGTCAGGTTGCCCGAATATTAATACACAAAGCAACCATATCGGTATCCTCTTGATCAAGCACTTGGAAACTTCTCCTAACATCAACAAATGCTCAAATCGTGTACTCATAATGAGATAATATGTATGCAGTCTTCTCGAGTCTCATGCCAAGCACATTAGCACACTATATAGAGTACTGAAAAGCAACAGTGGGGCATCGTCACCTCTCTTTGGCCTTCTGGTGTCAAAGAATAGCAGATGAAGAAATTCCATGTCCGGGTAGTGCCACCGGAAAATAAACATCAAAATTATTTTTTGATCTAAGAAAATGCCTAAAAAAAATCAATGGTGGCTTTGCGTTCTTATGTCTCTCCCGACAAGACCGCAACCATATTTTTTGAAGAAATCATCAATACGTGTAAGACTCAGAATGCAAAGACTAATCCGATCATAGGAATCATCATCAATTATATGTGGAAGAACACAATGCTCGATCACCACAGATTTAATAATACAATGGAATATTGGCTCTACACAGAGAAAGGAACATCGAGACTATACAACTCTTTCATAATATGCAATATTAAATTCAACACTAAAATAATAGAAAATTAAGCATTGAACCTAACTATGTACAGGCACTCAACTAAACTATGTACAACATACTAATTTAATCTCAGAATTTCCCCATCCTCCTAGGCCTTCCTCGAAGGGAGTCAAGCTCATAGAGGCTCTTATATTATGATAAAAATAGAGGTTTGCATACATATAACAAATAATTTTATTAATTTACCACAAATTATATGAATGCGACATAATATTTATGTTGCTGATGAGATTTAATCAATTCTAAATATAATTAGAGAGGTTGAGATATTCTATCAGCATCCACCTACAAATATACAACAAATTCTAATATGACTATGAAAAAATTAACTTCCAACAAAGTGAATTCAACATAGTAAATTCAACAAATCCTTGGAATGGACAGAGTATTGGCTCTATGAGCACGCGCGATCAAAATATCTTAGAAATCGAAGGTACGGAGAAATCTGTCATGAAGGAGAGCGATGCAGGAAGGTAGCGTGCATGATGTTTGAGGAGGGTAATCGTGAACCCAATGACATGTTCACTATAAAAAATATATATATCATATTGGTCAGCGATAATGCTAAGCGTGCATGATGTTTGAGGAGGGTAATGGTGAACCCAACGACATGTTCACTATAAAAACTATACATATTCATACTGGTTAGCGATAGTGTTGAGTATATTTTTGGGCAGCACCATCACTAAGAAAAACTATTAATAGGAAACTCTATGAGAAATACTAACGATCACCGAGAAATAGGCTGAAAGGAAGACCATTAGCTAGGGTAACAAGATATGTAGAGAATGTACAATGTTGGGCTCAACAAAGCAAGGAACTTCAGATCTATAGTGATTTCCATAACATGTATACCAATATTATGTAGATTTAAGGAGTGATGTTTTAAATGACGTATGGTAGTATCTACATTGACTCCAAGTTTAAATTGCATTAGTGTTGGAGTAATTACATTATTTCTATGGAATTTATATTTCCATTCTAGAGATTTTAGTTATCAGTTTAGAAAGTTTATCAAGATTTGCGGGTTTTTGTGTAACGACAAACCTCGTCATGTTATCAAAGCCTTGGCCCAGGTTTGGTTTCCCCGAGCTAAGTTTGAGAGGGTGTTGGAGTAATCACCACACTTCTATGAAATATGTAATTTCCACCCTGAAGATCCTAGTACATGTTTGGAAAATAGACCTGCTGGTTTTGATGTAAGGACAAACCTCTTCAATGAAGATGGAATCAAATCTACATAACGAGATATTCACAATGGTGATCATGGAAATTCTTCATTAAGGAGAAATAAATGTCTTTTAATTTATTTGGAATTTAGGAAGAAAAACATGTTGAGTTTAATTAACTTAATATGTAAATGAAACTTATTAAAATTCATTACTTAAACAATTTTTTCTAAACAAGAAAAACTTAATGATGTTATTATTCATAAATATTTCAAAATTAGAAAATTTGTATTTAGTGTAGCCAATTTAATGTGGATTTTTTTTGGAATCACTTGTTAAGTGAGTTCAAGAAAATTTATAATATTAATGTCTTGGGTTTATAATATTAATTATTTAGGTTTATTAATGTTCGGCTTTATTAATACCTTTGGTTTATAATGTTATCAACTTGGTTTATAATACTAATCACTTGGGTTTATAATATAGTCTATATATAGTTAATATTATTAATATACTATCTCCTTATATATATATATATATATATATATATATATATATATAACATTAAAAAACCTATTCCAAAATGCAACTAAATGGATGACAAATCTATTGAATTTATTGAGGAATAAAATAAATAGCTTATCAAAATCTTTTGAAATGATTGAAAGTTATAACAAAAAAAACTTAATAAAATATTCCTATATTTTAAAAATAATAGAAATTTAATAAAATATTTTGAAGTTATATATGTTACAATGATACCAAGTTCAATTGTTGTTCCTCTTTCTTTCTAACTATAAATGCTATATAGGCCTTATATTAAAAGACCAATATTATAAACCCTTATATTAAACTAGATGTTATAATTCGTTGTAGTAAAGATAAAATATTGACAATTTATATTAATAATTAGTAACCCTAACATAATGTTGAAAGATAAATAAGTATTATTAATAATAGATAAATGTTATTATTATATTATATTTATATTATAGTTTGAAATAATACTATTGATATATTATTACAAAACTAATAATAATATATAAGTTTTTAGAATCTAGATTTTTGTGATCTATCATATAAATTATAAAATCTCCTTCGATAATAATTACATGCAATAGAACATCGTCGTGATTTGATCTCTCATCTAGTCTTGATGATAAACCTGTTGAGAATGCAGCAAGATGATGGAGCTTAGTGAAATGAAGTCGCCTTCACTAAGTGGGCCCGCAGGAAAATTCTGGCGCAAAGTCTATTTTTAGACTATGTCTATTTTTAGACATATGCAGCATGGTTCGGGGATTCCAGTTTGAGATTCTTGGAGCATTGGTCATGCTGGTAAAAATAGATGAGACTCTATTTTTTAGGTCGAAGAGGTCGAAGGCTATTTTTAGACTGCCTCTCCTAAAAATAGGGAAGTCAAATATTATTTACCCTTAATATTTGGACTCTAAACAGCAGTTTACTCTCTTGGAGCACTTCAGTTCGAGCCTTGGAAGTGGCTCATGCATCTGACAGAGGAATCACGTGGTTCCCAAGGGTTTGATGGCATCATGCATGGTTGACTTCAGTTGGACTTCAGTGGCAGAAGTTTGGAGGAGTTAATGAGACAGCTAGTGGAGTTGTGTTCTGCTTATTTTAGTTGAACTGATTGAGATTAGTTTAACTAGCTAATCAATTAGTTATGAGTGGAGTGAATTAAATATTATTTAATTCATTAATTAGTAACTCATTATTCAACTCAAGAACACATCGGTTCACTACAGTGCATGATCAGTTCAGTGGAGACCAGTGAAAGAGGTAGATGAAAGGGTGGAGTTAGCTATCAGTGGCGACATCAGTTGTGCATGAGATTTGCACCACACTCGGAGGAATTTCCCATGATGATTGCGCTGTCAAGCCAAGGAGATTCGAACCTTGGATCTCTATATAGACAGGCCTGGATTGCGCAATAGAGGCAAGGCAATTGGCGGTGAGTTTTGAACCAGTAACCTGTTCAAAACTGAGCTAGATTGTGTGTAACTGTATGAGAAAGTACTGAGTACTTGTGAGGAGTATTGTACTGAGTTTGTTACATGATTTCTCCATTATAATATACACAATAGCTGCGGTGTTTTCAGCTATAAGCTTTCCCCATACATACTGTGTTAATGTGTATGATGATTTGATGTGTTATCGCTTGATTTTATTTCCGCATGTTTGATGATCTGAGTGGAAGAGATTATGTGTTGCATATAAATTCGAATTGTATGTGATCAGGATAGTCTCGGTGGATAATTAATCATTATTCGGCAAATTTCTACATGGTATCGGAGCTATTGAAGCAAAGATTGATCATCACAGTGATTACAAACTTATTTCGGTAGACAGAGTTTGCATGCAGGCTAGGTAGCCCCCGGATTCATCTTTCTTCGGAAAGTGAAAGGTCTGGTAAATGCCCCTTGCAGTCAATCTCTGTGCTATAAATAATTTGTTCTCACAAATCTAGAGCGGCTGAGCTTTGAGTCGAAATTCGAAATTTTGCAGCAGTTTTGTTTTCTTGGTGCCGGTGTTGAAAATGTCTTTCAACGGTTTGCGACTCGAATATGCTCTTGAAGGCAGTTCGAATTATGTTGCATGGAAGGATCGCATGGAAGCAGTATTAGAAGATAATGGTCTGAAGGAGTTCGTAGATACGGATGTCCAAAAGCCCATTGATCCTGCTGAAGTCGATGCATGGCAAAAGAAGATGGCGAAATGTCGAAGGATCCTGTTGGAGGGCGTCAAGGATCATATTGTATCCAGCCTGCATGGAAAGGCTTCTCCATATTTAATGTGGAAAGCTTTGACGGATCTATTCCAGAGTAAGAGCAACCAAAGGAAGCTGGCGCTCAAAGATAAGCTCAGGAACATCAAGATGGAGAAGGGCAACAGTATCGCCAAATACCTCACGAAGTTCACTCAGTGCAGAGATGAGCTGGGAAGTGTGGGGGTGACTGTCGAAGACAAGGACATGGTCGACCTGGCTCTCCTTGGTCTTCTGAAGGCTTGGCACTCATATCAAGATAGTTTCAATGGTCGGGAGAAGCTGCCAGGATGGGAGCGCCTTTGGGCGGATCTCATGCAGGAGGAGATAAGGAGGACTACTCGAGATGGATCTTCATCAAAGGGAGCTGATGAAGAAAATTTCGCTTTGGTTGCCAAAGCAAAGAAGGGGAAGGGTAAGAAAACTTCTCATTCTGGTGCAAAGGGCAAGAAGCAGGATATGGCGAAAGTGAAGTGTTTTCACTGCCATGATCACGTACATTATGCTACCAATTGTCCAAAGAAGAAGAAGAACAAGCAAGCGGGAAGATCTGCAGATGGAGAAGCTTTGGCTTCACAGTTCGAGCTTGACTTTTCACTGATTGCATGCTTGGTTTCAAGTGTGATGGGATCGGTGTGGTTCTTGGACAGCGGTGCGTCATATCATATGACGGGAGATCGGGAGTTGTTCTCAGATCTGGAGGACAAGGATTTGGGTATGCACATCGAGATGGGCGATGACGGTAGATACAGTGCGACTGGTATCGGTACCGTATCCTTTCAGAGGGAGTCTGGTAAACCCTTTGTGTTAAAGGATGTCATGCATGTACCCGGATTGAAGAAGAACCTAATTTCAGTAGCGATGTTGGAGGATAAGGGTTATGATGTGGTCTTCAGCGAAGGAAAAGCCTTCCTGCGCAGTAAGACTACTGGAGAGACCCGGAAGATAGGGGTTCGAACTCAGAACCTTTATCAGTTGCAGGTAGATGACTGCGCAGCTATGGCATGCAAAGTGGGAGAAGTGGTGAGCCGGGATGATGAGGGCGAACTGTGGCATAGGAGATTGGGCCACCTTCACCATGGAGCTTTGAAGATTCTGCAGCAGATTTCTACTGGACTTCCTAAGGGCACTCTTGCGCAGTCAGATCAGTGCAAGGGGTGTACTTTAGGGAAGTATGTGAACGCCACCTTTCACGAGAAGGATAGTCGCGCCACGACGATCCTTGAGAGAGTTCACACAGACGTGTGTGGTCCTTTCTCAGTTGCTTCGACAGCAAAGCACAAGTATTATGTGATCTTTGTTGATGATTTCTCACGAAAGTGCTGGATCTTCTTCATGCAGAAGAAGAGCGATACATTCGCGAAGTTCTGTGAGTTTAAAGCACTGGTCGAGAAGGAGTCGGGGAAGAAGGTGATTGCTCTAAGGAGTGATAACGGTGGTGAATTCATATCGGCTGAATTCAAGGAGTTCTGCAGCACAGAAGGGATTCGGAGAGAGCTCATCGCACCCCATAACCCACAGCAGAACGGGGTGGCTGAGCGGAAGAACAGAACGATCGTGGGTGCTGCACGGGCGATGTTGCATGATCAGGGCCTACCCCTTCACTTGTGGGCCGAGGCATGCAATACAACAGTATATGTGCAGAACCGTTGTCCTCACAAGGTTCTTGGCATGAGTACACCGGAGGAGGCTTATTCTGGCAAGAGGCCTGATATTTCCCATTTGCGGATTTTTGGTTCTCCCGTCTACATGCATGTGACGAAGGATGCGAGAAGGAAGCTGGATCCAACTGCTGAGGTTGGAATATTTGTGGGGTACACTGATACACCTCACAACTACCGGGTGTATTTGTCAGACAGTCGCTAGACTGTTGTGCGACGGGATATAAAATTTCAGGAGGAGAAAGCCATGCAGTGTTCGCTTGAGAGGGAGCTACACTTGCATGCAGATGAGGAGATGTTAGTTCCTAAGGAGGAGCTTCTGGATGTGGATCAGCCACAAGAGGAGGTTCAGGAGGTGGAAGAAACCACCCAGGCAGCGCCAACCATCAGAGGGCGCATGCGCACTACAGAAGCTGAGCGACTGGCCCGGGATGCAGAGAAGGTTGTAGGACCACCTACAGCACAGCGCAGACAGAGACAGTCACCGGATCGGTACACTGGATACATGGCTCTTGTGATTCAATGTGTTGTGATGGAGCCATCCTCTTTTGAGGAAGCTGTGGAGGAACCCACATGGGTTGATGCCATGATCGAAGAATATGATTTGATCGTCAGGAACAGTGCATGGGAGATTGTCCCAAGACCGGTGGGGAAATCAGTGGTGGGTTCGCAATGGATCTACAAGGTGAAGCAGGTGGCTGACGGGAGTGTGGAGAAGTACAAGGCGAGATTTGTCGCCCGTGGCTTTTCACAGATCGAGGGGATTGACTATGAGGAGACCTTTGCACCTATCGCAAGGTACTCTTCCATACGGACGATCCTTGCTCTCTCAGCGCAGATGGGGTGGCACATTCATCAGATGGATGTGAAGACTGCGTTCCTCAACGGAGTCATTGAGGAGGAGGTGTACATAGAGCAGCCTGAAGGTTTCGAGATCTTCAGCAGTGAGTCGCATGTGTGCCGACTCAAGAGAGCACTGTACGGGCTGAAGGAAGCACCTCGTGCTTGGTACACTCAGATAGACAGCTACTTCACCGGGCTTGGATTCTCCAAGAGTGAGGCGGATCCAAACCTATACCAGATTGTGGTGGAGGGGAAGCTGTTGATCATCGTACTGTATGTAGATGATCTGATTTTGACCGGCGATGAGCGGTTGATACTTTCATGCAAGGAGGATCTTGCACGAGAGTTTGAGATGAAGGACTTAGGCATCCTTCATTATTTCCTGGGATTGGAGATTTGGCAGCGCAGCGGAGGACTGTTTGTTTCTCAGGGCAAGTATGCTCGGGAGATTCTGGAGAGGTTCAACATGCAAGGCTGCAAGCCTGTTGACACTCCTCTTCCTGGTGGTAGGAGGAAGGAGGATGCTACTTCAGCAGAGGTAGTGGATGCCACTGTCTATCGACAGTTGGTGGGGTCGCTTATGTATCTGGTCAATACACGACCCGATATATGCTATGCAGTTAACCAGCTTTCGCAAGCTATGGTTAAGCCTATCAAGCTCTTTTGGAAGGCAGGCAAGCATGTGTGCGTGCCTCGAAACTTTATGAATGCATAGTCTATGGTATAGACGGAGGATGGGAGCGAACATTTAAAGCTAACGATACGATAAGGCCGGGGAGTCCAACTGGACCGGAAAACATGGAGGAGCTTTGTTATTGGGTCAACGGCTACAAGGATCCACTGCAAGAAGTAGAGATTAATGACGCAGTTCGGCGAGAGGCCGAGTACATGGCGGCTAGTTTGTTTGCGTACGAGGCTATTTGGATGAGGAAGATCCTCGTAGGTTTGTTCGGGTGCATTTGGAGCCTACGGTGATCTGTGATAACCGGAGAGTTGTCAACTCTGACTAATCCAGTGTTCATGATAGGTCCAAACACATCGACATCAGTACCATCTATATCGGGGGTGTGTTGACGGAGAATCATGATACTTTGTTGACTGGAGATCAAATACTGACATCTGACGAAAGCTCACCGAAACAAGTTCAAATTCACGACGAGATCGGAGTTCACCGAGATAATCCATATCTTGCTGAGAGGGAGTGTTGAGAATGTAGCAATATGATGGAGCTTAGTGAAATGAAGTCTCCTTCACTAAGTGGGCCCGCAGGAAAATTCTGGCGCAAAGTCTATTTTTAGACTATGTCTATTTTTAGACATATGGAGCATGGTTTGGGGATTCTAGTTTGAGATTCTTGGAGCATTGGTCATGTTGGTAAAAATAGATGAGACTCTATTTTTTAGGTCGAAGAGGTCGAAGGCTATTTTTAGACTGCCTCTCCTAAAAATAGGGAAGTCAAATATTATTTACCCTTAATAATATTTGGACTCTAAACAGCAGTTTACTCTCTTGGAGCACTTCAATTCGAGCTACAGAAGTGGCTCATGCATCTGACAGAGGAATCACGTGATTCCCAAGGGTTTGATGGCACATGCATGGTTGACTTCAGTTAGGACTTCAGTGGCAGAAGTTTGGTGGAGTTAATGAGACAGCTAGTGGAGTTGTGTTCTGTTTATTTTAGTTGAACTAGTTGAGACTAGTTTAACTAGCTAATCAATTAGTTATGAGTGGAGTGAATTAAATATTATTTAATTCATTAATTAGTAACTCATTATTCAACTCAAGAACACATCAGTTCACTACAGTGCATGGACAGTTGAGTGGAGACCAGTGAAAGAGGTAGATGAAAGGGTGGAGTTAGCTATCAGTGGCGACATCAGTTGTGCATGAGATTTGCACCACACTTGGAGGATTTGTCCATGAAAATTGCGCAGTCAAGCCAAGGAGATTCGAACCTTGGATATCTATATATACAGGCCTAGATTGCGCAATAGAGGCAAGGCAATTGGCGGTGATTTTTGAACCAGTAACCTGTTCAAAACTGAGCTAGATTGTGAGTAACTGTATGAGAAAGTACTGAGTACTTGTGAGGAGTATTGTACTGAGTTTGTTACTTGATTTCTCCATTATAATATACACAATAGCTGTGGGGTTTTCAGCTATAAGCTTTCCCCATACATAATGTGTTAATGTGTATGATGATTTGATGTGTTATCGCTTGATTTTATTTCCGCATGTTTGATGATCTGAGTGGAAGAGATTATGTGTTGCATATAAATTCGAATTGTATGTGATCAGGATAGTCTCGGTGGATAATTAATCACTATTCAGAAAATTTCTACAAAACCATACTTTTTGGTTCAAAACGCGTAGATAATTTTCTATTGGATGTGATTATTACCGAAATAGATTTTATAAAATATATATGTTGTTGTTGTAATAATTTTATAGTTTGAAATAAAACTATTAATATATTTATATAATATTATATAATAATGTAATATAATATTAATATAAAAACCAAAAATATGTAAATATACAATAATATGGTTGTTATTATATATATAGTTATGAATAACAAGAAATAGTTAGCCTTTATCACGATACACCTAATAATTATTAACTGATAAATATGGTTGTGCTAGTGCATAAATATTTTGAAATTACAAGAATTTGCATTGGGTGTATGTTGGAGTTAATGCTTACATTCCATATTTGAGAAACTGGTTTGTGATGATTGAGAAATTCTCTCAACCACTCTCTCTAAATTAGGAATAAGTTGGATCTCAAAAACTCTATTTAATAGAGTAATCTGAATGTAATCAGTGTGTGTGAGTCTGTTTACACATACACCATTTGTGTATAATTTATGAGTGTTTTTTAGTAATTGTGTGATTTTTAGCTATTTATATCATGGTATCAAAGCATAGAATAGAGGCCTGTGTGTTGTCACAACATTTAATTATTTCTATTAGTTCGAGATAAATAACAGACACAAGTTCAGTTTTGCAAAGAACTGTTGATACGCTCATAGCTATGGGACCATTTTTTGGGACTGTGGTGATATGAAGGAAGCCTGCGATGAGAGCGATAATGCAGAGTCAAAAACATTATCCGATATAATGAAATGCTTGTTTCCTACGTTTAGTTGGTCATTTGCCGAAAGTGCTGGAGTCTTCTAGCAGATCAGATCAGTGTGGCAGGCTAAATGCTTAGATTCGAATGCAGGGAATTATTGAATGATTTGGTTTTTGAAGGTTTCAAATGCTTAGCTTCGAAAGAAGCAGTGAGATTTTTTAATTGTACTCCTTGTTGTTGTGCAATGCCATGCAAGCAAAGACCTCTTCCGCCTAGTAAAGTGTGTGCATAAGGGCAACATGTTACCTTCAATCATAGTGCTACTGGAGGGACATAATCTGCAAATAGTTAGAGCAACAATGAAAACTCAGACGCAGAGACTTTGTCAGTTATGGAGGATCGATTCAACCGGCTCGCAGAGTGACAAAAAATTATGTATGGAAAAAACCCAGTTTTGGTGAATAAGGTTGCTTCAAATGTGGGAGTAGTTCTGTGAAGGCTTTGCTGATTGCCCAGGACTAAGTCTTTTAGCAGTCACCAGGACTGCAAGATTCGTGTATGTCACTGCCTTGAAAAATATTCTGGCACTTACAGGTGATTAACCATCCCTTCCTACCACGGAAGATCAAATAAAGAGTTCAGTCCATGCCAAAAACAATGTGCATCATTTGCATAGTGACCACAACAATTCTCAGATAGCAAAATTTGTTATTTTGCTTTCACTGATAGGCAGCTAATTATTGATATAAAATGAATCATCTTTAAGACTTTCTGTGCCAACCTCTGTGGACGTCACCTGAGACGATGAATTCTTGGGATTCGTATGCGCCTTAATCTCCTTCGATTTATGGGTATAATTCCCTGTGAGTCTCTGAACCAGAGACCGGAAGTTTTGCGGGTCATTTTTGATAATATTGGATTCATAGACATGCACAACACAGATCGTTGGAGTCATGATATTCTCATGCTTAGAGTATTTGTGTTATCTGAGGTGTTGAAATCTTTGTAGTTTAGTTGTAATATTCCTAATTAGCGACAGCTAATTGGAATATTCGACTTTGTATAGTTTTTCCATCTATGGGTTGTAAATAAATAAAAAGTGAGAAAGAGGGTCTAACTCACTTTAGTAGAATAAGACATTCGCCTAGTAGCACAACGTTGTGACTCAAGGGGGGTCAAGGGGGGCCACACACCACGTAGAGGAGGGGACCTATGTGCAATATAGAAGCTTCTGCGCAGATAGGGATGAGGATGTGGAGGAGAGAGAAGTTACGATGGGTTTTTGAGGGAAACCAATGCTATAAAAGATGGAGGAGCCTCCTCATTTGGATCATTCTGGATTTGTTGATTTTGGAGTAAGACTTTGGTCTTCTTTCGCACGCTGGCTATTTAGCCTGTCTGCAGCACTGTTTAGTGCACCGAGTGTCTCCATTCGGAGATCTCACCCTTAGCCCCGGGGGACTTCAAGTGCCTTCTCGGGCAAGGTTTGTTTTTCAATGTTTTGTGAGTTGTTTCATTGTTTGGGTTTGTTGCAGAGCTGGAGCTTAGAGAGACTGCGCAGTCACTTGGAGAGAGGATGCAGTCCCTTGTGGAAGAGCTTCGGATTGGGGTTTCTTCAGGTGATTTCGCTGGGATTTCGACTAGAGGGTTAGCCTTTTCCTGTCGGAGGTTTTTGGCGGAGTTTCTGGCAGAGTTTTAGCTGTTTCTATCTAGCCGCTGCGTTGTCCCTTGGAGGCCAGCTTAATTCACTAGGGAGGTAGTTTCTGGTTGTTTCTGGGGTCCGCCATTCTTGGAATGGTTTGTGGATCTTGTCGGGGTTGTTGAGGAGAGGAGTTTTGCTGATTTTCATCTCATTCCGGCAAGGGGATCAACCGCTAATCTTCAGTCGCTTCCAGCAGTAGAAGCTACACAACATTTTTCCAGCAGCTAGGACGCAGTTCTTAGAGTAGCCATTTCCTGTCTTTTCTGAGAGTGTTTTCTCACTTGCCTTGTGCAAGATTGCCTCTTGTACTTCATTTCATTTCTCAGATTAATAAAATGGCTTATCATTTTCTCTATATGTTCTCTGGTTGAATTGTCGTAGTTGCCGTGGTTGCCGTAGTTGCTGTATTCTCTTTCTAATTCTATTATTGTGTTTGAGCGCTATAGTTCTATACCACTTGGTGTGTTTGTCTTTCACTCCTAGACAGAGTCTAGAAAGGGCCAGGTAGCCTCCGGATCTCGTTGTATTTTAGAGGCGACATATCCAATAAATGCCCCCCAGTCTATCTCTGGTTGGGGTTTTGCCGTGTTTTAGAGATATCCCCAAAACGGGATATTACTGTGGTATCAGAGCATAGTTTTGGCTCAGCCTGTGGTCTATGACATCAGGAAAGAGACCATACGGTGGTTTTCTAGGATTTTGGAGAGCAATGATTGACAGTAGCAGCTGCAGTGATAGAAAACGAAATTGGAAGAGGGCCAACCTACAAAGGGTTAAATTTTGAAGGTTGGAATTAGAAGAAACCATTTCTAGGTTTTTTTGTGTTTTGGGCAAGGATCATGTTAAACACCTTGTTAAACACACACATGGTGTATGAGAAGGATGAACACACACAATAAGAAATTCAACACACAATGAAGGATAAGCGTGCAACTTTCTTATTTTTCCATTATACATGATATACATTTATAGTACAATGGTGTGACTCTTGGTTTCATATTCCAAGGTCACTTGGACTCCATTGTGACATTTCGCATTCCACACCTACCCATAGAGGATTAGGTGCTCCAACATCCCCCCTTAATCCAAAGGGGTATGTGTGAGTCCAAGAAGAGAGTTGTAATACAAATCTGCAAAGTATACATGGTAGCACTTGGGTTGAATCAACTCTCTGAAATGTTGGAAAAAAGAGGTGGTTTAAGGATGAACACCAAGACTGGAACACAAAACTTGTTGCAGTTTCTGGAACTCTTCCAAAACTGGCAAGAAGTTGAAAGCTTCTGCTAGAGGAATTGTCCCTCATATAAAAGGGAGACCTTCAACCTAAAAGAAGGGAGGTCTACTACCTGTGATGATTTTAGGATTACCAACAACACTGGAATGCTTAAAGAATTTCCTGGAACTCAACCAAAATTCGCAAGAAGCTGAAGGCTTCTGCTAAAGGAAGTGTTCCTCATATATGAAAGGGAGACCTTCGACCTAAAAGAAGGGAGGTCTACTACCTATGATGGTTTTAGGTTATCCACCAACCAAAGATGATGGTTTAAGGGTGTCCACCAACCAAGGCATGCTCATGGGAATTCGTGTCTCTGGCTACATCTCTGAATCTAGAATGACGAATTGTGGCTCAGGCTCGCTTGAACTGATGTGTCTCTAGCTACAACTCTGAATATGGAATGAGAGATTGTGGCTTAGGCTCGCTTGATCTGACATCGAAGCTTGTACATGACCACCATTTTCCCCCCTGTCAGGGACAAGGTGAGATGATGGCGAAAACTCAACTGCAAGTTTGCTCAATATCCGTGAAAAAGTTATAACATGTGTTTTAAACATCTTCTTGGCTGCTCATGCCCATTGCCAAGAAGCGATCCATCCAAGATGAATCTTTGTTCTTGTAGGAGGCTTGTTTTTGAAGCATATGTCTGAAGAATGGGTGTGCCGACCACAGTGCTTTCCTAGATGAAGATCAAAATAGTGATCTTTCATATGGCCAACTCGATCACAGTGTTGGCATTTTACAATCTGTTGTTTTTGTTGTGGAGCAGGATCTGGAATAGCTGCAAGTGAACTGTCATATAGGAATCCAACACTCTGAAGTATGATGGGCTTGGTGTAGTCTGGAATATGAAAGGACACACCCTTGTAATATCCAAGACTAGTTCAGTGCCTGTTGTGGACAAGCTCTTCCCAAGGTCTGATGATGGGCTTGAGAAGTGCAGGTTGAACTGCTGCATATGCATGTACATCTACTGTAGTACAATGAACTGAATAGGAATCAACTGCAACGTTACTGACTTTCTTCTGATGAGAGTCCTTCACAATGTTCTGAACAGAAACATATTCAAAATTGTGACTCTTTTGTTGAAGTTCGTCTTGTTGGAGCTGAGATTCCAACTGAAAAAACTCAATCTTTTCTTGTGCATCTTGCAAACAACTTTGAATGTTACAAAGAGCATTCTTACTCATTTTTATCATATCATCAACATTTGAATGAATGAGGCTATTCAACAACTGTAATGCCTCATTGATTTTAGCCATTTCAACAATTTAGGCTCAAAAATTGAAAGGGTGTCGGCTTCAACCGAAAATGCACCTGTTTACAATGTGATTAAACAAATACAACTGACTTCAAAGAAATTCCAGCTATGGAAATCTCAAAGTACAAAATCTGCTCCTCAAATGATGGAGGGCAATCAACAATTTTTCAACAACTCAAGTCCTGATTGCAAATATGAAGAAGCAATATCTACTCACAATACAATGTCAATGCAATACAATATCTCTGCAAAATATTTTGCAACTGAAAACACTATGCAAGAAGCCTTTAAGGCAGCTGATTTTTCCTTCAAAGAGTTGTTTTGAACCAATAACAACTCGTCTTCACATCAATTTCTTCAGAAACTCACCCTTCAAATCAATGCCATAAATCACAATGAAAATCTGCAATTTTCTCTATGTATTCTGTCCATCAGCTCACATGTCATTTCCTCTTTTTCTGCTGTTCGTTTTCTCTCCTTCCTCTCTCTCTCTGCTGTGCTTTTTTTTTATTTTTTTTATTTAGAAATTAAAAATTAATTAAAAGATAAATTAATTAAAAATGGAAATTAATTAAAAAGGGAAGGAAGCTTTTTAATAAAAATTTAAAATGGGAATGAAGGGGAGTTAATTACAATTGTAGGAGGGAAATTAAATAAATTAAAAAAGGGAATTTTAATTGGGGAAGGTATTATATGAGGGGGGCAGATATAAAAACATTTTAAAAATTAAAAATGAACGGATTTAAAAGAGGGAGGCAATATTAGTTATGTAGGAAACTGTGTATGCATGGGGAGGGGTTAACTATAGAAAATCAAATTTAAAAGGGGGGTTGGTATTTAAAAAATATTTTAAAATAAAAAGAAGGAAATTTTAGGGAGGCGTGAAGGCCGTGGGCGGGAAAGGCCGAGCGGCCAAGCGAGGGAGGGGAGGGTTTGTAGGTGGCGAAATGCATTGAAAGATGTAAGGGGAGAAGTGTTGTGTGCGTAGGGAGCATAGTAGGTGTGAGAGGGGACTGTTATGTGTTGAGTAGAGAGTGCAGGGTTGGAGGTGGGCAGAAAGGCCGTGGGGAGGGCGGGCGTTTGGAGCGTGAGGGGGGTGTGGAAAGGGGAGGCGTAGGAGCATAGAGTGAGTGGTGGGAGAGTTTTTGTGAGGGCGTGGCCTGTTGGATAACCGTGGGTAGAAGGGTAGGAATAGTTGGGAGGGTGTGTAAGCAGTGAGGTAGGGGGTCTGCATTAGGGGAAGGGCTGTGTATAGCAGCGGTGGGCGGATAGGAGATAGCGCAACGGAGGGCCGTAGGCCACGGTGAGGGAGGGCATAGAGCTGTGAAGGGGTGGGACATAGTGTAGGCGGGGTTTGGGATGAGTTTAGTGAGAGGCGTGGGTTCGCAGGTTGGGGAGGCTTGTATGCAAGTAGGAAGGGTGGGAGAGTATGTAGGTTGGGGATGTGTGGCAGAGGCCGAGTGTAGGGTGAGACTAAATTTTTTTTTTTTTTTTTACTTTTTTTTTTGTTATTATTTTTTATTTTTTCTTTTTAATTTAGAACAGCAGAGAGCAGGGAAAGAGCATAAATTTCACAAATGTGGCAAAAAAGAGAGAGTATTTTTCTTCCAGCAGCATAATATTGAATAAATGTAGAATTTTCTAGAAAATTTTAGCAGTAAAAACCCAAAAACTTCTTCAGAAACCCAATTTAAATAATATTCCAGCAGCTCTTTAAAATGGTGCAAAATTTAAAATGTAGAAATTGCAGGAAGAAATCAACCTTCACATGTGCAGTGCTGCTCTTCTTCAAAACCACTGCTTCTCTTCTTCAAAACCAATTCTGAATGCTGCCAAGAATTTCCGAATGCTACAAAAAAAGACCAAATTTTGTTTACAGATATGCACAAGCCATAAACACAAATGGATCACTCAAAATTGAGTTGGTTATGAACTTATCAGCTCCGATACCATGTTAAACACACACATGGTGTATGAGAAGGATGAACACACACAATAAGAAATTCAACACACAATGAAGGATAAGCGTGCAACTTTCTTATTTTTCCATTATACATGATATACATTTATAGTACAATTAAGGTGACTTTGGTTTCACATTCCAAGGTCACTGAACTATCAAGGACTTTTCGCATTCCACACCTACCCATAGAGGACAGTACCCAACCGTATCACCTTCCCAAATTCCTAGAACTTTCTGAGTAGTTTTCATTGGGTAAGTCGGAGGCCGAAGTCAAGCAGCAGTACAGTTTCATGAGGAGCCTGTAGACACATAGCAGAAAGCGCCGATGGCAGGTGATGATGGTGCGAAGAGATTTGGGGAGATGCTCCTCAAATCAATACAGGATCTGTCAAGGCAGATTGAGGTGATGGGACAGAGATTCACCGCTGTGGAGGCTAGACAGCGTGAAACCCCAAGGGGTTTCCAGATTGGCGAAGGTTCAGGCACATCCCACCATTTGCTGGAGCATGATGCCACTCAACATATGGCATCACATACACCCACACGTTCTACCATGCCCACTTTTCTGGGTGTGGACACAAGGGCAGGAGCACAGCAGGAGCCAGAGCCTGGCCACATGGGTGATTATTTCGCTAAGTATCAGGCATATGGGCAGGAGTTCAGGGATGCCCTTCCATTCAGAGATTTTGTTCAGCTCCAGCGGGATAGCAGACCTCGCAACTTTCACAGAGGGAACAGGAAGTCACATGACGGGGGCTTGTGGCGCACAGTGGGTAGATTCCATCTACCGACATTTGATGGGTCATCCGAGCGTTCGGAAAAAGCTTGGGTGGAGAAGTTGGATACCTCTCTCCAGCTTGACCGAGTATCAGAGAGGGAAACCATCAAAATGGTTACCTCGCACTTGGAGGATGAGAGCACACAGGATTGTAGGGAGTTCGAAGATACACCTAGTGTGACAGAGGACTCACCCTCATTAGAGACCTCCTTGACCGTGTCGGTTGATATCGTAGTGGAGAAGGTGGAGCCTACCCCAGTAGAGCCATCCATTGAGGTGATGACCAGAGTCATGTACGAGTCTTTAGGTGGTAGCAGCACATGATAGATGGGTGAGGTGACATGAGATGTATCGACATTTGATGAGGCACTAGGAGATACAGAGGTATTGGATGATGCCCGCAGACAGCAGTATCCTCAGCTTCAGGCAAACCTTCTAGTTTTGAAAGGGAAGGCCATGTCATTACAAGAGGCAATTTTGTTGTAGGACAAGGTGTTGGAGGGCATGAGAGTGGCTTGTGCTGAGTCAGTGGCCAATTTGTCCCACATTTGGGAACGACTGGATTCCCTGATGGTACAACTAGAGGGCACATTGGAGCATCAGATCATTCCCCTTCAGGCATGCATAGACAGGACTAGCAGCATCGTTGGGTCACCTCTTCCCATTGGAGAGAGAGAGGTGGAGCCACCTAGTCAGATCTCATATGTTGAATTGGATAGCAGTATGAGACGATTAGAGTTGCACAGGGTACAACATCCACATGTTGAGGTTGGATTGTGAGAGATTTTGAGTTGGTACCTGGTGGAGTGGGTTATACAGATAGTGGTGGACCCGAGTGTAGCTCAACAGGAGTTCCTAGGTGTTGGGCATACAGGAACCCCATATTGGCATTGGTATCTAGGTGGGATCACCTATCATTTCGGAGGAAGGCTGGTTGACTATGTCTTGGAGGGTACAGTTGGCCTAGCAGTAGAGCATGCACATCTGCTAGTGGAGTTTCAGCCAGCTACAATGGCCAACCAGTTTATGGGCAGACTCCCTAGGTTGTTTTGGCATGACATATGTACACGGGGTCACAGGGTGACCAACATACCTTGGTAGGAGCTTGTCAAAGGGGGTGGCATTAGCAAGCCACCATATGGAACCTTGTATGGGGCCAAGGATTCTTCACCTTTGTGTGGGGCACAGAGGACGCAGCGGAGTCGAGCAGTGGTGGTAACACTACTGGCACATAGGGAGATTCACTTCTCAGACCCCTCAGGGAGGGTTTGGAGTGATGATCCATTTGTCGGCGGGTATAGTGATGCGATGGTGGAGAAAATGATACCGATTGGGGGTAGTTGGACATGTAGAGGCGCACCTCTAGGTCATCACATCTAGGGATGTGTGGGAGCCTCTAGCATTGAGCAGTGGACTACCGATGGACATGGAGTTGCATGGTGGTGTACCGTAGTATGTGGGACTGCATTGTGGAGTAGGAGTGTCCTACATCACATTGAGAGCATGCCAGGAGTGACCGATGCCTAGACACAGTCAGGGCACGAGACGGTATAGGGTGGTACAACAGTAGCATGCGGTATCCAGCAGTATACAGGGGTATGTTTCAGTGTGCAGTGGCATGTCAAGGAGTACATGGATGATCAATGGTATGCGAGGGCGTATGGTGTTGCACGGTAGGGTCTTAGAATATTGCATCTAGGGAGACTCACGGATAGGGACACCCAGCTTACCTTTGGGGGTAGTTCACCCAGGATCGATGGGGAGACATATGAGCGATACTTGATGGTATCAGTGGGGACTCACGCACCCGAACCTCTTCTACATCACTCATGGGCACAACCAATTTTTTTGTTACCCTTTGACACTTTGGGCATGAGCAACGGGGTACGCGAGGCACACCCCAAATATTTGGATGTCACTCAGCACACTAGGGGAGAGACTTCTCGACAGTGGCACTGGGTCGGTACGCTAGTTGATGACCACATGTTGAGGGATGAGATGATCATTTGTAGGGATGGCACATTGGTCATCGCTGATCCTACACCCAGGGAGCGGGACATGAGGGAGACATGTGTCACTCTTTTCACAGAGCACGCCAATATTATGCATGAGCAGAGGATATTGGGTATAGCAGAGGTAGCATCCCAGTATGTTTCTAGGCTCCAGACACTGTATCGACACTTTATCGAGAGGGTGGATGGCATGTTCAATGCAGATGAGATGGCGGAGGTAGAACAAGAGGGCATTCCTTCTATATGCCAGGGTGAGGACTCATTTTCATATGAGTCCATAGGATCAGTTGAGGATGCTCTTGGGGAGCGAAAGCAGTCATGCAGAGATGGAGACAGTAGACCAGAGCTTCATTCCAATGTACAAGGTGAGCAGTCAGGGGACTCTATGGAAGATGCTCTGGGTGATGAGACACTTGTGACGATCTAGCTATAGCTGTACATGATGGAGCCCGAGTCAGTAGAGGAGGATGCTATGCACATAATGCATGATAGTCCTTTTGGGAAGAGCCAGATGGAGGCTCACATCGAGTCTGTGATGGATATGCGGCTAACCGTGGGGTCAGCCATTGAGGAGGAGCAGTCAGATGCATTGAAATCGAGTACGGTGACAGAAGTTGCAGATCCATATCCTCTGGAGGTGTTGGAGGTTGATGGGTTGTTCTGCAGGGGGCTAGTAGACAACAGGAGCTATTGGATATGGTGGAGCATCCATCTGTGGGTTGACACAGGGATGAGGCGCAGATAGATGTACTTGTAGTCAGCAGAGCTGCAGTGTTTTTAGTGGGTAGCACTCTCCAGGAGTACATTGATGGAGCTTGCAGCATACCTTGCCCGCTTTGGCCCATTATAGAGAGAGGGGCTTCCTTCTATAGGCAGCTTTCATTGGTAGACAAGACAGAGTAGTGGGAGTTGATTACGGGCTGGTGGCAACATCCCAGGCATGTTCCATATGCCTTTGTTATTGCTATATTGGATTCTTCTTCCAGGATGGACTGGTGGGAGATCATGATTTGGTACCCTCTTGATCGTACGGTATTCTTCATAGGGAGCACAGCAGAGCAGGGGCCCTTGGACATAGCACATGTTACAAATTCCAGCGAGTAGGGGGGCACAGGTCATCATTTCTTCAACACTCCATCCTGATTTCAGCAGAGCAGGATCAGCATGGGATTGAGTCAGGACTTGGATTGGAGAGAGGTGATGAGTAGGTACACAACTGATGGGACAACTTACACAGCCATAGATACAACGCAGTATGGGTCATGGTCTTCGCCTCTTAGAGCAACAGTCATAGCCAGAGGCAATGTGCAATCTGAGCCATGGGACTTGGGAGATTATTGGCCAAGGTGGCGAAGTGATCCGAGAGGATTGTTGGTTGGCTGGTGTCGTGAGAGATCAGTATGGGATCCTAACATTGAGAGATTCCTTCATATCAGGATGATTCAGAAGACAGGGAAGAATCAGAGGTGCATTTGGGACCCAGGCACATTTTGCACTGTCAGTGGGGAGCATCAGCTAGAGAGGAGGCATGTTCAGGCATTGCTTGAGGACAAGAAATTTTTTCCAGATGAGGATGCCACTTGCGAAAACGAGAAGATTTTGCAGCATCCATCACTTCAGTTGCTTGAGGGCAAGCAAAATTTTTTCGGGGGGGACTTTAATATTCCTAATTAGCGACAACTAATTGGAATATTCGACTTTGTATAGTTTTGACGTCTATGGGTTGTAAATAGATAAAATGTGAGAAAGAGGGTCTAACTCACTTTAGTAGAATAATACATCCACCTAGTAGCACAACGTTGTGACTCAAGCGGGGTCAGGGGTAGCCACACACCACATAGAGGAGGGGGCCTACGTGCACTCTAGAAGCTTATGTGCAGATAAGGATGAGGATGTGGAGGAGAGAGAAGTTACAACGGGTTTTGGAGGGAAACCAATGCTATAAAAGATGGAGGAGCCTCCTCATTTGGATCATTCTGGATTTTTTTATTTTGGAGTAAGACTTTGGTCTTCTTTTGCATGCTAGCTATTTAGCCTATCTATAGAACTGTTTAATGCACCGAGTGTCTCCGTGCGGAGATCTCACCCTTAGCCCCGGGGGACTTTGAGTGCTTGCTCAGGCAAGGTTTGTTTTTCAGTGTTTTGTGAGTTATTTCATTGTTTGGGTTTTTTGCAGAGTTGGAGCTTAGAGAGACTGCACAGTCACTAGGAGAGAGGACACAGTCCCTTGTGGCAGAGCTTCGGATTGGGGTTTCTGCAGGTGATTTCGTCGGGATTTCGAGCAGAGTGTTTGGTCTCAACCTATTATCCTAAATTGAGCTCATTTAACTGTCAACCAGGGTCAGTAAACTGCTGAAGTGTGGTGCACTATATGTGCCTAAGTAACCTCTTCCTACTTCATTGTGTTTAGTGTTTTCTGATGTTTTTGGTTTTATGGTTTTATTTGAAAAGGAAAAGAACTAAGTGCTAAATGAAGGAAACTATTGGTCAAAACAGAGTGAAGCCTAAACTATGATGGTAAACAAATGCAAATGCAATACTGAAACATAATAAAATCTAAACTATGACTAAGCAGAAACAAAGCTTGATAATGACTTTTAAACAAATGATTCAAAACATAAACTCAACTTGTCAAATGCTTTCATCAAAGGTGTTTTGAGAGAGAGCTTGAGACATGGTCAATTAAGTATGCAAATCCTATCTAAACAGTTAAAAAACTAACTTATAATGATGCAACATTTCATCCTTGATTAGAGATTTGTTGAAGCAAATTTGGAATAAAACATTTATACCATCATAAGATCTTCTATTCTAGGACTAGTTCCTAACTCTATTCTGCAATTTAATTGAATGTCACAACACCTTACTCAAGAGTTATTGATTTTGATTTCTTTTCAAAGTAGTCTTTTGAGGGAGGGTTCTGTTTATGAAGTGATAAGGAAATTGCAGAGGTAATTCAGGCCTTAAAATGATATTGTCTTCTGTTCATGTAGTTATGAAGCAATTATAGATTTTAGAACAAGAAGAGGTTTGTGAATAATGAAGGTTGTTTTGTTAAGTTTAACAACTGAAGTAATCTAATGTGCAGTGAATGACAGTCTGAATGTGAAGTGCAAATGCAATGAGTTGAACTAAAACTGAGCTTAAAATGTCACTAATCTAAAACAATGCTGAAATACAAGTCATTATCAAACTCAAAATAGAACAACTGAGCATGAGTTAAGTGTAATTAAACTCCAGAGTATCCTAACTATGCTATCATGCATTATTCTATGGAATTATACAGTCTGTTTGTCCATCATGATTGGTATTTTGGAAGAGTTCCTTCTTTTGGAAGAGTTTTTAGAACAATCCTGACTGTGTAATTGAGTGCAAATGCAAACATAAAGACTGAAAGCAATGAAAAACTAAGATATCATAGCCATCTCCAACCCATCATTATGATATTTTTGACAAGAGTTTAAGAGCAAGAAAAACTATGGTACTTAGTGAAAACACACAACTAAAACATTCAAGATCACAATCATGCTTAAGACAGTATAAAGATTTCTTGGAAGAGTTTCTTCTTGTGGAAGAGTGCTTATCATAAGTATAACTGTGATGGTGAATAAAAGAGATTACAATTAAATCCTACAATACTATAGCCATTTCCCATTCATCATTATAATATTTTGGAAGAGCTTCTTCTTGTGGAAGAGTTAGAATGAGTATAACTATAGTAGCTAATTAAAACAACTACTAATTCAACTTCAAAATCGTAAAGGCAGCTAGAATACTTATCTAATTTACGCAAATAAATCCGTGCAAGAGGCAGGGGCCCTCTACCACCTGACGGAATTCAACTCCAAATTAAATCAACGCTTTCAAAACAACACTGTCTGCTTTATTAAAGATGAAATAACTTGAACATAGCACTCTGCGTCTTCAGAAATGTAGCACAGAATCTAAGCAAAGTCTAGAACAAAATCTAGCATAAAATCTAGCCTAGCTCTCGGTTTCCCAAGTGTTTATATAACAAATGTAAATAACAAGATTTGCAACAATTCAGGAACACTGTCTTTCCTTATCGGAATCACATTAGGACTCTTGAAGTGGCTGCGTGAAAAGGGAAAAGACATCTGGACTGAGACAGTCCTAATAGAAGTCTTCCTTCCTAAATGTGTTCCCACATTCCAAAACCATACCCAGAATTCGTTTCTTCCTCCATGATGAGCAACGAACCATGTAGACATGACGTGGATTATACCCATATGCAGTTTTTCTTGAGAGGCCACCTGGAACATACTCAAACGTGAAGACAGCTGTAGAATCGCTGGTTAGCTACGGAATGTCTGCATTCTGCAGCTAGTTCCGGTCAAAATGCTTTAAAATGGAAAAAATCACAAAACTTAGCAAGTCAGTCATGTAAATCATTCTAAAAGTAATTTTAACTATATTCATTGATCAATTGGTTCTAGGATAGCAATGGACAAAGGAAAATGAGGTAAAGTGAGATGAAAGAAAGCACAATTTTGAGGCTCAACATACCCCCACTGTTGTCTCTTTGCATGTCCTCATGCAAATTATCCTATGAACTCAGAGGCTTCTGCAAGGACATCTAATCCTCTCATTCTCCTTTGTCTGGAAGCTAGAGATCTTCTGGGTTTTCTGATAACAAGTTTGAACCTTAGGTTGGTGAGTGCCCTGATTAGCTTCTTGTTCCTTTTATTCAACTTCTCATTGGTCTTTTCCACTTTGTCTATATGTAGGGATAAGGTTGAGTTCATATCAGTTTTGAGCTTGACTTGATCCTTGAGAATTTCATTCTCATTTTTGATGTGTCTGTTAAGTATTTCCAACTCATACCTATCCCTTCTTAATACATCTATTTCAGACAGTGGAGGACTAGGGGTTCTCTCCTTGCTTTCTGAAGCTCTCCTTTCCAAAGTTTCCACATAGTCATAAGTTTCTTGTTGAGCAGGGTCAATTTCAGGGGTTCCTTCATTAAAATCCTCTTCAACATCTTCTTCAATGGATGTTTCCTCATCTTCTATATTAATTACCCCTGTTTGTTTGATTAGTGTTTTCTTCAATTTCCCCTTTAGTCTGTGGCTTCTTCTAGGCTGAGAAGATCCCTCTCCTTTCTTCATGGCAGATTTCCTGATTACCTTTTCTTCCTTAAGCTGTCTCTTGATTTGAGTCAACTTCTCTTAAATGATTTCCTAACTACTTTCTTGGACTGTTTTATCAGTTTCAACTTTTGAAGCCCTCCATTTTCTACTTCTTCTTGTAGGCTGTGGTTCAGGTGATGGTTCTTTTGGCTCTTCAAAATGATTTCTTATCAAGAAATTGTCCCATGTATCATTTGTTTTAGCTAGATGGTGTTCAATCAAAATTTTGACCAAACCATGATGATATAGAGTTGTCTCTAAAATATGAACCCTTCTTTGAACACAGGAAGCCATCTTCTTCAAACTTTGAAGTAAGAAATATGGTAGGTTTAAGTCTTCCCCCAGAAAATGCATTATCAGTCTAATGTGGTAGACATAAAATGTCCCATATCTACCCTCACATGTAATAAATTTTTGCAGAAGAAGTAGTATGTTTCTCCATTTATTTTTCAATGCAGAACTTGGAATTCCTTTCTTAAATACAGTGACATCCATACCTGGTGATTTTAAAATTTGCTTCCAGGATTCATTGTGGAATTCTCTGTTTTTGAACCATCTCTCTCCATTTCTAAGCAACCCTGTAGCTTCTGCAATGAAAACTTCAGTGACAGTGAATTTGACATCTCCCACTTCAACTTCAGTTCCTTGAAATGATCTTGCAAATGTTTTAGTGACTTATTTGTGGAAGCCATTAAATTTCTCCAAAAATTGAAGCCATCCTATCTGTTGCAACATTTCTTTGCATTGAGGGTAGCCTTCTAAATATTTTGAACCCACTGGTTCAGTTCTTACAATGAAACCCATGATTGCTTCTTCAATGTTCAGATTAACACTCTTCTACCCACAGAAATAACAACTTTCACTTTCGAATTGAAATGGCTTCAAGTTCTTAATGACAATGGCTTCAAACTTTGGAATGACATACCTCTGATTGACAATGACAAATGTCCTCAAACTTCGGAATGATATCCCTCTGATTGACAATGACAACAGCTTCAAATTTCGGACTAATATGCCTCTGGTTGACAATGAAAACAATTTCAAACTTCGAGGTTGATATGTCTCTGTTTGACAGTGACAAATGGCTTCAAATTTCCCACACTGCTATACCTCTGTCTCTCGGGGGAAAATAACTTCAAATTATTCTCTGCTATAACTCTGTGTTTATAATGATAATTCTCAATCTCTGCCCACAGTGATACTTTATCTGCCCACGGATTCAAATGGCTTCAAATTCTCACGCTGCTATACCTCTGAGTTTACCCTTTTGCTCTGCTTTGCATTTACAATGATAATTCTCAATGCTATACCTCTGCGTTTACAGTGATAATGCTTTGGTATTCAAATTGATATCCTTTTGCTCTGCTCTCGGTGATAAGAATATCTCTGTCTACGGAATGAAATGCTGGCTACAGAATGGAGTGATGGCAGTGGTCACAGAATGAAGTAGTGGAGTGAGGTGGAGGGAACGAATTAATGATTGAAGAGACGGTGGAGATTTTTACAACAGCAAAGAGAATCATCATTGAATGATTTGGTTAAGAGACGTGAATAATTCAAATACCTCGACCTTTTTAACCAATTAAATGATATCGGATATGGGAATTTGAAATGAGAGATTTTAATCCAAAGTTTGTGGCGGGTTTATTGGTCATGATCAATAAAAATAATTAAAAAAACCTTTTCGAACAATTCATAACTAAAACTATGCTAAAATTTTATGAAATGCCATTATAATCTAAACTTGTTACCTCTGCTTTTCATTTGATTTTTTGTAGTCTTTGTCTTATTTGTTCACCTTTGGAAGAGTCTTCATAATACTTCTTGATGCTTTTGATTCATGGATACAATGGATCATTTTGTTGCAATTCTAATGTCTTCTTATTGGTGCCTTCAGAATTTGTAGCTGCGGAAAGACTGTCTGGCTGCGGAAAGGCTGATCAGCTGCAGAATGTTTGTCAAGCTGCAGAATGTACCTATAGAGTATTTTAATCATGGAATGAAGTGTTTTTGGAATATAGGTGAAATTTTATATGGTATGAATGAAGATGGATGATGAGTTATGATATTTATGAAGTGGATGATGAAATGGAATGGATTCAGTTTATGAAATGGAGTGAAAGAACATAAGAGCCTATCTTGGACCAAGTATAATTTTATTCACTTACGGCAAGACATCAAATTTTGTATTTTTTGACATGAAAATGAGAAGGATGGAGTATGGAATGAGATGAATGAAATATGGAATGAAGTAGAATATGAATGAATGAATGAAATGGAGTATGGATGGATAGGTGAGTGAAGTGAAATGAAATGAGATGGATCATAAGCACTATGGATCCGAACTTATGATTTTGTAACAGTTGCTTGCAAGTTGTTGTTGATTTCATAAAACCATTAGTCTTCATCAAAGCCAACATTCATGGTACAATTCTTAACATGCGAATGAATGTGTCGAAGTCGAGCATGGGAAGAAATCATTGCATTACCAATCAATGATGAAAATCGTTAACCAATGCGAGAAAAATCACTTATAAGGTAAATGAGTGTCAAGGTACCTGAGTGCATCTTGACAGGGACGAATGAATGTGTCGAACTCGGGTCGTCTGCAAGGTTTGACAATCAAGAGACATTGTTGTATTCCCATTGTTATCAACGAGGAAGCTTGCCATTGATGTATGCAAGTTCCAAGGCACTCCAAATAATCTCTAATCTTGATCCCAGATAAAGTGTTGAGGTCGATGGGACAAGATTTGTTGGAAGGTGGACCTTAAGGAATTCCACATCATCCAATTCGAGCATAGAACCAAAAATGATTTGAAGAACCATAAAATAATGAAACCATCATGAAATTGTAGAACTTATTGTGAAATTTTCTCGCTAGTTTCCTGGTTTTCAAGCAAAACTCATGTCCAATTGTGCCAACGATATGGTTTTCACAATAGGACTTATTTTTCTCTTTACTTTTTTTTTTTAATATGTCCTACTCTACTTAACAAAGAAATCTTATTCAAGTATATGAATACTTCCAATGGAACCATGTCTGTAATAGGATGATAGATAAACTCATATGCATGTTTGAAATATACTCTTTGATATGTACCCGTATATGAGAGACCAATTTCCTTGATTGAGATGATATCAGAAGATACTGAAGAATTTAGCATTGGGATCCGATGACTCTCTTGAACCAAGATTCGATGTAATATTGTATTCCTTGGCTTCCTTCTATCATGTCATGCAAGTCTTCAGAGATGTGATCTTCATTTATAGAATCTAGTGATAGGTAGGCATGAAACTTTTCAATATCTAGTTTCAATAAATTCTCTTTATCAATAGACATCCATGATCCTTGGACCTTATCTGAGTCTTCTTCTTGTTGTTGTTGTTCTTCAATGATAGCTGGTGAATCATTTTGCAATACCTCAAAATTGTAAGTTGATTGAGGTGTTTTATTGTTGGGGATATGAAATGGTTGTGCATGTAGTGGAGTGGGAATGGATCTTTGGGGTGCTTGTGTGTATGATAATGGGAAAGGTTGAATTGAGGTCAAATGAGGGTGATATTGATTTTGTGGTGGAGGTAAATGGTATGGATAACATTGATGATGGTATTGAGGATAGAGAGGGAAATATTGAGGATATGGTGGATTTCCTTTATAGGGCCTTTGCCAAATTTGTTGCCAAGATTGATTTTGAGGTTGGGATTGAGATGGCCAAGATTTCCAAGGTTGGTTTTGAGGTTGGGATTGAGATGGCCAAGGTTTCCAAGGTTTGTTTTGAGGTTGGGATTGAGATTCCAAAGGTTGCCAAGGAAAGGGTGTTTTCCAATTGTCTTGAGATTGTTGTGCATAACCTTGAAACTGTGCATAAGGATATTGCATCATATTGGGTTGATGAGGCTGCCATAGTCCTCTTGGAGCTACATAAAAAAGTTGCTTTTGTGCTTTATTTTCTCCATTATCATTATGGTAAACTGCCTTCAACCCTGGTAATGATGGGAAATCTTCAGTTCTATGTGATCCTACACAAATTTTACAAATTTTAATGTTATCAGGTGGACATTCATGCAAAGCATGTTTCTTTCTACATTTAGGGAAAAATATAAATGAAGCAACTTTTTGCTTGTTTTGCATTCTTAGCATGTCAGTTTGTTCATTTAAATTACCAAGAATGTTTAACAAATTTTTAGGTTCAGTTTGACTTACCAATCTTGATGCCGACTTACTTACTCTTTCCATAAATGGATCTTGAGGGGATCTTACACACTTTTCTTTTCCTCTTGATATGTTCTTGCACAGTTCACAAGTTTCTTGAAATGGCAATTGATAGACATCTCCTTTTCCCACAAGATTAAGAAGATCAATCCATTCATCCTTTATAGCATTTAGTAGGAGAGATTTTAATGCATCTGATCCTAAATTATGCAATTTAGATCTTTTGATATTATAGGTAAATCTCTCCACTAAATCTTCTAGGATTTCATCATCTTTTTGGTTCATCTTAAAGACTTCATTTCTAAGATCATGGTGCATGAAATAAACTTTATATTTTTCCAAAAATACTCTTTTCATATCATCCCATGTCCTTATAGAATTTGTTCCTAAAGTCATCAACCATCTAAGAGCTCTATCCTTCAATGTTTCTAGAAACAAATTCAATTTTTGAATGTGAAATGAGTAGCCATAAGATCTACAAATTATTTCAAATTCAAAAAGAACAGTTTCCGGGTCTGCTGATCTCATGCCTTTGAAGTTAGGAAGTACATGTGGATGGATGTTCTTCATTTGAATGTTGATATCATTTTCTTGAATGGGAAATCCAAAAGGATCTTCCTCATTTTCATCATCTCCATCCATTTCTTCAACCTCCTTTGTCACCTCTTCTTCTACCTGCAAAAATACGAATTCATGATGTGGATGTGTGGCTCTTACTGCACCACATGATATAGTGGGTGTGGTAGGTGATTGAAGTTTTTGTTTTTGTTTTTTTGTTTTTTTTGTTTTTTTGGATGTAAGAAATAAGGTTACCTAGTTACACTTCCCCGGCAACGACGCCAAAATGTTTGTGCTCAACCTAGTCTCCTAAATTGAGTTCATTAATTGTCAACCAGGGTCAGTAAACTGCTAAAGTGAAGTGCACCATATGTGCTTAAGTAACCTCTTCCTACTTCGTTGTGTTTAGTGTTTTCTGATGTTTTTGGTTTTATGGTTTTATTTTGAACAGGAAAAGAACTAAGTGCTAAATGAAGGGAAACTATTGGTCAAAACAGAGTGAAGCCTAAACTATGATTGTAAACAAATGCAAATGCTGAAACAAAACGGAGTCTAACTATGACTAAGCGAAACAAAGCTTGATAATGAATTTTAAACAAATGATTCAAAACATAAACTCAACTTGTCAAATGCTTTCATCAAAGGTGTTTTTGAGAGAGAGCTTGAGACATGGTCAATTAAGTATGCAAATCCTATCTAAACAGTTAAACAACTAACTTATAATGATGCAACATTTCATCCTTGATTAGAGATTTGTTGAAGAAAATTTGGAATAAAACATTTATACCATCATAAGATCTTCTATTGTAGGACTAGTTTCTAACTCTATTCTGCAATTTAATTGAATGTCACAAAACCTTACTCAAGAGTTATTGATTTATTTTCAAAGTAGTCTTTTGAGGGAGGGCTCTGTTTATGAAATGATAAAGAAATTGCAGAGGTACTTCAGGCCTTAAAATGATATTGTCTTTTGTTCATGTAGTTATGAAGCAATTATAGATTTTAGAACAAGAAGAGGTTTGTGAATAATTAAGGCTGTTTTTTTGAGTTTAACAACTGAAGTAATCTAATGTGCAATGAATGACAGTCTGAATGTGAAGTGCAAATGCAATGTGTTGAAACTAAAACTGAACTTAAGATGCCACTAATCTAAAACAATGCTGAACTACAAGTCATCATCAAACTCAAAATAAAATAACTGAACATGAGTTAAGTGCAATTAAACTCCGGAGCATCCTAACTAAGCTACTATGCATTATTCTATGGAATTATATAGTCTGCTTGTCCATCATTATTGATATTTTGGAAGAGTTCCTTCTTTTGGAAGAGATTTTAGAACAATTTTGACTGTGTAATTGAGTGCAAATGCAAGCAAATAGACTGAAAGCAATGAAAAACTAAGATATCATATCCATCTCCTACTCGACATTATAATATTTTGGGCAAGCGTTTAAGAGCAAGAACAGTGATAATACTTAGTACAAACACACAACTAAAACATTCATTATCACGGTTATGTCTTGGACTCCTTAAGGATTTCTTGGAAGAGTTTCTTCTTGTGGAAGAGTGATTAGAACAAGTGTAACTGTGATAGTGAATCAACAAAAATTACAACTAAATCCTACAATACTATAGCTATTCCCCATTCATCATTATAATCTTTTGGAAGAGCTTCTTCTTGTGGAAGAGTTAGAATGAGTATAACTACAGTAGCTAATTAAAACAACTACTAATTCAACTTCAAAAAAACATAAAGGCAGCTAGAATACTTATCTAATTTACGCAAATAAATCCGTGCAAGAGGCAGGGCCCTCTACCACCTGATGGAATTCAACTCCAAATTAAATCAACGCTTTCAAAACAACATTGTCTGCTTCATTAAAGATGAAATAACTTGAACATAGCACTCTGCGTCTTCAGAAATGTAGCACAGAATCTAAGCAAAATCTAGAACAAAATGTAGCATAAAATCTAGCCTAGCTCTCGGTTTCCCAAATGTTTATATAACAAATGTAAATAACAATATTTGCAACAATTCAGGAACACTGTCTTTCCTTATCGGAATCACATTAGGACTCTAGCCGTGGGCACAACGTGAAAAGGTAGCGGCCTGCGAATTTGGAACGGTCCTAATAGAGCGTCTTCCTTCCTAAATGTGTTCCCACGTTCCAAAACCATACCCGGAATTCGTTTCTTCCTTCATGGTGAGCAACGAACCATGTAGACATGACGTGGAATATGCCCATATGCGGTTTTTCTTGAGAGGCCACCTGGAACATACTCAAACGTGAAGACAGCTGCAGAATCGCCGGTTAGCTACGGAATGTCTGCATTCTGCAGCTAGTTTCGGTCAAAATGCTTTACAATGGAAAAAATCATAAAACTTAGCAAGTCAGTCATGTAAATCATTCTAAAAGTAATTTTAACTATATTCATTGATCAATTGGGTCTAGGATAGCAATGGACAAAGGAAAATGAGGTAAAGTGAGATGAAAGAAAGCACAATTTTGAGGCTCAACACAGAGGGTCAGCCTTTTCTTGTCGGAGGTTTTTGGCTGAGTTTTTGGCAGAGTTTTAGCTATTTCTATCCAGCCACTGCACTGTCCCTTGGAGGCCAGCGTAATTCACTGGGGAGGCATTTTCTGGTTGTTTCTGGGGTCGGCCATTCTTGGAATGGTTTGTGGATCTTGTCAGGGTTATTGAGGAGAGGAGGTTTGCCAATTTTCATCGCATTTCGGCAAGGGGATCAGCCCCTAATCTTCAGTCGCTTCCAGTAGTAGCAGCTACACGACATTTTTCCAGCAACTGGGACGTAGTTCCCAGAGCAGCCATTTCCTGTCTTTTCTAAGAGTGTTTTCTCACTTGCCTTATGCAAGATCGCCTCTTGTACTTCATTGCATTTCTCAGATTAATAGAATGGCCCAGAATTTTCGCTATATGTTCTCTATTTGAATTGCCGTAGTTGCGGTGGTTGCCATAGTTGTTGTATTCTCTTTCTAATTCTATTATTGTGTTTGAGCGCTATAGTTCTATACCACTTGGTGTGTTTTTCTTTCACTCCTATACAAAGTCTGGAAAGGTCCAGGGAGCCTCCGGATCTCGTTCTCTTTTAGAGGCGACATATCCGGTAAATGCCCTTCCTACGACGCAAGATCAAATAAAGAGTTTAGTCCATGCCAAAAATAGTGTGCATAATTTGCATAGTGACCACATCAATTCTCAAACAAAATTTTTTATTTCTCTTTCAATGATAGGCAGCTAATTATTGATATCAAATGAATCATCTTTAACGCTTTTTGTGCCAACCTCTGCAGACGTCACCTGAGACGATGAATTCTTGGGATTTGCATGCGCCTTCCTCTCCTTCGATTTATGGGTAGAATTCCCTGTGAGTCTCTGAACCAGAGACCAGAAGTTTTGCAGGTCATTTTTGATAATATTGGGTTCATAAACATGCACAACACAGATTGTTGGAGTCATGATATTCTCGTGCTCAGAGTATTTGTGTCATGAAATCTTTGTAGTTTAGTAGTATTATAAATTATTTGTAAATTAAGTGAGGATGAATTTTTAAATTAGATAAAAAAAGTCCTGATGTAATAGTTGAATCTAGATACATTTCGTATTTAGATAGCTCTTCTATATAACTAGCGAATACAGTAGTTTTCCCCCATGTATCTCGGTAGATTGGAGCTCATCCATAAAATTACTAGCAGTTTAGCTATGTGTCTCAATCTAGTACTTAAAAGATCGAGTGGCAGTAAGGATCAATGTGGATGGTTGTCCAGATAGCATGGCAGTTGTGGATCTATGGAAGGATCCCTCGTTAGTTGTAGATGTGGAAGTGGTCTCCTAATGAGTTTATGCGACAGATTGGGATGTTGCCCAGTAATTGACTTCAGGAGGTCCTTGATTCGGGAGTTGAGGAAGCAAACTCGAGAATCCAACTTGCCAACTACACCTTTCCGAGGGTTATGAGGCAACTTGATGGAGCATCTACTGATAAGCTTGATTATTTTTTTATTTTGAGTGATTTCAATAAATCTATGTAATGTAATAATTAAAGGGGGATGTTGGAGTTAATGCTTACATTCCATATTTGAGAAGTTGGTTTTTGTTGGTTGAGAAATTCTCTCAACCACTCTTTCTAAATTAGGAATAAGTTGGATCTCAAAAAATCTATTTAATAGAGTAATCTGAATGTAATCAGTGTGTTCTAGTGTGTTTACACATACACCATTTGTGTATAATTTATGAGTGTTCTTTAGTAATTGTATGATTTTTAGCCATTTCTATCAGTGTAGCTAACTCAACGAGGAGGTTCTTAGAATTAATTTCTCAAAAAAATTGCAAGTGAGTCCAAGACAATAATTGGACTAGGAAAAGAGAGAATATTAATGAAACTTTGTGGTGGATGATAACATTGAAGTGTGAGTCAAGTGAATAGGATGTGAAGCATATCTCTATCATGAACTAAAGAGGAGGTTCTACAAGAATGTAGAGAAAATACAAAGAGAAATTCATTATTCCTATTATGTGTTTCGTGTATCTATTTCTAGTGTTTTAGAATGCTACAATGTTTTCTAATATAGTAATGCCAATCTTGAGTGTGCTTAGTAACATGTTTTGTAGCTAGAAGGGAATTCTAGCTATGTGTTTTGATTTATGTGCTATTTTTCGGTACGATACACTATAATTATTAATTGGAAGATGCAAAGAATGTAATATTGATATTGATACATCAAATATTCATATTATTTTCTAAGGTAATTTGTGAGTACAATGGATAACATTAGTGTATCTTGGAAGATTGATGTAGGTTCATAGGATGATCATTTTTCAAGTCCTCAATGTTAGATTAAATTTTTTCTTTGGAGTAAGATAGGTTCCTAGTCAATATGAGGTGTGAGTGGTATGATTAGTTCCCAAACTTTATATGACGATATTTTTGTTTAATAAAGGGAGGATCATAGAAACATTTTGAAGTGGAACCAGGTGCATTGTTCTCATTTGAGAAAAACAAGTGTTGCTTGGAGGTTGAATTTTTGAAGTGGGATGTTAACTTTGCATTAGGGATGATAAAGAGGTCCTAGTTATAACAAATATTTTTTCGGAGCTTGGTACAAGAGAATAAGGTGACAGTTCCTGTGGAAGAATTATGGAAACAATGGATAGTGCTTGTGGTAGCAACAAAGATTGGATGGCATTGAGAATGTAAAATAAAATTGTTTGAGCTTCTTGAAATAATATCTCACTCCCAATGGTGTTTTTATGTTATTCCAAAGTTATATTTGTATGAAAATCTATATTTGATGTTTAATATGATGTATTGGTCCTTATAAAATTTGATTTTGTTATTGGTAACTCCATGGGATAAAGTATGTATGTACTTGTATCTATGCATATAACATGTAAAGGGTAGTCACTACTAGATTGTTAGGCCCCAAAATTTCCCTAATTTTTACCTGTAGAACCCTATCTTACCCTTTGTTTTATAAGTTGAATAAAACCCTTGTGCATGCATTTTTGCCTTGTTTTAATATATCCATGAAAAATTGGGTTAAGGTTTCTCATATTTAAAGGAAAGGTCAATAGATTAATATTTTTATAATTATGTTCTTGTATTCATGTTACCCTAGGATATTTTTGTCGATATTTCTCATTTACTATGATTTGAAGTGTGTTTGGTATAGGCATAAGTTAACCTCCAGATTATTGGACTAGTTGAAGTATGATTCTTGCACCAGTTTAGGAGGATTGTTGGACGAAGAAGTTTTACTGGAATTCAATGTGAGTTTTCGAGATAGCATCTTTGTGGATATGGAGGAATAAAAGGTGTGCTTCTCACTCCTGGTCTCCAGTAGAGAAGTTGTAGTTTTGGTCTCCTCCCACTGAAGATATCCTGAGATAACACAGAGTATGGAGAGAACCAGTATTGTTTTTTAAGAGGTCTACTCTTATGGATTTCTTAATAATGACCTCGATTTATGTTCCGTGAGGATATGGATCGATGTGGCCAAGTATTTTTTATAAAAATGTATAAATATCAAGTCATAGGAAGGCATAAGTTAGTGATATTGTTGGTTAATCCACATTCTTGTGTTAAAAAGACTTGTATCGCCTAGACCTCCTTTAGAGCTAGACCCTTCTGTATCAGATGTATTAAGTATAGAGTTATATCAATAAAAAGGAACTTTAATTCTGCGCTCAAATAATATTTGATTCTAACGTTGTGAATGATTCCTTTCACCTTATAAATTAATCTTTTTCTTCTCTCAGAAACAAGTTGGTTCACTAGGGCCCAAGAAACCTAGATTTTTCTCCCTTAGAAGTCACACTATGTGATTTTATTATGTTTACTATTTTGGTGTGAGTTTTCTCAATTATTGGTATACGAACTGTTATGAAATGCTGGTTGATTGTGATTCATATAAGGCATTTCTTTTGTTGAAAAGTGTGATATCAATCCACATCTGGAAAGGTTGTGTTAGTATGTGTTTTGAAGGATCATTGTAACAATGTATTTTAGCTTTGGATCATTTTCTAACACTTATTCAAACTCTTGATGGTTATTCCCATGTTATTCTTTTGTTATAATAATTATCAACAATGAACCTAGGATCTTGAAGTTGAAATCATGATTGATAAATCTTATTCAACTTGAGATTTTGTTTATATTTGTGCATTTCGGTCATTTTTTTATATTTATCTATTTTTTAATATATTGTGGTACCCGAATAATCAAACCATAATCATAAGTCTGCAGTGAGCATATTATTCTTGCTCAAGCCTGGAACTTCGGAAAACCGTGAGACTAGTCTATTGGGAGTCTTTTTTAGATTGGTTTCATTCTATTTAAAAGGAGCCTGGGTCTTCGGAGAACTTTATCATTGAGCTCATTGTTTTTTGCCTATGTGGTAAAAGAATAGAGTCCTTAGTTTAACTATGAAATATTGAATAACTGTGCCTTTGTGGTACAAGAACAGAGTCCTTCGTGTAACTATTGAGTATTGAAGAATCTGAGTAACAAATTGAGTCTTTATGTTCAACATGAAAACATAGAATGTTGGATAAAGATTTGGTTTTGAATTTTAGAGTGAGTCAAGCAACATTGGATTTATTAAAGCGTAGGTGGTTTCTTTATTATTATATGTATATGAGTGAAAAAAAATCTGTTTAAAGATAGTTAACTCTTGATTTTATTTTCTATTCTAGCAGGAGATTTGATTAAGGGTTTGAGATATTATTTTACAAGTTCATTTGAAAGGAAGAGTAGTTTTTGAATTGAGAAAATTTATTTGTCTTCTATATCGAATGCACCATAATTTATGTTTTATTTCATATGTAGTGTGGAAGTGATTGAAGAATTGAAGTAGTGCAAGAACTAGTTAATTGAAAAGATTGTTTCTGTGGAGGAATAGTTTTGTGTTTTCATATCTAATTTTCTGAGTATGTTATCTTCTAAATTAACATTGAATCCTGAGTTTATTTTCGTAAAGGAAATTTTATTTAAAGTTTTATTTTCATGCTAAAATAATCCCAACGTCTAGAGTGATTTTGGTGTGGTTATCCAAGCAGTGCAGGAATGTGATTTAAGACGTTTTCATTGATATTTTTATCCTAGAATTTAGAAATATTAAATCTTGGAGTAGAGATAGGATTTTCAAGATATGATAGGTTCATTTGGCGTATAATTTTCTACTCCTCAAAGCCTACGAAGCCTTAGTTTCAAAAGTAAGTGTTGTGTATTGAAAAAATAGTTTTAACAACCAAAATTTTGGTGTCATTGTCGAGGAGGCATTGAAAGTAATTCTGTTAAAATTTTGATTTCGTTTTCTATAGTAGAGGTAAGGTATGCTTTGTTCTTTATTTGAAGTGTGCTTCTATTTCTTGAGGGAGTTTTTCTGATTAGTTTGGTTGTTGTAGGTACATTTTTTCGATAGTTGCAACATTTGGGTGAATTGATCTGTTGCCAAAAAGTGTTTTTTTACATCCTTTGATCATTTTCTCATATGGTTTATTTTTAAAATGCATTACTAGGAGAGATAGGGGGTATAAATCTTAAGAAGGGCAAAGAAAATATTGATAAATCAGAAATTTTTTCTCATGTTGATTCCTCTTACAAACGAGAACTCCAAGTAGACACAGACCAATCAAGTGGGTACTTTTTAATTGGACTCTGGAGACCATAGTTCAGGGGTATTGCAACCATTGGTACAAAAGAAGGAGACTATTAGGACTAAAAAATTAAATTTGAAACATAGTCAGACCTCACAGTCTATAGGATGATTTTTGTTTGGACGAAAAAGGACGGGAGATCATGAAGAAGGGCATGAATAAATGCATGGAAAATGGGTTGGTGAGAATCAACCACAGGAATAAAAATTCACCTTTACATTTCCAATTGTGGACCCTAATGCAACCATTCAAATGAAAAACATCCCACCTTCATTTCTTCCACATTTTCATGGTAAGGTACATGAGGATCTTGATTCTTTTCTTTTCAATTGACATACTTTGTAGAATTTAAGATTATTATTTGGATTGTTAGGTATGTGCTATATTCTTTCCATGATTAGTCTCATGCGTGGGGGGGTCATAGGGGGGAAAAATCTCCTCTTGTACATTGTGTTGGGCACAACAGTGGGGTCATAAGGGGGGCAACAACCCCCCCCATTTGGGGTGCAGGGAAACGCCCGAGGAAAATAGTTTTGGACCCTATTTTTAATGGGCAGAGCCACCCATGGTCTTGTGCATGGGTTTGCACATGGTTTTGGGGCATGATGGTTTTCGGCCCTTGGTATTTTGTAGATCCAGTCAAGGGGAACTACAGTTATGTTCTAATCCAAGGTTAGTGGATCTGGGTTTATGAATTCTTCGACATGTATATATATGTGTTGTAACATTAAAACAAATATAATGAAAAATAAAGATGGCAGCCCCAATTTGGGATCCAGGGGAAAATATTTTCTGTACATATGTTTTATGTTTTATTCTCTCGATATTGTTTATTTTCTATTTTTAAGATTCATTTACAGATAATTTTTGTACAGGGTTAACGCCTACATTTGGTATCAAAGATGTCTCAACTTCAAGGGGATTCCTTTGCTGCTACGAGGTTTTTTGCTCGGGCCTATGGTAGACCCTGTCCAGTGGGAGAGCTATGGGATCGATTCTTGCAGTGAAATAAAATGGTGAGCAATGGAAAGATGGCGATTGAGAAATTTAATGGTCATAGTTTTGAGTTGTGGAAGATCAAGATGGAGGATCTGCCGGTGGATAAAGATTAGTGGATCGTGGTAGATCTGTGTACTAAACCAATGACAATGTCAGATGAAAACTGGAAGAAGTTGGATCAGAAGTCAAAGAGCACAATACAGTTGTATGTCTCAAATTCAATATTTTTGAATGTATCTAGGGAATCTAGGGTGAAGGTTTTGTGGGACAAGCTAGGAACTTTGTACCAATCTAAATCTCTGGTGAGTAAATTGTTCATGCAAAAAAATATATATAACGTGAGGATTAAGGATGGAGACTCGATGAAAGAGCATTTGAATGCCTTCAATATTGTGGTAAGTCAGTTATTATCTGTTGATATTAAAATATTAGATTAAGATAATTGAATCAGTTTGTTGTGTTCTCTACTAGATTCATGGGACAATCTAGTTATTCCAATAGGTATCAATACAACTACCTTGAATTTTGATGACATTGTCTCAACCTTGCTGTCGAAGGAAATGAGACAGAGAAATATGGAGGGCCATAATGGAGATGCCTTATTTGTATGAGGAAGGTTCCATAACATAAACAAGAATAAGTTTTCAAGAGGGAGATCTAAATCTATAGGTGGATCTAAATCTCCAAGAAAGTTTGTAAAGGTGTGTTGGAAATGAGGAAAATAAGGGCACTAAAAAAAGGACTGCAGATCTAAAGCTCCTAAGAAAGGAAAGGGATTTGAGGATGCTCCTTCCACAGAGGAAAAAACCATGTTGGATGAAGGTGGGTATGTGTATTTGGCTTCTTCTTCAAATACACATGTAGATCATGAGGAATGGTTGATTGACTCAGGTGCATCCTTTCACTTAACTCCCCAGAGGGAGTGGTTTTGTGAGTATGAGAAGTACGACGGTGGTGATGTCTTCTTATGGGATGATAGGAAGGCAAAAATCGTCGGACATAGAAAATTCAAGCTGAAGCTGCAAGGTGGAAGGATTAGAACACTTCCTGGTGTTTTTCATATTCCGGCATTGGCCAGAAATTTGAATTCTTTAAGAAAGATGGATGATGCAGGTGTAAAAATAGTGTTCGAGAAAGATACTTGCAAGATGGTTTAGGGAGCACTGGTATTAATGCGGGGAGTTAGGATTGGAACTCTATACAAGCTTCAGGGTAACACTGTTATTGATGGGTCCAGCAGTTCTATGGTTCTTTAAAGTGGACTGGAAATCCTAGTGATCTCTGGAGAAAATACCATGCTATGACATCAAACGCTTGGACATATTGGAGAGAAGGGCCTTCCGATACTGCATGGAAATGGTATGGTAGAAGGTATGTTGAATTTATCTCTCCATTTTAATTTACTTGAACATTGTGTATATGGGAAGCAGAAACAGGTGAGTTTTCCTTGTGGTACTAAGAGGGTGAACAAGATATTAGAACTTGTGCACAATTATGTGTTTGGACCTGTGTGAGTTCCATAACTAGGAAAATTTATGTACTATGTCTCATTCACATATGACTTCTCAAGGAATACATGGATATATTTCTTGAGGATGAAATATGAAGTGTTTGACATATTGAAAGAATTTCAGGCTCTGGTGGAAAACCAGATAGAGAAGAAGGTAAAGGGTTTGAGGACAAATAATGGTGGAGAGTTTTGCAAGAAGAAATTTGAAGAATTCTGTAAGAAGTGTGGTATATCATGATAGAAGACTAATTTGTACACACCTCAACAAGACAAAGTTGCAGAAAGAATGAATAGAATGTTGATGGAAAACGAAATAAGCATGCTCAGTGGTACTGGGTTAGGACAGGAATTATGGTCAGAAGCAGTGTAGATTGCATGTTATCTATTTAATACATCACCTTCATCAACGTTGGAGGATAAGGCTCCACACGAGGTATGGACTGGTAAGAAACCCTCTCTTTCACATCTAAGGGTATTTGGATGTGATGCCTATGTACATGTTCCAAAGGAGAAAAGGACCAATTTGGATAATAAATCTAAAAGGTGCATATTTATTAGGTATAAGGATGGTTTAAAAGGTTACAAGCTTTGGAACCCAGAAATAATGAAGCTTGTTTATAACCAAAACATGGTGTTTATAGAGGTGAAATATGTTGTTAAAAATGAATTTCTACTGAAGGAACTGGAGAAGATAGAGTTTTAGCTAAAGGAGGATGAATCATACACTACAACAGAAGAATATTAAGAAGAGGAAGAGCCACAAACTCCAGCTGTGAGAAGATTAGTTCAGGGAAGAAGGCAACCAGAAAGGTATAGTCCATATTCTTTCTTTTAAAATTTTTCTTTAACTATAACTGATGATGATCCAATAACTGTCAGGGAGGCAATAGATTCAGAGGATGGAAAACTCTGGAAGGAGGCCATGGTTGATGAAATGGCATCCTTTCACAAAAATGAGGCATGGGATCTGGTGGAGTTGCTGGATGGAAGGAAGCCCATCGGTAGAAAGTGGGTGTTTAAGAAGAAGATGAATCTAGAAGACAAGGTGGAGAAATACAAAGCTTGATTGGTAGAAAAAGGTTTTTCCCAGGTGCCGGAAATTGATGTTGGTCATATTTTTTCTCGTGTTGTCAAGGTTACTTCTATTATATTATTTTTATTTGTTGCTACTACATTTGATTTTGAGGTAGAATAGATGGATGTGAAGAAAAAGTTTACTCACGAGGATATGGAAGAGAAGATCTACATGAAGCAACCTGAAGGATTTATGGTGAAGGGTAAGAAAGAACTAGTATGTAGGTTAAAAAAAGTCTCTGTATGGGTTAAAACAATCACCAAGGATGTGTCATCACAAATTTGATACCTATATACGGGGACTTGGCTTTGGGAGAAGCAAAGAGGATCACTGTGTGTATTTTAAATTAACTAGTGACCGTGTTATTTATTTGGTCTTGTATGTGGACGATATGTTGCTGATTGGAAATGACAAAGAAATTATCCAGGATTTGAAGACCCAATTGTTCTCCAAATATGACATGAAGGATCTTTGTGCCTCAAACTATATTTTAGGCAAGGAATTTAAGAGATATCGGGTAAAGAAGAAGATCTGGTTAAACCAGAAGAAGTATGTATGGACAATATTGCAGAGGTTCATTATGTAGGATAGTAAACTGCTGAAGGTTCCTATTCTTATAGGTGTAAAGCTATCTTTTGAACAGTGTCCCAAGACACAAGAAGAAGAGGAGGATATGTTCCATGTTCCATATGTATGTGAAGTGGGTTTCCTAATGTATGCAATGGTATGTACAAGACTAGACATTGCACATGCATTGGGAGTATTGAGCAGGGTCATGTCAAAACTAGGGAAGGAGCATTAGTTTCAAGATATTTGCATGCTACTAGTGCTTATGGTTTGTGCTATAAGGGAAGACCAGGATTGGAAAGAGTATTGAATATCCATGGTTTTTTTTATGCATACTGCGTTGGAGATCTGGACCAAAGAATATCTACAAGTGGGTATGTGTTTAGCTGATTTGGAGGTGCATTTAGTTGGATGAGTAAAAGGCAGTCTATTGTGTCTCTTTCAACTACAAAGGGAGAATACATGGCAGACACTCATGCAAGCAAGGAAGAAGTTTGGTTCTAGAGATTATGTTCAAGTATGGGGTTGGTGCAGCAAGCTATAAGGATAGACTGTGATAGCCAAAGTGAAATGTTTTTGCCTAATAACCTTGCTTATCATTCAAAGACAAAGCACATTGATGTTCAATATCACTATGTGAGGGATATGGTTGAGGATAAAGGGTGTTCCTAGGAAAGGTGGACACCTTGAAGAATGTTGCAGATGCATTAATGAAGTCTGTGAGCACTCATAAGTTCTCTTTGTGTAGAGAAACAATCGGTGTTGTAGAGCTGGACTAAATGACTAATCTCTCCTGTGGTCCCCTCCAGAAAGAAAACAACAAGTGGAAGAATGTTGGGTATGTGTTATATTATTTCCACGATTAGTCTCACACGTGGGCAGGTCACAGGGGGGGCGATAGCCCCACCTGTACGTTGCATAGGGTGCAGCAAGGGGGTCACAGGGGGGGCAGAAGCCCCCCCTATCAGGGTCCGGGACAGTGCCCTAGGAAAATAAAATTGGACCCTATTTTTCAGTGGGTGGACCCACCCATGGTTTTGTGGATGGATTTGCACATGGTTTTGGGGCATGATGGTTTTTGACCCCTCCTTTTGTTTTAGATCCGGTCAAGAGAACTACTATTATGTTCTAATCTATGGTTAATAGATTGGGGTTTATGAATACTTTGACATGTATATATATGTCTTGTAACACTGAAAGGAATATAACGAAAATTCAAGTTGGTAGCGCCGATTTGGGATCTAGTGGAAAATCTCTGTGTATATTTGTTCTATTTTTTATTCTCTTGCTATTGTTTATTTTCTATTTTTAAGATTCATTTGTAGATCATTTCTGTACAGGGTTAAAACCTACATGGATTCCTAGAAGTTGAAATTATTCCCTGCAACCCTTAAAGACTCAGATTTGTGTTGGTTTATGGTGTTTGGGGAAATATTATCAGTTATTTCGACCGAATGAATATTTTTTTGAACAAATACCAAGAATATTGTAAAGCAAGTAAAATGTAGGATGCAATTTCCACTATCACATAAAATGATGAGGAAATTTTGGATGATTATTTGGAGAGATTCCTATACATCCTTCAAAGGTAAAAGAAAAAACTTGATATGAGCAATGTGTTGACAGTGCTAGACCCATCAACACTTAGGGGATCTCCCAGATATGAAGTCCCAAATAGACCTCACACCATTTGGATTAGGAATCCCAATAATGGGTTGTTACTTATTTTCCATGGTTTACAAAATGCATAGAGTGGTGCACGATGTATTTGGTGAGAACAAGTGTGCAACCCTATATATATTCAAGTGAAATGCATGAGTGATTCCAACAAAAAAAGAGAAAAAGGAAGTGTGCCCCTTAGAAGCCTGTAATAGTATGCAACTTGGAAGGAACACACAATAAAAATGGCATCACACAAACTAAGAAGTGGAATATTCCACATGTTAAGGTGACATATTAATACATCAACATGCATCCAACAAGATTCATAAAAATGAAATATTTGATAACCATAGGTGTAAGTTAAATAACATATATTTCAAATACAACAAGAGTATTTCTACTATATCCACAACTTATGCATGAAAGCGTGCGGGCTTTGAGTTTTATTAGAAGTGATAGTTCCAATCATACATACAACATTGACAAACCACTCGCCCCAATAGTGGAACATGAAGTCCACAACACTCACTCCTCGAAATAAGTATAGTCCCTCTATGCTACAGAGAATCCAAGGCTCTCATAAAACTCCCAAGCTCTTCCTAAGCCTAAGCCTAGCCAAAATTTTGGCTCCAAAAATTCCGTACATGAGTTATGAGGATATATTTATAGCAAAGAGGGGATGACTCTTCACATGCCCCATTTGTGACTCTTGGACTCCCCTCATGATTATCCAACTTCTTTACAAAATAACTCATTACATTACAATATGACTCTTCACATTCCAATATGTACACTAAAAATAATTACAAATAATATTTCATTTTAAACTCATAACCATATGAGAAAAATTAGGGTAAAGACAGCTTGTCAACCTAACAAGGAAAAATACTATGATGCTTTAGTTTGAGTGAAATCTAGCTCAACAACTTCTACTTAATTCTTCTTGGTCACATATTAATTCCAAGCTTGGTATTGTTCGATGACATCCCCAAACTGCGTGATGGTGGTTGGTTGGAAGCAAACTCGAGCCTCCATAACATCTTGGTACAATGACTTGGAGCTGGTCTGAACCTTTTTATCAATTTTAATATTCCTTTTTTTTGTGTCACCTATGACAAGGTTAGGATGGAATTCTAGAGTTAGGAGCAGACAGGTCACAAATACAGGTTGGTGTCATCAGTGGGCTAGGGGATTTTTGGAGGAGTTCTGAGGAGTTTCTATGAAAACCAATGGCATTCACTTGATATATTCCATCATCGGTAGTTTTTGCCTTTCGTTCTGGTGCATTCCGAAAACTTTTGGAGAACTGAGTTATTTTTGGGCTTAACACAATTAATTACACTCAATGTGGCATTCCAGGAAGAATACGTGATATAACACCTTAGTGTAATAGCTCGTTGGAACTGGGACAAGAATACCTACATGATGGGGTGGTTGGACATGAGTTTCAATGACCTGAGGAGACACAGTATCCTATTTACTATTTCTGGCATTAAAAATAAATATTTAATTGGAAAATAAGAGGGAAAAGTGCTTCATGATTAAAATAATAATAAAATAAGGCTTTATAAGGATCCATGAGATATATAAAATAAAAGGAGAAGGTAATTGAGGGACATCTTGGATTTGATATCTTTTCTTGTATGTGAGGTTTAGAACCTGGTTATCTTCTCCATCGGTAGCCCCGAGATAGAAACCCTTGGGTGTGTTGATGGGTGTTGGATGGAAACCCAACTCTCTTGAGGAGAGTTCATTCAGGAGTTTCATGGAGCTTCATGGATATTGGGGTAAGGATCATTCAGATCCTCAATTCGTGCTTTATTGATTTCCAGTTGATTCAGTGGTAGTTGTTGCCGGAGGGAGAGTGCAACAGTTCAGTTTTAGGAGGCCAACGCAGTATTGTAGCAGATCATTAAGGCTAGTTCTATTTTAGTTATCTCAGCTATTACTTGTTTCATAATGTAACCTTAGTTATATTAGAGTAAAGCCGAGTTATTTCCTACATTAAGCTGTTATGGATTTGCATGTACTTGTATGTTTTATTTTACATGGAAATATTCTATTAAATTCATGATAACTTAATGGAGAAATTTTGGTTGAGTTAATTTTCTGACAAAATTCATAAAATATCCCATTTTGGATATTACAGTGGTATCAGAATTGGTGATCTTGCCAGCCTAAGGGTTTACTTTCAAAATTATCGAAAAATCCAAATTCAAGGGTTTTACTGCAGCTCAATTTCAGAGGAAGATCGATGGGATATTATTGGAGGAAGAAATTGGGTTCTTTTTTGTTGTTGTTGGTTGCAAGGTTCCTTAGCTTACGAGATCTATAGGCAAACCCAGTTTAATTATCTTTTCAGAAAGAGGTGAACCTCTGGATCTAAGATTGACATTTTATTTCTAGAGTAGCATGGACTTAAATCTACCACAAGTTCAAGAAGGAAATTTTATGTGATGGCCTTAAATCTAATATTCAAAATTTTGTGGTGGAATGTTTTGTTTTCCAACAAAATAAAGTTCACAGAACTAAGATCCCATGTCTTTTACAACCATTAGCCCTTCCAAGTCAATGTTGGGAAAAGGTCTCCATGGATTTTATTATAGTTTTACCCAAGTTTAAAGAAAAGAGTGTCATCATGGTGGTAGTTGACAGACTTACCAAGTATGCACACTTTTGTGCACTATCTCATCCTCTCAAAGCCAATATAATGACTACTTCATTTATGGAAACAATTCAAAAATTACATGGAAACCCAAATATTATTGTAAGTGATAGATATCCCATTTAATAGAATTTTTTTGGACTAAATTATTTTCTTGTCTTGGTACTCAATTAGCTCATAAATCATCATATAATCCTAAATATGATGGGCAAACTCAAATAGTGAAAAAAACATTTGGAAGGATATCTTCGTGTCTTTGCAACTAATAAACAAACACAATATATCAAGTAATTACCACTTGCATAATGATGGTATAATACTTCCCTCCATACCGTAGCAAAGATGACCCCGTTTATGGCACTTTTATGAATATCATCCACCGTCCATCACATCATCTTTAAGAGAAAAATAGAAGGTTCAAGCAGTGGAAGATCACATCGAGCATTGACAAGAAGTTCTCCAACTCTTAAAGGATAACCCAACTATACCGTAGAATAGAATGAAATAATAGGAAAATCAACATTGTAGTGAAAGAAGTTTTGATGTGGGAGATTGAGTATTTTTAATACTACAACCATACAAACAAATGTCCCTAAACAAAACTAGGAAGGATAATCAGTTATCACTCAAGTACTATGGTCCTTACAAGGTGTTGCAAAAGATTGGTACCATGACATACAAATTGGAGTTTCGTAGATATTCGCGAGTACACCTCGTTTTCCATGTTTCATACTTAAATAAGGTTATAGGTGATAAGCTCCCAATTCAAAATATATTTCCATAACGTGACAAATAAGGAAAAATCATATTTAAGCCTAAATCAATCACAAAAACAAGAATCTCATAGCTACAAAATAAATCAATTTCAGAGTATCTAATCAAATGGAAGAACTTACCTACCAAATACTCCACATGGGAGGATGCATATTTTATTTAGAAGTATCCATAATTATTGAATCATTGAGGAAAACACTTTTTTGAGGAGAGGGGCATGTTAGGTCCCTATAATACTAGTTTATCCCCCATATTTTTATTGTTCTGCCCCATAGAAGCTCACTATTGTTATTTTTGTACCCTTACAATATTATTTTTATGTAGGCCCTAATAATTTTTTGACTCCTTAAACTCCTATATAGACCAAGGAGGTCTTGTCATTTGAATCATCCAAGAATTGTTCATTTACTTGATGTAAAAGGAGGGTTCCCCTTTGAAGAGATTTATTTTCAAGTCATTGATCTATATTTTCTTTTGCTTTGTGATCTGGTTACATAACAAAATCGCTAGGAGGTAGTGGGAGAGGATACCACATGCTCATTGCATGCAATCACTAAAACCTTTATGGAGGCATTTTCCGCGTCCCACTGGCATGTGCCTTGGTGGGACAACGACGCTCCTCCGCCCACCATCTTTGGAATCAAGCACTCCATCTAAGAAAAATCCTTGTTAATGTTTCTAGTAATATATTGTAAAATGAACACTCTAATTTATTTTTATATTTAACTTAAAAACACAATTTAAATTTACTTCAAAACTTATTTGCAATTTCTTTTAAATAAATCTTTGTTATTATCAATGATATATGGTGAAATTAACAATATTTTAGTTGTAATAATAATTTGAGAATATAATATACATTTATTTTAGAAATCTTAATTTCTTTTATAATTTATTTTAAAAAATTATTTATATTTTTTATTTTTTTAAAATGTTTTATAATTTAACAATAACTAACATTACATGATAATATCTCTCAATAATAATATTTTTTTTTTAAATGAAATTTAAATCTGATAAAATAAGCAACTTTATTAATCAAGATATTTGAAAATATTTCTCTCCTTACTCTCTTTGCAATGAAATTTAAATTTGATGCCATGAACAATTCTGTTATCCATTTGTTTGATTAAAAAAAATAAACAGTGTAATAGTATTTTTAGTTGAGTTGAGAGGCGCATTTTACAATCCCATGTGATGAAGATGTGTAATTCTATCTATGCTCAATATGGAGTTCTTACGTGTCACTTTTAAAATAAAAATAAAATATTCTTTAAATTAAACAATAATGTGAGCTATAATGAAAATGAAAATAAAAAATAAAAAAAACATCTTTTTTAGTTTTAATTAAAAGTATTATAAAATGTAGTCCCTCTCTCACTTTGTGTTTGATTTTTTATTGATATTACAACCCAATACATAGGAGATATGGTGAAAATATTTCACTTTCAGTCAGAGTTATAAATAAAATATTTTGATATCCAAATAATTTTAAAAAATAAATTTGATATTATTTATATTTTCATATATATTTTGGATACGCAAATAAACCATTTTTAAGAAATCTCTAATTGAAAAAAATATTTTTCTATTGTTATAGCATTTGAAGTATTACTATTTTACATTTTGTCTTTTTTTATTTAGATTGAATTTTAAATGAAGAAATTTTTGGAGGTATAATAGATAAAATATTAGTCTGCAGACTATATTCAAATTCTATATTATGAATCAAGGAAATTACACACATATTTATACAAGCAATAGTCTCAAGATAGGAAATCTATCTTGGACGTACAGTAATGTGGTTGAGAGATTCTCTCAACCACACACTAAACTAGGAAAGAATATAGTTCTAACTACATCCTATTATGTAGGAACAAACTCCTCAAATGGAGAATTACAACCATAGACAAGTAGGAATTAAATATTTCTAACTCCCCCCCTTAATGACTACTTGTCATGATGCTAATTGATAAAGTTTAGTTGTGGTAAAACATAACAAATAATAAGTCAACTTCCATATAAAAGAGCAACCATCCACCCGAATGCATGGGTACCAACTGCTGCAATCGCTAGTCCTGTAGGATGTCCTTCGCATACATGATTTTGTTGACCATTATCACTGCATATATGTACCTACAAATCCACAACATCGAGCGAATTGCATGTGCAGAACCTCCAAAACAAAGAGTTATGAGCGCCTTTCTAAGCCAAATATTCATGTCCAAATAACAATCGCTAACAGTTGTGCTGATTGCACCTTTTGACGCAACTGTCAGATAGAAAAGTGTGCCGACCCTCTTATGCTCAGACACACCAATATCTGAGACCATGAGCCAGGCATTACTGAAGTCCATCTGCTCTACCGAGCACAAAGCTCTCGTGTACACATAGCCACAAAGGTACTTTTAGCCACAAAGGTGATCCAGCCACAAAGGCTCTATAGGTGGTTTATAGCTCACCACCAACCAGCCACAAACGCAATATATGTGGTTTCTGGCTCACCACCAACCAGCCACAAAGGCAATATATGTGTGGTTTCTGGCTCACCACAAACCATTAAAAAGTGGTTTTAAGATCACCACGAACTTTCAAATTCCTTTACAAGGCTTACATTCCATACTTCAACATTTTGGAGTTTCTGGGTACATATAATGACCATTACAACAACCAACTAGACTTGCTTATAACATTCTAGGGAGTCTATTCCATAAATCCACACTAACTCAAGCAAACATCTACTTTGTTGTCCACCATAAACGTTGTTGTTGCTTTATTACCTCCTCTTTCGTTGCTCACATCTTGGGCATCTTTGACATTGTCAATTAGAACTTGGAACTTCACATTTCACCTGTCATTTGTTAGAGTGGCCAATTCTAACAAAATAACTTTACCTACATTGAGTTAGCTAGGCTCAATAAGGCTCAATAACTTTACACATATATCCAAGGAACTAAGTAAAAAAAAAACATAAAGTCTGCACATTAATTTCTTTGTCTCTGCCCGAAGATGATTACACAAAACACAAGAAGCTACAAGCCTCCCAACAATTCCACGTGCTTCTGCACCTCTTCTGATACCTGCAAAAGACCCAACAATCCTCCATACCAATGCTCATCTATACTCTTAGCTGAGAAACTCCAGGACACACATAGTAGCACATCCACATAAATCAACACTAGCAACCCCTCCTCCAGCTCGAACTCCTGGCAGACACACCGATCTTGAGATCCCAGCAACCACACTAAACAGCTTCGAGCCATAAGCTCTCCCGAGAACGAAATACCAAAAATAATTCCGAAATGCTGGAAAAAGATAATTACTAACGTAAAGAAGGATGAACATGATGTAGAAAGTCGTTTCGAGGCTAAGCTACAAAATTGGATCAAATCTATGTCTTGTTCCTTTGGGAGCATCGATTAACCTTCACCTTGGGAGCATGGATTAACTATCCAACCACTCAACATAATAGTAAACCACAAATAATAATCACCACACATTCACACAGATAAATGTGTCAAGTTTTGCTGATGAAAATAATCGAGGATGAAAATAAAAATTGCATGTCCCTTGACAAGCTGGCTCCCAAGCATTCCGCAACAATTGCAATTTTGCAATGCAACAGACTTTCTAAATTATTCCACTCAACACAAAAAAATCTCCACGGTCCTTGTTCAAAATGGGTTCTACAATACGCTGCTCAGAATGCACAACCAACAAAAGAATTCAGGCAACGGTGCAAGAGGTTCTCCCTTCAAGGGTTTAATTCACCAAAGTGTAGAACATGGCCTCTTGTGAAACTTTTTTAATACAAGCGCCATGTCTTTCTCTCCAATCTTCCCCATCTCTTTCAAATTATAAATAAAAAATTCCGTAGTGCTCATAGCTCCAGCAGAATCCATGTATGCCGCTTCAAGGTCTATGACAGTAGTCTTGTGGGTCATTACCCAATGCACCAATGACTACTGCCTGCCTCCAGTTATTGCCTCAGCAAGATACAAAAAGAACTGAGCAAGACATACAGTATTGACCAAGATCCAAATAATAACAAAGATGCGTCCCCCTTCTGTTGAAAAGCCTTGATCTCCATATCCCAAAGTTGGACATGGGAAAACAGAATACGCACAACAACAGTTTGAGATAAGCAACCCACAGAAAATGGAGATGGGGGATTTCTCACATGTAATTCGACAATAAACGCTGCAAACTACAAAACACTAGCAGGTTTTCTTTGACGCAATTGACCATTGATCCAGATCTGCTGTAGGATCCAACTTCTTAGTGAAAATACTCACAAACTAATTCAAAGTTTACTTCATAATCGAGCCGCCAATTGCCAAAATTTTGGAGAAATTCAAAGAACTGGCCAAATTAAATCTCCAACTCTTTGTAGTGCTTCGGCAGTTGAAACAACAGCGTAAAGTTTCAAGCATTTTCTGAACATATGGCAGCGTTCAGTGCTACGAATGGCAGGACTCCAATGATCACAGCCTCCAGCAATCGTCACAACCTCCAGCGATCACGACTTCAGCACAGCTTGACCAACCAACACAAATCGCTCCCTTCGAAAGATCGCTCACCGATGTTGCAAGATGGACAAAAAAAATTCGATATAAGAAACTATATAAATACAGTCATTTATTTTCCTATTTCCCTCAGCCCACGAGGGGCCGAGGCCCAAGCTCTGATACCAAGATAAAATATCAGTCTGCAGACTATACTCAAATTCTATATTATGAATCAAGGAAATTACACACATATTTATACGAGCAATAGTCTCAAGATAGGAAATCTATCTTGGACGTACAATAATGTGGTTGAGACCACACACTAAACTAGGAAAGAATATAGTTCTAACTACATCCTATTATGTAGGAACAAACTCCTCAAATGGAGAATTACAACCATAGACAAGTAGGAATTAAATATTTGTAACTATAATTTTGTTAAGTTTTACACTATGAAAGAGGTTTGCACATTAACATACTTGATTACTCTCCGCTCATGCTAAATTTGTGAATAAGATAGATCTATATTAATTATATTTGTGAATCACCTTGTGAAAAATTCCATCCTTCTCTAAATCACTTACTATGAAAAAATTAGAATGAAATACATATAAAAAAATGAAACTAAAAAATTAAATAATAAAACACTTGATAATGGAGATTTAAAATCCTCACACGAGTATGAACCTTTTAAAGCCACAAGCTAATAACTTGATAATGATCGTAGGTCTCTTAACACAATGTGATATCATGGAAGATCAGAAAATTGAATAAACAAGACGCTTCATAGCTCATACTAAATATTAATTTAAAAACTCATTGAAACATCCTAAAAAGAAGTTTAGCCTATAAAAAAAAAAAAAAGTTTAATTCTATTTTCTTATGGTCATCCAAAGTTGTTTTTTGCAATGAGTTTTTCTTTTGGTAAATAACATTATAATGTTTGCCCTCAATCACGGTCACAAGTTAACATTGGACAAACTAGTTCAAATAATATTAAAATGGTTTGCATGAATTATGGTGTTAGAATGAGAGTGACTCATTATATAAGGTTCAATGAATAGGCTAAATTAACGATTGATTTTGCTTTATATGTAATCTACAACAAAAAACACTTTCACCTTTTGATGTTCAAGATCAGCTTCCCATGTTGAGCTTATTATTTGAAGTGGAGGAATCATTATTAAAACCGCTCTCTAATGTGTTTGTCACAAAGAAAGAAAATTGTGAAGCATATAGATCTTTTCTCAATATTTCCAATTGGTTAAATAAAATTACATTAGGGTTATCAATTATAAATGACTATAGTAAGATTAAATTAAATTGGACTAACTGAAACTGAACTAGAACACTTGGATGAACACTTTTGACACTTAGGAGGTGGTTGGAATTAGAATTTATAACACTCCCTCTTAATTAAAACCACACAAAAATTTAAACTAAGATCCTTGATGGTCTATTTCTCAGCTAGACTTACAATTTAAATTTTAAAAATTTGATATCATATGAAATTTTTTTTTTCTTCCAGATCCTATTTTTCTAAGTTGTTTCAACTATTTTTTTGTTGTATGCTTGAAATTTCAAGTTCTTCATTTGTTGATGCAAGTCTTCCATTGTTCCAAGTTGTGTAAGCATGTCTTCAACTTCTTCAAAAAATGACTTGTATGTGGGTTTCTACCATATATTATCTTATATAATGTGATTTTCATCATCATTTTGCAGCAATATAAAATGAGAATAAAAGTTTATTTCTTCAAAATGCTAATACTTGAAATTTTCATTGATGTGCTCATCATGCACGTTGTCTTCAACATTCAAGTCCGCAGCTTATATGTAGATCTCATCTAAACATGGTGTTGCAAGCCATGATTCAAGGAAATTTAACTCTTCTTCATAATCGTTCGATATACCTACACTTTGGAAATCAATGGTAAGTGTAAAACCATTTGTAGAACCACATTAGTTATGTTCCTTCTGCTTGAAATGAGAACTTCCTTCTTAGCCTCTGCCTCTAGCTTTGTCTCTGTGTCTATTGTTTTCTCTTTGTCGGCTTCCTTTTGTGCCTTTATTTATTCAGTTGCTTCAAGGAGGATTTGTTCCTCTTGGTTTGTAGACTTAAGTGGGATTCTCTCACCATATAGAATTATGTTGATATCATGTTTTTTTTGCATCATTTGAACCATTTATCATGAGGTAAAAAGTCTTCATCAAATTTAACATCAAGAAATTGAATTGTTGGATTGACCATAACATTCACTGCTCCAATGGAAACTTCATTGTCATCAACAAGCTCTATTGTTGGATTCACCAAATTTTCATCAACAAGCTCTGTTGCCAAATTCACCAAATTGTCATCAGTAAGATCTGTTGTTGGAATCACCAAATTTTCCTCCACTTGTGATAGTGCACAGTGGGGTTCACAAGCGTCTATGTGCTCCTTCTCTAATTATTATGCAAATTATTCACTCATCATCCAGTTGTGGTCAAGCATAGTGAGATTCACCAAATTCTTCATCTTCAATTGGATTAATCCCAAATAAATTCACCTTTATTAAAATACTTCACTCCAATTAATTGAAATAAAATTTAATAAACTTCACTATTCAAAAATACTTTCCTTTTCTTTCTATTCTTTTTTTAATTTGAAAAGCCAAAAAAAAATAATTAACAAACACCTTCAACCGAAATTAAATGCTTCACTTTCTTAAATAACTTAAACAAATCTTTAATAATGCCGCCACATTATAGAAGCCCTATTTTAAAAAAATAATGCACTCAAAATCATTTCATAAACCCTTTTGAATGTACCTTTACAGCTTTAAACAATCTCCCGGAAATAATGGAGTGCCCCCAAATTCTAGTTGTAATACTCGAATCATTTTTAAAAAAACCCTTATTTTTCATAATAGTCCTTCATTTTTGTTTTTTACCAACACTTCCAAGGAATTTTAAACACTCCCACCTTTTTAAATAAGAAATCCTTAATAGTGCCACCACATTATATAAGCCCTCTTATTAAAAAAATAATGCCCTCAAAATCATTTCACAAGCCCTTTTGAATGTCCCTTTACACCTTTAAACAATCTCCAGGAAATAATGCAGTGCCCCCATATTTGGATGTCCCTTTACACCTTTAAACAATCTCCGGGAAATAATGCAGTGCCCCCACATTCAAGTGGTAATACTTGAATGATTTAAAAAATATATATTGTTTTTCATAATTCTCCTTCATCTTTGTTTTAAAAGAAAACTTGTATAAAATAATTCGTGGACCTTCCGTATTATAAAATCCTTACTGTGTGCCTTTAAAAGAAGCTTTTGTTTCTTTTACTTTGGACTTACAAAATACGCGTTGGAAAGCTTATGAATTACCATGGAAGCTTACAAATAGCGCCTTGTAGTTAATGGTTAGCAGTCAACGCAATTCGCGATACAGATATGCGTTGATACAGGCTTGCAAAGCTTTTTTATAATTTATATTTGGACTTTTAAATTGTTTAACGTTAATCCGTTAATACAATTTTATGTGTATAATAAGATCTACTCTCCTAGGCTTGATTCCCTCATGGGAGAATGCATGGGAGGGTCCAGTGATATGAAGCATGTGGATAGATGAGAGAGTAAGTAATTTTTCGTGAAGGAACCTACTGGTTGTTATGTGGTTTGTCCATTATTTGATGAGAGATGCAGTACTGTGATGAATATGAGGAAGTGTAGTAGCATTGCTCGTTGGTGTCAATTTTCTGGTGCATGGACGATGAGGTCATTGCTTTGTTCTCTGAGCACAACAATGATGATGATTTTTCCGAAGCTATGTCACTGTCGATAAAGACAGCACAACCAGAAAAGGCACTGTAGAATCTTCCTCATACGTAGGTCAAGGTTGAGAGAAAAGAAATAAAAGAATTTACTTCAAAGCAATAAAAGTTATTTACCTCATGAAAATACATTCTCTGAGAAATGAAATTTAAATTTGATAACAAGGGCAGCTCCATTACCCATCATCGCTATTTTAAAAAAGAATAACAATGTGAAAATAGTTTTAATAATATTTGCCAAGCACCCTGTGATTCCATCCTTTTCTCTAAATCGCATGCTATGAACAAATCGAAATGTCAAATTAAAAAGTTAAATAGTCTCCGGAGCACTTGACAATGGAGATTTGCGATCCTAACAAGAGTACGCAACACTTTAATGTAATGAAAAGCCACAAGCTAATCACATGATAGTGATCATAAGCGTCTTAACACAATGCGATATCGGGGAAGATCAAACTCATGTAGAATGGTAGAAAATTAATTAAACAAAATGGTTGTTAGTCTATGCTAAATATTTAAAATTTATTTAACATCCTACTCTATAAAAGGATTTTAAGCAAAGAAATAAGTTTTAACTTCATTTTCTTGGGGTTCATATAAAGTGTGTTTTTTTTTTTCCAATGAGGTTCGATTTTGTCGAGTAACATTGTAATGCTGCTCAATCACGATTATCATTAAACAAACCAGTCTTAATAGTATTACAATGGTTTATATAAAATAGTATTACAATGGTTTATATAAGTTATGATGTCATAATGATAGTGACACATGTTAAATTTAGGTTACATCAACCATTGACTTTACTCGATATCTATTATCTCTTTGATTTTTCATTCATATATATTTATTATTTATTAAATACAAAGAAATTGAATTTGAAAGGATAATACTCAGAAATAAAAAGAAGAATATTTTTATTGCACACTTGCCTCTAATTATTATAATTATATAATTGATCTTACATTTAATTAATTATAATTATATAATTGATCTTATATTTAGTTCATTATAAGATTAGAGATAAGAGTTGAGAGGATTTCTCAAGAGCCACTTGCAATTTTCAAAGTAATAGTTGGAATTCCTAGGATATAGGAGTTTGTTTACAACTCCCTCATTCTTTGAGATGTACTTATAGTTGTATCATTCTATTAATGAATGTAGAGTGTGTACTCTTCGTTTGAGTACAGTCTCCAGGTGCAGTACTCACCTGTGAGTTGCAACTTCTATTCAGTTCAGTTTTTATCTTGGTATCAGAGCACAGATTGGTGAGCCTGATTTGTTTATAGAGAGCCCTAGTGGCTACAGAGCCTTCGTGGCTACGGTGTACACAGGAGCTTCGTGCTCTCAGGTCTCGGATGGTTAACTGATCTCTGAGCAGAAGAGGGTTGGCATGATTTTTCCGCTGACAAGCATGCCAAAATTCCCAATTGGCGCGACTATTAGGACCATACCCATGCCAGCGTGCCGAAACACGCGATTGGTGCGATTGTGCAGGCCATACCCGCGGCAATTTGGTGGCTTGCACTGATTTTATTTGGGCGTGGATTTTTTTGGCTCACGAAAGCGCCAGTCTCTCTCTGTGCAGGTTCTACACATTGGATTTGCCCGACGGTGGTAGATTGAAGTTGCCCAGTGGTAGTAGATTTGATTTTCTCGGTGGTGGTAGATCGAAGTTGCTCGGTGGTGGCAGATCGGAGTTGTGGATTTACCACGTGGTGGTAGATCAGATTTGCCCAGTGGTGGTAGATTGAAGTTTCCCGGTGGTGGTAGATTAAAGTAGTGGATTTTCCCGGTGGTGGTAGATCGGATTTACCCGGTGATGGTAGATCGAAGTTTCCCGGTGGTAGCAGATTGAAGTAGATCAGATTTGCCAGGTGGTGTTAGATCGAAGTTGCCCGGTGGTGGCAGATTGGAGTTGCCCGATGGTGGCAGATCAAAGTTGCGAATTCGCCCGGTGGTGGAGGATCTGAGTTACAGTCAGAAGATCGGGAAAAATTGGTGGCAAATCTGTGATTAGGATCTGGTATGTATTGAATTTTTTTAGTATAAATTGTAATTATGCAGTTGGTTAGATTTATTCATCGACGGATCTGAAAGTTCAGTCTTGTATGAATAATACCATAGAAACATATCTCAACGAGTCTAGAAAACTTGATGGGTCCAATTTCACCAATTGGAAATTCAAGCTATAGACTTTTCGAGAGGGAGAAAATGTGTGGTCGATTGTCACAGGAGATGAACAGAAACCAAATATTGTAATAGGAACAACTGCACTTATACAAGACTGGGATAAAAGGGAGAACAAAGCAAAAGTCATATTGAAGATGTCTGTTAAGGACAATATTATCCCACATATTAGAGATGGAAAATCATCAACTGAGATTTGGACAACGATCAAGAATTTATTCCATACACAAAATAAAAATCGCATTTTGTCTCTCAAAGGCAAATTGTTTGCGATGAGGATGGAGGAGAATGAATCTGCTGCTGGATTCATTTCAAGAGTTAAAGACCTGAAGGACAGATTGGGAGACATTGGAGAGAAGGTGTATGATTCCAATCTAGTCACAATTACATTGAACAGAATGAAGGATGAATATCATATGTTCACCACAGGATTGGCAGCGAGGGAGAAACCCCCTACATTTGAAGAATTGATAGGAATATTGCTACAAGAAGAAGAACGGCGGCATAATTTAAAAATGCAAAGTGAAGATCTTGCTCTGATGGCGAAGAGGTGACAGTTTAGAGGAAAGTTGCCACAGCAGCCACAACAACAACCCCAGCAATAGCAGCAACATAGAGGAGGTAGCACGTTTCAAAAGAGACCATTTAGAGGTATGTCTATAAACAATTTTTTAAACAAGAAATTTTTTTACCGTGGGAAATCTGGCCACCAAATTAGTAACTATTATAAGAGGCAGACAGATGAAGCAAGGAATAAGCAGAGAAAGCACAATGGATACTTTGTTGATGAAGATGAAGACCATAGTCATGAACTTCGACTATTTATAGCTAATTGTGCTCTTTCAGCTACTAAGGAAGATGAGGACGACATATGGTATGTCAATTTTGGTGCATCCTCACATATGAGAGGTAAGAAAGAATGGTTTGAATTTCTTGAAGAAACTTCATGTGGATTTATTTAGGAGATGACAGGGGATATGAGATCAAAGGGTATGGTGATATTCCAATAAAGTTGCCTAGCGGTGACATTATACATCTTAAGAATGTATTGTATGTGCCCGAGATTACAAAAAATTTGATCTCTATATCTATGATAACTGATCAGGATATGATAGTTGAATTCTTCAAGGCCCGCTATGTCATAAAGGATAGCAAGATGGAAACAGTTGCATCAGGAGTGTGTGTGAGGAGCCTGTACAGACTAGATGTGGAAAGCATGCCATAGCAAGCCATGGTTGAAACTGGATTGACAGCCGAAAACCTCTGGCACCAGAGATTCTGTCACCTTAATTTGCAAGACCTCATGTTACTTCAGAGAAAAGGTATGGTCGATGGACTCCCTGCTTTTCATAGTGTTTAGTTAGATTTTGATGGATGTGCATTACGGAAAATGTATAGACAAGAATTTCATCTACATGTTAATAGAAAGGAAAGAGATATTCTAGAGCTGGTGCATACAGACATATGTGAACCTCTACAAACCAGGTCGCTAGGTGGTGCATTTTATTTTCTTCTTTTTACTGATGATTGCACTAGATTCTCTTGGATATATTTTTTGAGTAAAAAGAGTCAGACCTTTCAGTGTTTTAAAGAATTTAAAACTATGGTAGAGAAGTAGACAGGAAAATGCATAAAAATTCTCCACTCGGATCAAGGGGGGAGAATACACGTTGGGAGAGTTCATGAATTTTTGCAGATATCATGGGATTGTTCCATAGTTTACAGTGCCTCATACACCAAAGTAGAATAGAGTGGAAGAATGAAAGAACATAACTCTTGTGGAGTGCGCAAGGAGTATGCGTCAAGGTAAGGGTCTATCAAATGGTTTTTGGGTGGAAGCCATCAACACTGCTGTTTATTTAAAGAATAAGAGTCCTACTAAATGTCTTGGCTTCAAAACTCGTTTTGAAGAATTATATGGATTCAAATCATAAGTGAGTCATTTAAGAGTATTTGGGTCAAAATATTTTTCCCACATACCCAAAGTGGATAGAAATAAGTTAGATCCTAAAGCCATGAAATGTATATTTGTAGGACATGGAACTGAGTTTAAAGCATACAAGTTATTTAATCCAATGACTCATAAAATATTCGCAAGTCGAGATGTGGTATTTCATGAACAGGTTGAGGAAGGAAAGGATGACAGTAATAATGAATGGCACATTCCATTATTAATGGAGGAAAACATTGAGGATAATCAGGAGAAGGAGCAGAAAGAAGAAGAAGAAACAAGTGATGTAGTCAATAAGGCAAGCCCGTATAAGTCTGAAGCAGTCAGATTTGAGGTAAGTCCCGTACCGAGGAGATCAGGTAGGTAGACTCAATTACCAGCCATATTGAAAGACTATGATTTAATGAAAAGTATTCTAAACATTGTAGAACCCATAAATTATAAAGAAGAAAGTAAATTTGATGCATGGAGGGTTGCAATGAATGAAGAAATTGAATCAATTACTAGAAACCATACTTTGGATTTAGTTGAACTGCCCGAAAGAAAAACACCCATCGGTTGTAAGCGGTTGTATAAACCTAAAGTGAATGTAGATGGGAGTATAGAAAAGCTTAAAGATAGACTGGTAGCAAAGGGTTATTCACAACAAGAGGGAATAGATTTCGATGAAACCTTTGCTCCTGTACCGAAATTAAATACCATTAGAATGCTAATCTCTTTAGCTATAAAATATAAGTGGAATCTACACCAGTTAGATTTTAAGTCTGTATTTCTGAAAGGTGATTTAAAAGAAGAAATTTATTTAGTTCAACCTAAAGGGTTTGTTAAAAAGGGGCAGGAACATCTTGTTTGTAGATTGAAAAAGACATTATGGTTTAACACAAGCACTGAGGTCATGGTATGAGAAGATCGATTCATTCTTTGTACAACATGGTTTTCATAGGAGCATGAATGATCCAAATCTATATACCAAGTTTAATAAACAGAGGAAAATTATTTTGATTTCTTTGTATGTAGATTATATGATTATAACAGGTAATGCAGATACTCTGATCAAAGAAATCAAATGGCAGATGTCGCAAGAATTTGAAATGAAAGATCTCAGAAATCTCCATTATTGTTTGGGTCTGGAAGTATGGAGATATTCTGGACAGACTTTTCTTACTCAAGGGAAGTATGCTAGAAGTCTGCTAGGAAGATTCAGGAAGGAGCAGTGTAAATCAACAACAACACCACTGCAGCAGAATCTGAAGTTGTGCAGTGACGATGGCACTAAGGAGGTGGATGCCACTAAGTATAGATAGCTAGTTGGTAGTTTGATATATCTTACTATAACTTGACCAGATTTGGCATACTTTGTTAGTGTGCCAAACTCAATATAAAGCATTATCTCTAAATATTTAAAATTACTATTGATATAAATTCAAATATATGAACAATTATACTACAACTAAAATCACTCTATATTTTGATGTTCAAGATCAAATTACCATACATGCTTATTATTTAAAGTGAAAGATTCATTAGTTAAACCGCTTTCTTGTGCCTCTTTCAAGTTTTATTTTTCAAAGACAAATAAATCTCAAAATTGAATTGGACTGGAACCATCTTAGTCTACTATTGTTGTCTGATTTTATGTGATTGAATGATAAATAAAAAGCCTAATGACATGTGACACCACTATAAACTTAACTCAGATAGATTCAATGCAATGTTGTTGCAGGGATTTGGGCATTCTCCCTTTTCATTAACCAAGAAATTAGTAAGAAATAAGTCCATACTTCAAGGAGTTTGTCTATATAACTGTCATGGAGCAAAACTACATACAAAGAGAAAATTCAAGTTAGAAAGTTAAAGTGCAGAGCACTTAGAATGGATAATTTATTGTAACTAATTCTTGTAACTTTATTACAGTGAAGTATATGCTTAAGGATCATAATCCAATTAATATTGGAATATATATATTTTACTTGTTTTATCTATGATCATATTTTATTGTTCAAATTATTGGTCATTATTAAGTATTGATTTTTCTCTGTGTAGAGCTTATTTCCAGTTTGATTAGAGGTTGTTGAGGTTTAGTAGGATGTGTTAGATTGTCTCCAAATAATTAGCTTCTTAAATTGATTTCAAATAATCAAACAAATTAGATGGCATCCAATGTAGTTTAAGACAAAGCTTCTTGTATTCATATTAGTAATTTTGCATACTTGACACAATTTTGTGTGTGTAACAAGGTCTACTCTTTTGAAATTTAAATGGTGTCATGGTGTTATAACAACATGTGGCTTGACTCCCTCATGAGAGGCCCATTCATTATGCCCATTGATCATGAGGGCCAAGGATATAAAGTCTATTTGGATATGGCAAAGTAGCTCAATTCCTTGTGAATGAGCCTACTACTGATTATGTGTTTTGTCCATTATTTTGATGATAAATGTGAGACTATGGAAGATCTATTAGTAAATGTGTTTTGGGCCTATTTAAGTTCATTTATTGGTAAATGTGTTTTGGGCCTATTTAGGTTAATTTATCTTAAAGCTAAAAGAGTATTGTAAGCCATGACATAAAGGATGCCCATCGAGCAAGCAGACGAGGACTACCACCATGGCTTAGGACTACCACCATGACTGATGGTGATGCACTACACAAGTTCATGTGACCATTGCAATAATCTAGAGGCCGATACTATATTAAGATATAGAAAATTATTGAAAATGGTTTGTTTTACTAGGAGAACATCTTTTATTGATTAATTATGATTCCTCTCAAGACTGGTTCTGTCTTGGCTAGTGCCGATGTTAGGTGGTTGGTTGTTCAATTTATCTAGGAAGAAGATGGGCCAACAATTATAATTTCAAAGGTCAATGGTATGAGCCTTGGTCTCCATAGTTTCCATGTGCATGCACTAGGTGACACAACAAATGGGTAGATGACAACTGGACAACATTTTAACTCATTAGGCAAGGAGAATGGTGTACCATAGGTGAAAACTGACATGCTGACGATCTAGGAAAAGTAACTGCAGGAGTGGATGAGACTCAAATTTTCAATCATTGATAGCTAGATTCCTCATTTCGGGCCACATTCGATAGTAGTTGTAGTTTTCCATGCTGATGCGATGTTTTTGTAAAAAATGGCAATGAACTAAGTAGGAGAACAAGAAATGTTTTTGGATTTTTCAAGTGGGTCTTCAAGTGTATCTATTAAAAGCAGTTGATTAATTATAGTCTAGCTTTTTTAAGTATGGATAGAAGTATCTATTACTCTTCAGTCTAGTTTGCAATATGAAAAAGGGATACAACAGTGAACTGAGATCAATAGTGGAAGATGTGATTCATGGTGATGCCCTATAATGTGTTTTGCATGCATGATACTCACTGTAGAGTTGTGTTACTACTACGAATTGAGCAAGCATTAGAGCTCAACCCATGTGTAGAGCTGAGAAAGCATTAGAGCTCAAACCTTGTGTAGAGCTCAACAACTATGGTGATAAATCCACACCATCATGATGCGTCATCATTATTCTTGTTCTTTGTAAGGACTCTGGAATAATATACACTTACTATGTAATATTCCCTTTCTTGATCCAGTCAAAGTGGACAAAATAAGGTCTCTAGAAAGTTCATCAAGCCTATAAAAGGGGAGAGAAGCTAGGCATTTAGATTCATTTTGGTATTATCTATCTTATTTTGTTTGGGTTGAGAACTTGGCCTGGATAGTTCTAGCATTGATCCTGGGACAAAAACCATGTGGTGAATTTGTCTGGTGGATCCACCCAGGGTCCACGATTCTGCTTCAGTGTTTGTTTTCTGTTTTAAGGAGTCATCAAGCATGCCATCTGCAGGAGCTCAGATTTCTTGTATGGGTATGTATTTTATTTTCAGCCAATAATATAATAAAGAGATGCAGTTTCATATCTCGTTGTGTTCTGTGTTTTTATCGCAATTATTTTTGGTTAGAACACTTAGATTTGACTAAATTATTAAGGTTTGGGATCTTACATTAGTATCAGAGCTGGTCTTCCTGCTAGCCTAAGCGTTTGCTGCAGACCAATCTCAAAAAAATGATCTTGATGTAATTAATGAAGATATTTTTTTTTTCCTGCCACCAATTTATTAAGGATTCAACAATTTCTGTTTCAAATTGTTCAATTATTTGGACAAAGGTTCAAAAGTGGAAAGTATTAATTTTTATTAAAAAGAGGCTTTCAATTTTTTTTGAAAGAGTCGTCCAAATTATTTTTGAAATGACCTGATAAAATTTTGGGGCCTTGCAGCAAGGTGTGCTAAAAACCCAAATTAGAAAAAAAAAAGATGCCGAAGATATTTATTTTTGGATATCAAACTGCAAATTTGATGACTTTGTCAAGGCTGGATTTTTCTAACCAACTCATGGATCAAATTGAAGTAAGGGTGGTACTCTTAAGAAGAGGAGTGCGATTTTTTTTTTTTTCGGGGGCAACATTAATTTAGATTTGTGTGATTCAGCCTCCGAGCTAGATATATGCGACTTGTATAGTTTAATTAGCTCGATAACTGGGTTAATAGTTTCATTGGCTCCAAAGGCCAGCGGATTTATCGTCTTGTAGGAGTCAATCTTGCCCATTATGAAAATTCTATACAAGTAAATTACATCATGTGTGTACACAGTACTATCTAACCTGTGATTCGTGATTGTCATCTGGCTAGTGCGTGAAAGAGACTGGTGCGTAATACTCTTTTGGCAAGCGCGTTCAACAAAGGTCCACTGCATCAAATACAAGAGCACTAGAATGCATGTCAGCGTGAATAAGGAATGAGCTTAGTCTGTGGTTGTGCGGCACTGCTATTTTAATTTCCTAAATTTCTCTGTTCAGAAAAGGGTTTATGGATTTTCCATTTCCTGGATTCGTTCTGGCACAATTGTCTTGGTGGAGAAAGAGTACGTGCAAGCTATATTGTTTGTGGAGAAGAACCATTATATCAGAGGTGTTTCACAGATATCGTTCATTAATGAGTTGAGATTGGATATTTCCAACACAGAGTCTGGGCAAGGTTTGCATTTGAATCGTTGTTGCTCGTATCATGTAGGTCATCAGTTAAACGGGGGAACAACGAGCAGTCACATGCTCAAGATTTTCCCCGCAGGTCATCTTAACAGTTGATTAAAGGTCTCGGCACTGAACGACACCTACTTGGGTTCATGCAGTGAGAAGCCCTGAAGGAAGAATGAATGGTTGATGGACTAGATTGTCGACTGACTCAGGGCAATGCTTATGACCCAGCGTGGACTAATCACTTTTGTAGAAGCACCAGAGCAGAGAGAAGAGTCCAACTACGACTAGTCATTTCTTGAAGTTGTGGGCTATAGTGGGATGGTCAACTTCCCCATTGACGAAAATTCCAGTGGTGATTTGTGAAGGACACATCTGATCCACTCTCAATAACTATCATGATCGACAGGCGATACCCATTTTTGGTGTATTATTTTAATGGTCAAGGAGCCAATTTTAATTATTAGAGACCGAGAATAAAATTCATGCTTATAAAAAGGATGGCGAGTAGAGAATAAGATATCGAGCCCTTAATTCAAGGAGGAGACTAAATGATTCAATGTTGCAAGGTCGAGCATATGAAATTGAAGAGGATCAATGACAGAGAAGCACAGTAGGAGGGCACGTACAGAGCGTATAGACTGAGGATGAATACGAAGTTTATATGGCTGAAATATTGAATAATACTTATATTTCTCCATCACTGTCTACAAAAAGGAGAAGGTCGAATCATTTGGAGAAGACTTGTTGGGAAGGATGAGTAGTGCTGGAACCAAGGAAGACCATGGATATGGAGTGATTGATTTCCTTATGAAGGAAAAATATTCAAGCCCAGTTCTCAACAGGGTGTAAATCAGTTTTATTGAAGAAAGCCGAGGAGAGAAGAAAAAGTGTCGAGATCCATTGATGCCAAACTACAATGTCATCATTTTACTTTTGGAAATGCTACAAGAATCAACATAATGATACATCACTCGATTCTACGGGCTACAATACTTTCGTGGATCACATATGGCAACAATATACAACTCAAAAGATAGAGCAAAACAATAGGTCTTTCTCTCGAAAGGTTCATGTTATCCTTCAGCACTCAAAAGATATATGGAAGGAAGATGTAAAAAGAAAGTTTCTCTTTGAACTTGGATCCAAATTGCAGGGTACAAAATTAGGAGATGTCCTCCTATAGATAGACACATTAAATATGGCTCAGAGCTTGATAGAACAATCAAAATGGGAAGGGTCTAGTCAAGCCTTGAAGCCATCCATGCTTGCTTTGATACAACCTAGGTTCTTGGAGCATTCTTGTGAAAAGGTTAGACTCATGGTCGCCTCTTGTATTAGTAAAATCATAGCCTTAACAACACCACTATTGCCCTACAATGATGACATCATGAGGAGGAATTTTCGGGTAATGGTAGAAGCACTCCAAGGGTTGGACAACACCATTGCTTTTACCTTTTTCCAGAAGCCCACAATTTTGGAACGCATCACGAAACTCAAATTTGGTATGCTTATGTTGGATCTAGAGTGTGATGATTTAATCCTTTAGATGTTCCAATACTTCTGCAACGGAATTACAAAATCTCATCCAAAATTTATCAAAACAGACATGCAAAATATCATGTCTCCGATCTTAGGAGAAGATAGGGTCATCTGTGAACAATTGAGATCCAAATTGTTGGCCATCTGGAGGAAGGAGCTAATTGTATCATCTGTTGCTTATGAACTGGCTGAAGGGTTGATAAAATAGAGCATCAAACTACTTAGAAAGAAGTTAACCAAGGAGGAACTAACAAATATTTGTGGAGACAGCAAGAATGAACTGAGGAAAGGCTTATGCTTTGTATGCAAGGGACTTTGGGCACTTGACCATTCATGTCCAAATGATAAGGAGGTGACAAGGGCAAGATAATTGGAGACTTCTTTAGATCATGGGGATTCATCCATAGATGAGCTAACCAGTTTTTAGGAGAGGACCTATGAAGGATCTGAGTAGTCAAGTATAAATGGTGAGTAGCAACACCATGTTCTTAAGAGAAACTTGTAGGACAAGCTGATTAGTCAGCTTGAGAAAGTACATGATGAAAGGAAGGATGCAATTCCTCCTGATGACGTGGTATTTGAATCTATAAATACAACAGAGGACATCCATAAATAGTATGCGCAATTAGGTATAGACACCAGTCCACCAGTACATCCATGTTTGACAACTAGAGAGGATGGACAACTTATCCTCACATGTAAAGAGGTCCAGGATGAATACACCCAAGGAGAATCAAATGACCCAGTAGTAATGAACCAATATGATGGGCATGATCATCCAGGCCAACATGAAAAACATAATGTGCAAAATGAACCATTCCTAGAGAGTCGGTCAAAGGCTCACGTTGAAGCTGTGGTCATGGGGCATCTGGTGCAGTCAAATACAGAGACATTCAGGAGGGCACTAGAGTTACCATTGAAAGAATTTCGAGAAAGGATCATGCATTTAAATATAGATCTTATGTTGTTGAAGAAAAGATTCTGGACAGACCGAGACATTGTCTTATAGGAGAACAAAATAATTGAGGAACTCATTGGGGTATGTGTCAAATCATTGACCAAGATGTCTAGTATTGAGGAACAACTCAAGTCCCTCACAAGGCCGCATGAGGAGTACAATTGGGAATTCCATAGTAGCACTCTTTATAAATACATAGATAAGGCTTGCAACACCAACAACCCATCTTTATAAATTGAGAAGAGCAAGGCAGAGTTCCAAGCAGAGCAACATGAATCAAGCATCAACCAACATCAACATAGTAGATTTGCAAATATTCATTCTTACCCAAGTATGGATTGGAGAGAAATTATGAGTTGGTATTCTATTGATGAATTGATTCTTTAGAGGATACCCATAGCCAAGGGAAAATTACAACTTGGGCCATCTAGTGCGGGCAATGATGAAGGATTGAAATGGTACCATAACCGACGGGTCCTAGGATTTAGGTGGCATTGGGATCCAGGAGAATCCATCGGGGGCAGGATTGGCCAAAGGATTGTTTTGGATCCAGGTAAATCTATTGAGGGAAGGATTGGTCAAAGGATCATTTGGGATCTAGGTATAGAAGGATCCATTCAGGACCATTCAATATGGAGGGATGGAACAACACATCAGGTTGTATGGGATTCTGGTAGCAATGTACAAATGCTTCTGTTTTGGATAGAAGTGGATCGTTTGAGGACAAAAAATATTTGGGCAGGAGGATTTGTAATATTCCCTTTCTTGATCCAGTCAAATTGGATAGAATCAATCCATGGTACTAACTGCTATATTTTCTCATGGTATTGGCCCATGGTATTTGTTGTCGATTTCTGAGAAAAATAATAAAATAAGGTTCCTAGAAATTCCATCTAGCCTATAAAAGGGGAGAGAAGCTAGGCATTTAGATTAATTCTATTATTATCTATCTTATTGTGTTTAGGTTGAGAACTTGGGCTGGCCAGTTCTAGGATTAATCCCGGGACGAAAACCCCGTGGTGAATTTGTCTAGTGGATCCACCCAGGGTCCACGATTGTGATTCAGTGTTTATTTTCTGTTTTAGGGAGCAGTCAAGCATGCCATCTACAAGAGCTTAGATTTATTGTATGGGCATGTATTTTATTTTCAGCTAATAATATAATCAAGAGCTACAGTTTCAAATCTCGTTGTGTTCTGTGTTTTTGTCGCAATTATTTTTAGTTGGAACATTTAGATCTGACTAGATTATTATGGTTTGGGATCTTACATATTACTTGGAACCATGTGCACAATGATTACATTGATGAAATTGTTTATAGAATAGTTTATAGAATATGAAGAAGTGTAGTAGCATAGTTCGTTGGTGTCAATTTTCTCGTACATGGACGAAGAGGTCATTTGTTTGTTCTCTAAGCATAACAATGATGATGTTTTTGCGTGGGTGATGTCACTGTCCATAAAGACAACACAATAAGAAAAGGCACTGTAGAAACTGTCACTGTGCCACACACGTAAGTCAAGATTAAGATAGTCTACCATGTCTTGGGGCACACAGTGTTACTGGTGCTCCTTAGCACAATACGATTCCTTCCATGATTCCTTCTGTGAGTGGGAAATATATTCTTAGGAACATAATGAAGTAGTTATGCTAGAGGTTGGTGTTTTTGCTGAGATTTCAGACTGATATATATTAATTTTAGAATATTTTCAAAATCTGTAATCTACATTAAAAAAATGTCAAGGGACATCACGGATTCCTCATCCTGGAAGCAGAGATACTGCTTCATTACCAGATGATGAGTATCTTGCATCATTATAGGCAGATGGATCTTCCAAGAGGTGGAAAAACTCACAATGGTGTGCAAGGAGTGGGGTTTCTTCCAGGTAATGCATATTCTGTAGATCATCCAACTAGAAGATAAAGGGGTTTCCATGTAATTTGGCTTCGGGTCTGGTGGCCATGAAAGAAGCTCTTTATTTCTTCCCCAAAAAGAAGGTGAGAAGGAGTGAATTCTTCCGTTGCACAACCTATGTGTTAGAGAAGTGTTGCATGAGACCACTGAGACCATGCTTGTGGAAACCTTGTCTGATTTTGGAGAGATCAACAGTCAATAATATAGATGCTTACCTACAAAAGAACTACGTGTTCATGTATTTCATGTGGCTAAGGAGGGTCTTCTTTAATGACTATTTGATACCCAATGCCGAATTCCACCTCTATATTGTCTGAGAAATAGTTGCCAATGTTAAAATGTTAAATAGACAGGAAGAAGCTTTCTTAACACATAGTTCACATAGTTCACATAGAGTTGAGGAGATAAGGCCATATAGTTACAGAAATCAAATCATGACAGATTTTTTTTCAATAAATAGTGGGGCAGACTACGGGTCGGCTATTAACAATTGTTTTTACATGCCTATCAAACAATTTTCTACAATTTTTTCCCTTTATCTTTCCATACTTCCACATTACATTCAACTTATTCTTTCTTGTTAATTCAAACATAAATATCTAACACATTAATTCACGCCCCCACCAAAATTAGCTCCACAACCTATTCTTACGTGTTAATACAAAACATAAATATCTAACACATTAATTCATAAAGGATGGTGAACATGACTTTCTAAACTTTACAGAGATTGCGTAAAGTAAATAATGATTACAAATTAAATATTTAACCATACACTTCTTCCAACACTTCATTAAATAAAAGTAAATAACAAATACTGATTAAATGTTTAACCATAGACTTCTTCCAACACTTCATTAAATTCTTATTTGACTGTAATTATATGTGTAATTTTCTTCCTCTAATTGTCCTCCTGTTCAGAACTTTGTCAGAAAATTAAAGTCGGTAGTTGAGATTAACACTATCTGGAGAGTAGATCCTATTTACGTGGAACATTGCTGGGAATCGATTAGGCATACTTAGGTATATAGGGAAGGCTATTTTGGAGGGATTCGAACGTTTTCCAATGCAAATGATATTACTATGTATAGTCAACATGAGAGATATAAATATAAATATACTAGTTAGCGATAATGCTAACTAGATTTTTGGGCAACATCATCACTCAAAGAAGCTATTAATAGGAAACTCGATGAAAAATACTAGCACTTATGAAGAAATAGGCTGGAAAGATGACCCTTAGCATAGATCCATCTAAAGAACGAATCTAACATGAGCCTAGAGCAATCAAATTTCTTTTCTTGCAAACTTATTTTAGAGTGCAAAATCCAATGTGTAATTTTTTACTATTTAAATTAAATTTTGAATATTATAAAGATTACATAACATGTGTATGAGTCATTTTATATTAACGCATGTTAAATTATTTTATTCATAATCCACGTTGGATGTTTTATCTCTGTAAAATTATATTATTTAAGATATCCATCTAAATATTGTATTTATTACTTAAAGAGTGAAAGTGAAATATCAACAACTCAGCTAATCGCTTTGTTAATACATTTTTAATTTTTGTTTTTTGTTTGGCCGACATGAACTAAAACTATTTATATTATTTTATACTCGATTATAGAACGAGCCTCTAGGCTCAATAAACCCTTATGTTAAATCCAATGTTATAATTCATTATAATAATATTGAGTTTTTAATATTAGATATTTTATTTTCATTTACTATATATTCTAATATTCATTCATATAATACTATTTATAACTAATATTATATTTTATTTTATTTTAATATATATAATATATATAGTTAATATTATCAATATACCCCAACTATAGATACATAAAAGATATTGAGAATTTATATTAATAAATTAATAATTATTAACCATAATATAATGTTAAGCATAAACAAGTATTATTATTAATAAATAAATTCTATTATTATGTTATATGTTAATTATATTATAGGTTGAAATATATAACATTATATAATAACATAATATTATACTAATATAAGAATAGACTATCTTCTCTGAAGATGAACCCTAAATTTTTAGTCGGCTCCCTTCTCTCAGCCATCGTGTGGCCTCCACTCGGCCCTACGGAACATGGAGTCAAGAGGCTCTGATATGTTCTATGAACTCATCCAGTTATTGTATCTTTGTTCTGTTACAAGTAGCTTGCCATGAAGGACAACACACATCATAATGCCAACATTTCATGCAATTATGCTGACATAAATGAAGAAAAGATATTGGACAATGTCGGTGAATGAGGGATTTGTATCATGTTTGGTATCATAGAGGTCTTCTTGCTGATGTGAATCACTAGTTGAATTATAGTGAGATATTGGACATGAAATACGAATAATTAAAATGGAGAATGTAAAATATTTCCATCAAGCTTTCCACATGATGGAAAACATGGTAGATAAATTGTTTGCAGACTATGAGAAGAAATTAGCAAAGAAGGAAAAAAATAAGAAAGAGAACGCAGAGGACAATACTTTAGTAAATGAAGGAGAACTTCCATATTCATATGCAAGTGATTCTTCTTCTTCTTCTTCTTCTTCCTCTTCTCATCATTCAGATCGTCATCACCTGAGCATTCAAGAAGAGAATGCTAAATTGAGGAGATTTCTATAACAAACATAGTAGGATAAGTAAAAATTGCATCTCCAGCTATGAGCCATGGAAGATGCCTTAGAAAAGTTGAAGTACAACAAAATTTTATCAAGGTCATCAATACCTACTTCAGAATAAAAGATTGAGATAAATGGTGTCAGTGATTCTTTAGTTTCATGTTCTCATTATGATGATTATTTTAGTGTATTTCACAGATAATCCAAAGTTGCAAAAGCAAGGGAGTCTGAATCATTTCAAGATGATCCTACATTACACCATTCCAATTATCATTATTGTAGGTCATATATAAGGTCAGGTGAGCATTTTAGAGGAAGAGTTAGGGAATGGTCTCCTCATTAGACTTGCACGAGATATCCTCATTTGGGTAAGGTTGTGTCAACCAAGAAGGAAGTTTTTTGAGGAAGGTTATGTCGACCAGGAAGGAGTCATGACATAAGGACCCCTCTCCACATCAAGGTAGAAATAAGGTCATGAAATTGTGGAGGAGGAAAAACCATTGTAGCCATTATAACAAGGGTGAAATCACACAGGGGCTTCACTGACAGAGCAAAATCATTGCACATGTATTCATATGGGGGATATATATTGAGGAAAAAATGACATAATATATTAAGCATACTTTAGGGGGTACATGTTTTTCACATTGGCAGGTATAAAATATAGAGCTCAGAGATAATGAAAAAATATAAATGGGTATAAAAGAATGTTAATGAAAAAAATGGATACCTACAATATCTAGTGAAAGTAGGGATTTTTTGAATTGGGAAGGTGCATTGGGTTCATATTGGCTGGGGGATAAATAATGTTATTTTACAGGTATTTTCCAATATTTATTCAAATTATGGGTACTGTTTAGTATGCCACAAACACTCGTGATATGTTAAAGGTTCATTGAGTGAAGCCCCCATGGGACATCAAAGGTCAACATGTTGGAATATCCATCTAGAGCTATTCCCAAAGAAGGACAAGTAGCATGTGAAACCGCCTATGAAGGAACTGACCAATGAAAAAGTTGAACAAGGAAGCCAATTATAGGAATAAATCTCACTAGCCTGGCTTGGTAAGAGATGGGTAGCCTTTTTAAGTAGTTGAGCGTGGCCACCATTATAAATCACATGTTGCGAAAATGTTTGTAAAAGTGATGAATATTATAACATCACTTATGAATGCCACATAGTGATATTTTTCCTTTAGTTGGATTGAAAAGGGTATGGTTTTTGTTGTAAACTTGATCATGATTTTTCTATAAAGTCTTGGAAACTATAGCCTTATTTGAAATCTTTCAAGTTATACATGTACTGGTAGGTACAGATTTGCATATGGATACATGTGTTGGTTTCATCACTTATATTTCCGAAGTAAAAATACGAAGCAAACGAAGGGTGGCATGTTAGAGACATTTGTTATGCAGATCAATGTTACTATACTATTTATACTTTTGGAGGATAGAAACTCCTTCAGTGGGGAGGAATGATCTAGGTGGCTTTGGAAATCCTCAAAAATCAAAATCTTCAAAAAATCTTCGAAAATAATCCCAACTCGAAGAGCTCATCACTAGGAATTAAACGATGACTTAATATGAGTTTGTATGAACAACTAATATCAGTTCCAAATTTGAATAAACATAAAAAAGGTGGGGCCCACAACTAGCATGGAAGAACATGTGATGATGAATCAATGTTTATGTGGCATTTTATGGTTGGCGTGGTACCCAACTAGTGGCCAATAAGGCCCAACTAACTCATGTGTACTTGTCACAATGGAACTAGGTCAAAGGTTGGTTAATATGTAAATACATGTTAATATGTAAATACATGTTAATATATGGTATTAATATGGTAATTAGTATATATAACCATATAAAACGAACCAACCTAAAAAGACTTGTTAAAAAAAAATAACAATTTTTTTTAATTTTCATTAAAAAAAAGATATTGTCATCACGATATAAACCAAATATTTCAATATATACATTTTTATATGGTTTTTTAAACCATAAGCCATTGATGTAATTAAAATAAACATATTGTAGTCTGTGGGGTCTTGGTTAAACGACGATGAGGCGGTCTGTTATAGTACGCATCACAGGTTCAATTCTCTTCCTCGATCGGGGTGATATATCTGGACATGTTGATCTTAAATAGAGTTAAAAAAAAAAAGGGAGAAAAAAGTGAAAAATGAAAGAAACTACCAAACTTACGAAAAAATAAAATAAACATATTGTAATTTGTATTTCCAATGGTCAATGGCAGGAGGTTTTAAACATTATAATGGTTATATATGTATTAACAGATTTTGGTTGTCATACAAAATCAAGTTTGTGGGAGATTAGAACCCCCAAAAAATCACAAACATCAATATTCTATGAGTAGTCCGCCAACCATTATGATATTCAGGGAAAATTTTAAAATTCTACTTGCCAAACCTTATAAAAACTCACCCGTTTTATTTGTGAGAGGGAAGAGGCTGACACGAAGTAGAATAGTGCATGGATCTACAAGTAGATGGAATGCTGACCAATAAGAACTATGATAAGGGTGGAACCTTGAAATAGAGGGAACCTTTCCCAAGCACGAATTTTAAGAATGAATATTCCATGAATATTTTATGGTTCATTAATTCTTCATTAATTGTTAGGCATGAAGTTTGAGACAACAATGCACCTTTAAGAAGTGGGTCATGTTTATAGCCAAAAGAGCTAGGAGGATGACACATTCCTGCCAGTATTGTGATTGTTTTGTTTTGAGTAGTCAAATTTTAAGTCACTCTCGGAAATGGAGGTATATACAACAATGCACTTTTCCATGTACTTGCCTTGTTTTTTGATGAGATGAATGAAGCAGCCTCCTCACTATTGAAGCAGGGCCCGAAGACATAATCCACTTTGGAAGAAATTCATTATAAAACATTTTGTTCGTTGTATTTATAGTCTCCTCTATGTTGCTTCTTCTTTAAGTGTTTTCACACATGGTTTTTACATGTTCTTTCATGTGATTCTACTAACATCACTGAAGAAAAGATCTTGGATAATGCTAGTGAATTATAGATTCTAGATCATGTACTTTAAATAATAACATGCAACATGAGGTTCAACTTTGGGAACCTAAGTCATTGGAGAATGCATTCATGGTGGCAAGAAAAAATGAAAGAAATGTTATGGCATCAAAGAAGTCTACTTCTCACAACTATAAATATGGAAGTGTTGTCGCTCCCAGCTTCCCATAACCTTTAAGGTTGATACCACAACCACTAGAGGAAAACAAACAAAAAGGGTTTTGTTATAATTGTGATAGTAAATACACTAAAGGTCATAAGTGTGCTGAGAAGAAATTGTTTTACATAGATTGTGAATACTAGGAATAAAATGAACAAGAAACATCAAAATAAGATTATATACGGAAGGAATCAACCTCATGGGCTGAAAACTAAAAAATCAATCCAACCATAACTTGTAATGCATTGGTGAGAATTACCACTCCTCAAAATCTCACAATATTAAGATATATGAAGAATAAAAAGGTAACATTTATAATTGATTTAGGTAGTTCTCATAATTGTATTCATTGCAAGGTAGCCAAGGATTTGAATTGCTTTCTATATCCAACACCTGAATGTCAAGTGATGGTTGAAAATTGAGGAAAGATCAATTTCTCAGGGAAGTCCGATAATATCACTATAACCATTGGGGAAATATGTAATGCATAGTCCAATGCTTTCCATTCCAATGGGTGGCGTGGATGTTGTATTAGGAGTCTAATGGTTACAATATTTTAGGACGATAACTTTTAATTTTCAAAAACAAATCTTGAAAAAATTCTTAGAAGGAAATAAAAATGAATTAAGGGGTGTCACAGTGAAACTTGGAAAGATAATCACCTTTAATGGCATGAAAAATATTTTGAAGGATGAACAATGAGGGGTAATCACATAATTATGTTCACTAGATGTTCAAACATCTAATTCATCTTTTTTTCCAAATATATAAAGAGTCCTTGAAAATCATTCCAAGGTATTTGAAACTCCCAAGCATATCCCACCTATTCTTAATCATTATCATGTTATTTACTTGATTCTAGGAAGTGTTCCTCCAAACATTAGGCCTTACAAATATCCCTATGTGCAGAACATTGAAATTGAATGTATGGTTGTAAAAATTCTAGAGGAAGGTATAATTCAACCTAGCCAAAGTTCTTTCTCTTCTCCAATTGTATTGTTTCATAAGAGGGATGGATCATGGAATATATGTATGGATTATAGGGAGCTCAACAATCTCACTATTAAAGATAAGTTACCCATTCCTGCCATTGATGAGTTTTTAGGTGAACTACATGGAGAAATTTACTTCACCAAGATGGATCTTCATTCAAGATATTATCAAATTAGAATGAAGACATAAGACATTCAAAAAAAAACATTTATAACTCATGAAGGTCATATTTAGAGAACTTTTGAGATCTAAAATGGGTCTCCTAAGAAAAATATACAACCAAAATAATATTTATAAGAACCAATAGGATTTAATATGATGATGTCACCATGGGCAATGATTCACCATTTTTGGGGTAAAAAAATAAAACCATTAAGCAATAATAAAATAATAAAACTATTTTTTCAACTTGTATTTTCAACCTATCTCCCCAAAGTTTTACTCAAATTTCGAGTGGGAGTACTTGCTGGATGGAAAAAAAAATTCCCCATCAAAGGAGTACCCATGTTGCATACTTTTGATGGGTCCTCCTACACGGAAATGCGAAATACATGAAAAAACATAATTGCAATCAAATGTTTCATTTATTTATCATTTTTCAGTGGAGGGGGGTCCATCAAAAGTATGCAACATGGGTACTGCTTAGATGAGGAATAAAATTATTCATCTAACGAGGGTTCCTGCAAGAAATTTGAGTAAACCCATAGTGGAAAGTATTTTTTTCTTTTTTCCCTCTAAAATTTCATGATGTAATCTAATATTATTTTATTATTTCCACTATTATTTTATAATTTCTTTCAGATGCCGATTTTAGACCTCAAAATTCCCATAATGATGAATTTTTTGTCATGCCTTTTGGCCTAACTAATACATCTTCCACATTTCAAGGTTTGATGAACTCCACTTTCAAACCCTTAGAAATTTTGTCTTTATACTTTTTGATGATATACTAATCTACAAAAAGTCTTGGAAATATCATGTTCATCATGTTGAAAAGGCGCTCAAACTATTACTGGAGAAAAAATTGTATGAAAAAACCTCCAAATTTTTCTTTGGGGTATAAGAAGTGGAATATTTGGGACATATTGTATCCTATGAGGGTGTTAAGGAAGATCCTCAAAAAATTAAAACCATTAAGGAATGGAAAATACCCACAACATTAAGGCATATTTGAGGATTTCTCAGGTTGATAGGGTATTATTGCAAGTTTGTTAAGAATTATGGGAAGATAGTAGAACCTATAACAACATTAGCAAAAAAAAATGCATTTTTTTGGACTCTAGAAGCGACTAATCCTTTGAACATCTTAAAGAGGCAATGTGCCATGATCTAGTATTAGCAACACCAGACTTCACAAAAGCCATTATTATGTAATGTGATGACTAAACAAATTGCATTTCTATTGTTTTAATCCAAGAAAGAGGACCCATTTATTTTGAAATTCACCTAATCAAGTGAAATTATTTATAGAAACCTATTTATGAGAATGAAATACTGGAAATACTACATGCACTGAAGAAATAACTTCCCTACCAAATGGGAAGACACTTAAAAGTAGAAAGTGATCATGATAGTCTTAAATAATATTTGGAACAAATATAATCTTCAGAAGAGTAGCAAATGTGGGTCAAAAACATGTTGGGTTATGACTTTGAAAACATCTACAAAAAAGGGAAGAAAAATGTTGCTGCATATGTCCTCTCAAGAAGGGGCGAAGATGTGGAAGCATTACTCTATGCCCTTTATATTATCCAACCTTATTGGATAAATAAAGCAAGGGATGAATGGAAGCATGATAAAGAGTAATGGACACTCATTCAGAATTTGCAACAGTATACCTATGCATTTGATTCATTCTGGTACAAATATCACTTATATCTATTTAATAAATCCCAACTTAAACAAATGGTTCTTTTGGAATTGCACACCTATCCTATAGGAGGTAACTTAGGATTATGAAAAAATTACCACAAGGTCAAGAAGGGCATTTTTTGGGATGACCTTAAATCTAATGTTCAAACTTTTGTGGTGGAATGTTTTGTTTTCCAATAAAATACATTTTAGAAAGCTAAGATTCGAAGTAGTTTACAACCATTAGCCATTCCAAATCAATGTTGAGAAGAGGTCTCCATGGATTTTATTATAGTTTTACCAAAGTTTGAAGAAAATAGTTCAGCATGGTGGTAGTTGATAGACTTGCGAATTATGCACAATTTTTTGCACTATCTCATCCTCTCAAAGCCAATATAGTTGCTTCTGCATTTGTGGAAAAAATTAAAAAAGTTACATCGAAACCCAAATATTATTGTAAGTGATGGAGATCCCATTTCATAGAATTTTTTTGGACAAAATGATTTTCTTGTCTTCGTACTCAATTAGCTCGTATATCATCATATAATCCTCAATATGATGGGAAAAATAAGATAGTGAACAAACATTTGGAAGGATACCTTCATTTCTTTGCAACTGAAACAATGATGATATAATACTTCCTTCCACACAGCAACAAAAATGACCCCATTTATGGCACTTTTATGTATATCATCCATCGTCCATCACATCATATTTAAGAGACAAATATAAGGTTCAAGCAGTGGAGTATCACATCGAGCATTCACTAGAATTTCTCCAAATCTTTAAGGATAACCCAACTCTAGCGTAGAATAGAATGAAATAGTAGGAAAATTAACATTGTAGTGAAAGAATTTTTGATCTGTGATATTGAGTATTTTTAACACTACAACCATACAAACAAATGTCCCTAAAGAAAGCTAAGAAGGATAATAAATTATCACCCAAGTATTATTTTTCTTACAAGGTGTTGCAAAAGATTGGTACTATGACACAAAAATTGGAGTTTCCTACATATTTGCGAGTACACCTAGTTTTCCATGTTTCATACTTAAAGAAGGTTATATGTTATAAGATCCCAATTAAAAATATATTTCCATAACATGACGAAGAAGGAAAAATAATATTGGATCCTAAATAAATCACAAAAATAAGGATCTGATAGCTACAAAAAAGATCAATTTCAATGTATCTAATTAAGTGGAAGAACTTACCTATCGAAGACTCCAGGTGGGAGGATGCATATTTTATTTAGAAGCATTCATAATTACTGAAGCATTGAGGAAAACACTTTTTTGAAGGAGAGAGACATGTTAGGTCCCTATAATACTAGTGTATCCCCCATATTGTTATTGTTCTGCCCCATAGAAACCCACCATTGATATTTTTTACCCTTACAATATTATTGTTATGTAGGCCTTAATTATGTTTTGACTCCTTAAAATCCTTTTTATACCAAGGATTTCTTCTCATTTGAATCATCCAAGAATTGTTGATTTATTTGATGTAAAAGGAGGATTCCCCCTCGAAGAGATTTATTTTCATGTCGTTGATCTATATTTTCTTTTATTTTGTAATCTCGTTACGTAACAAATCACTGGGAGGTAGTGGCAGAGGCTACCGCATGCTAATTGCATGCACACTCAAACATTTATGGACACATTTTCCATGTCCCACTGGCATGTGCCCTGGTGGGACAATGACGCTCCTCCCCCCGCCATTTCTGGAATCAGGCACTCCATCCAAGATAAATCCTTGTTAATGTTACTGGAAATATATTGTAAAATTAAGATTCTCATTTATTTTTATATTTAACTTAAAAGCACAATTTAAATTTTCTTTAAAACTTAAATTTTCAATTTCTTTTAAATAAATCTTTGTTATAATCAGTGATATACGGTGAAATTAACAATATTTTAGTTTTAATTGTAATTAGGAAATATAAATATAAATTTATTTTAGAAATCTTCTTTTCTTTTATAATTTATTTTTAAAACTTATTTATTTAAATTTGATGTTGTGGACAATTCCATTATCCATTTGTTTTCTTAAAAAAAATATAACAATGTAATAGGATTTTTAATTGCGTTGAGAGGCTCATTTTACAATCCAATATGACCAAGATGTATAATTTTGTATGTGCTCATTGTGGAGTTGACATGTGTCAATTTTAAAATAAAAATAAAATATTCTTTAAATGAAACAATAATGTGGGCTATAATCAAAATAAAAAATAAAAATACATCTTTGTTAGTTTTACTTAAACTTATTATAAAGTATAGTCCTAGTCTCACTTTGTTTTCTTGATTTGTTATTGATATTACAACCTAATACAAAGGAGATATGGTGAAAATATTTCTCTTTCACTCGGAGTTATAAATAAAATATTTCCATGTCCAAATAATTTAAACAAATAAAATTGATATTATTTATATTTTCATATATCATTTCGATATGCAAATAAAATATTTTAATATTAATGTATTAAGTAATATAAAATTAAGTAATATTGAAATGTATTTAAAAATATATTAATATAAAGAAGAACCTTAATGTAAACAATGTAATCCATAAATGAAATATATTAATGTTCACGTTAACTAAATTATTCCAATCTCAAGAATTTACATATTATATATGGTTTAAAATAATAATAATGATAATAATAATGAATAAATGTCTAATAGAAAAAATAATTTCTTATTGTTATAGAATTTCAAGTATTATTATTTTACATTTTGTCCTCTTTTTTTTATTTATTTATTTATTTATTTATTTATTTAGGGTGAATTTTAGATGGAGAAATTTTTGGAGGTATATTTTTTTTAAGTTTTGCACTATAAAAAGGTTTTGCACATTAACATATTTGGTTAACTAAATTATTCCTATCTCAAGAATTTACATATTATATATGGTTTAAAATAATAATAATAATAATAATATTAAAGAAGAAATTTCTAATTGAAAAATTAATTTCTTATTGTTATAGAATTTCAAGTATTATTATTTATATTTTGTCTTTTTCTATTTAGGGTGAATTTTCAATGCAGAAATTTTTGGAGGTATATTTTTTTTTAAGTTTTGCACTATAAAAGGGGTTTGCACATTAACATATTTGATCACTCTTTGCTCTTGCTAGATTTGTGGTTAAAATGGATCTATACTAATTATATTTGTAAATCACCTTGTGAGAAATTCCATCCTTCCTTAAATCACATACTATGAACAAATTTGTGAATGAAAAAATCACTTACTATGAACAAATTTTGGGAATGAAATACAAAGAGAAAAATCAACTAAATGTTAAATAGTAAAGCACCTGGTAATGAAGATTTTTAATCTTTACAGGAGTATGGAACTTTAAATCCCCAAGCTAATAACATGATTGTGATCGTAGGTCTCTTAACACAAAGTGATATCATGGAAGATCATAAAATTGAATAAACAAGACACTTTGATAGTTCATACTAAATATTAATTTAAAACTCATTGAAATATCCTATAAAAAAAAGTTAAAGTTATAAAAATAAGTTTAATTTTATTTTCTTAGGGTCATCCAAAGTTGTTTTTTACAATGAGTTTTGCTTTTAGTAAATAACATTTTAATGTTCACCCTCAATCAAGTTCACAAATTAAAATTGGACAGACAAGTCCAAACAATATTACAATGGTGTATATGAATTATGACGTTAGAATGAGAGTGACTCATGTTATATAAGATTCAATGAATAGGCTAAATTAATGATTGAATTTGCTCTACATCTAATCTATAACAAAAAAATACTTTCATCTTTTGATGTTCAAGATTGGCTTTCCATGTTGAGATTATTATTTGAAGTGGAATATTCATTAGTAAAACCGCTCTCTAATGCCTTGTTCATGATAAAGAATGAAAATTGTGGAGAATAGAGAATCTTTCTCAATATTATAAATCGGTTAAATAAGATTACATCAGGGTCATAAAAAATAAATAACTTCAATGAGACTAAACTAAAATGGACTAACAGAAACCGAACTAGGACACCTCGATGGATGGTTTTGACACCTAGCAGGTGGTTGGAATTATAATTTCTAACACTCCCCCTTAATTACAACTACATAAAATTTTAAACTAAGATTCCTGTTGGTCTATGTCTTAGCTGGGATTACAATTTAAAAATTTTAAAAGTTGAGATCATCTGGAATTTATTTTGTTTTCTTTTCTTCTAGATCCTATAACCTCTATATTGTTTCAAATTTTTTATTTGTCGTATACTTGAAATTTCAAATTCTTCATTTGGTGATGCAAGTCTTGCATCGTTCCAAGTTGTCTAAGCATGTCTTGGACTTCTTCAAAAAATGACTTGCATGTGGGTTGCTGCCACATATTATCTTCTATAGTGTGATTTTCATCATCAATTTGCTGCAACATAAAATGAGAATACAATTTTATTTCTTCAAAACTTTAATACCTGAAAAGTTCATTGATGTGTTCATCATGCATGTTGTCTTCAACATTCAATTCTACAACTTCTATGCAGACCTCATCCAAACATGGTGTTGCATGCCATGCTTCAAGGAAATTTAACTCTTCTTCATAATCACTTTGTGTACATGCACTTTGGAGATCAATGGTAAATGTAAAAACATTTGCAGAACCACATTATTTTTGTTCCTTCTGCTTTGAAATGAGAACTTCCTTCTTTGTCTTCGCCTCTGTCTTTGTCTATGTCTCTATTTCTTTCTCTTTTTTGGCTTCCTTCTATGCCTTTGTTTCTTCAGTTGCTTTAAGGAGGATTTTCTCCTCTTGTTTTGCAGACTCAAGTGTGATTATCTCACCATATAGCATCATGTTGATATCGTGTTTTTGTTCCATCATCTACAACCATTCATCATAAGGTAACAAGTCTTCATCAAATTTAACATCAGCAAATTGAATTGTTGGATTGATCATAACATTGGTTGCTCCAATGGAAACTTCATTGTCATCAACAAGGTTTGTTGTTGGATTCAGCAAATTGTCATCAACAAGCTCTATTGCCAGATTCACCAAATTGTCATCAGCAAGTTCTGTTGCTGGAATCACCAAATTTCCTCCACTTGTGACTGTGCATAGTGGGGTTCACAAGCATCTAGGTGCTCAATCTCTACTTCTTCTACAAATTCTTCACTCATCATCCACTTGTGGAAAAGCACAGTGAGATTCACCAAATTCTTCATCTTCAACTGGATTACTCCCCCTTACACGAAAATTCCTCTTAAGGGTGTCTGAGGCGTCCTTGGTTGTCTTTGTATTTTTGATGAGGGGAATGATGCTATCATTTTCCCATTTGATGTGGCTCAACAAACAAATTGAATTTCAAACATATCAACTTCTTTGTTACTCAGCTTCCAGGTCTAACAATAATGGTTGTCGCTATGGCTCACGATGGTGGTACGGTCCAAAATTTTTATATAGATTCACCTTTACTACTCAATACTTCACTCCAATTAATTGTAATAAAATTCAATAAATTTCACTATTCAAAAATACTTTTCTTTTCTTTTTTTAAATTAAAAAGCCAATTTTTTTACAAACACCTTCGACAAATATTAAATGCTTCCACATTTTCAAATAACTTACATAAACAAATCCTTCATAATGCCACCACATTATGTAAGCTCTCTTTTAAAAATAAAATAATGCACTCAAAATCATTTCATAAGCCCTTTTGACTGTCCCTTTACACCTTCAAACAATCTCCCAAGAAATAATGGAGTGCCCCCAAATTCAAGTTGTAATACTTCAATGATTTTAAAAAAATCTTTTTCTCATAATAGTCCTTCATCTTTGTTTTTTTCCAACAATTTCAACGAATATTAAATACTCCCACCTTTGTAAATGAAAATTCCTTAATAATGCCACCACATTGCATTATATAAACCCCGTTTAAAAAAATAATGCACTCAAAATCATTTCACAAGCCCTTTTGAATGTCCCTTTACACTTTTAAACATTCTCCGCGAAATAATGCAGTGCTCCCAAATTCAAGTTGTAATACTTGAACGATTTTATTATTATTATTATTTTCATAATAGTCCTTCATCTTTGCTTTTAAAAAAACTTATACAAAATTATTTTCTGGACTTTCCGTTTTATAAAATCCTTAAAAGTGTTTGCCTTGAAAATATGCTTTGTTTTTCTGACTTTGTCTGACTTTGGACTTGAAAGAATACACGTTGGAAAGCTTATGAATTACCATGGAAGCTTACGAATAGCCCCGTGTAGTTAATGGTTAGCAGTCAACGCACTTCCCGATACAGATATGCGTTGATACAGGCTTGCAAAGCTTTTTATAATTTATATTTGGACTTTTAAATTGTTTAACGTTAATCCGTTAATACAATTTTATGTGTAAAATAACATCTACTCTCCTAGGCTTCACTCCCTGATCGGAGAATTCATGGGAGCGTCCAGTGATATGAAGCTTCTGGATAGATGGGAGAGTATGGTAATTTGTCGTGAATGAACCTACTGGTTGTTATGTGGTTTGTCCATTATTTGATCATGAGAGATGAGAGATGCAGTACTGTAGAGGGCCTGCTGAGAGAAGTGTTTTGGGACTGTTAGGGTCATTGATCTCGAAGGTAGGGTAGTGAAATCCATGGCATAAAGGAGGCATGTCGTGCATGTAGATGATTGATTATGAGCTCCACGTTTTCTGGTAAACACTTTATCCATCTCTTGAAAATGAGTTATTGATCTCAAAGTTAGGGTAGTGAAATCCATAGCATAAAAGAGACACATCATGCATGCAGATGATTGAACACTTCAGCTATCTCTTGAAAATGAATGAAATGTTCAATCATATTACAGAAAATTCCAAAAATTCAGACTACATTATATATCTATCTGTGGAAACGTTCACCCCTTAATTAATATCACTGTTGTTAAATCCGGAGCCCACTACTACATTCACATATTGAACACTACTGGCAAGGCTCCAGTGACGTGGATTTCACAGAGCTCTCGGGGTTTCCTAAGATCACATATTTTATCGATCAATTATGAGTCCTTTCAATACTGTTGCTGGTTTGACTGGTGCAATTGTTAAGGGGATTCATCAATTCATCTAGGAATGAGATGGACCAACAACTGTAACTAGAAAGGGCAGTGGTATGAACCATGATCTCCACGGTTTCCATGTTCATGCACTAGGTGACACAACAAATGGGTGCATGTCACTTGGACCACATTTTAGCTCACTGGACAAGGAGCATGGTGTACCCATATATGAAAACTGACATATTCGGGATCTATGCAATGCAACTGCAAGAGCAGATGAGACTGTCGAATTTTCAATCACCGACACCTAGATTCCTCTTTCTGGGTCACATTCGGTAGTAGGATGAGTTGTAGTTGTCCATGCTGATACTGATGATCTTGATAAAAGTGACAATGAACTAAGAAATGCTGGTGGCAGACTTGCTTGCCGGAATGTGGGTCTTCAAGTACTACTATGAGCTGTTGGTTATTTATAGTCTGGCTTTCTCAAGTATGGAAAGGAGTATCTATTACTCCTAAGTTAGTTTGCATTATGCAATTCGGGTACAACAGTAAGTTAGATTAATAGTTCTTGTTCTACTTACTACTTGGAACCTTGTGCATAGTGATTACAATGATGAAATTGTTTATAGAATATAAGGCAGTGGAGTAGCATAGCTCGTTGGTGTCAATTTTCTCGTGCATGGACGATGAGGTCATTTGTTTGTTCTCTAAGCATAACAATGATGATGCTTTTGCGTGAGCGATGTCACTGTCCATAAAGACAGCACAAGAAGAAAAGGCACTGTAGAAACTGTCACTGTGCCACACACGTAAGTCAAGATTAAGATAGTCTACCATGTTTTGGGGCTACCATGTTTTGGGGCACACAGTATTACTGATGCTCCTTAGTACAATAAGGTTCCTTCCGTGAGTGGGGAATATCTTCCGAGGAACATAATGAAGCAGTTATGCTAGAGGTTGGTGTTTTTGGTGAGATTCCAGACTGATATATATTGATTTTAGAATATTTTCAAAATCTTTAATCTACATTAAAAAAAAAAATGTCAAGAGACATCGCGGATTCCTCATCCTGGAAGCAGAGAGACCGCTTCATGACAAGATGAAGAGTATCTTGCATCATTATAGGCAGATGGATCTTCCAAGGGGTGGAGAAACTCACAATGGTGCGCAAGGAGTGGGGTTTCTTCCAGGTAATGCATATTCTGTAGAAGATAAAGGGATTTCCATGTCATTTGGCTTCGGGTCTGGTGGCCATGAGACAAGGTCTTTATTGCTTCCTCGACAAAAGGCGAGGAGGAGTGAATTATTCCGTTGCACAATCTGTGTGTTAGCGAAGTATTGCGGGAGACCACTGAGACCATGCTTGTGGAAAGCCTCTCTCCATTTGGAGAGATAAACAGTATAGCTGCTTAGAACTACGTGTTCGTGTATTTCATGTGGCTAGGGAGGGTCTTCTTTATGCCCAGTGCCACCTCTAGTTTGTTTGAGAGATAGTTGCCAATGTTAAAATTTAAACAGACAGGAAGAATCTTTTTTAACGCATAGAGTGTACATGGTTCACATAGAGTTGAGCAGATAGATCATATAGTTGCGGAAATCAAATCATGGCGTAGGTTATGGGTTGTCTTTTAACTATTGTTTTGGAGTTGTCTAACGAAATGGAGGAATTGCTCTCACAACCAAAATTGGCTCTAATCTGGGTCAAATTTTTTTAAGAAATCTTGCAGTAACAGTGTTTGAATCATGATTTTGATGGTGGAAATAGATTCAACACCATCAAAAACCTCTATGGCACCCAAAATATTAAAGTTTGATAGTTATAACGTGGATTTACAAAATTCCTTGCTGGATTTTCTGAAAATCTTACCTGAATTTCCATGATTTTCAAGGTGAAAAAACAGTATAGTTAGACTATGGCTATTGTTTTTACGTTCCTATCAAAATTTTCTCTAAATTTTTTAATTCTAGACTTCCATATTACATTCAACTTATTCTTTCTTGTTAATTCAAAACATAAATATCTAACACATTAATTCACATGCCCACCAAAATTAGCTCCACATTCTTGCTTGTTAATTCAAAACATAATTATGTAACACATTGATTCATTATGGATAGTGAACAAGACTTTCTGAACTTTTCAAAGTTGTACGAAGTAAATAACAATTACAATTAAATGTTTAATCATACATTTTTTCCAACACCATTAAATAAAAGTAAAGATTAAATGTTTAACCATACACTTCTTTCAACACTTCATTAAATTGTCATTTGACATTAATTATATGCGTAATTGTCTTCCTCTAGTTGTCCTCCTGTTCAATTTTTTTTCAGAAAATTAAAGTCGGCTGTTGAGATTAACACTATGTGGAGAGTAGATCCTATTTACGAGGAACATTGCTGGGAATCGATTGGGCATGGGCCTCTCCTTCTACTTGTGTATATAGGGAAGGCTATTTTGGAGGGAGTTGAATGTTTTCCAATGCTAATGATATTACTATGTATAGTAAATGTTTATTGGGAAAAGGTTGGATAGGGAGTTGGTGAAGGATTCTTTGATGGAGATTCTGGGGGGCCCCAGATCCATGGTGTTGGCATCATACATATCGGATCATATGCCGATTGTTTTGACATGGAACAGTCATGGGGAGATTAAAGGGCGACCTTTCAAATTCAATCAAATTTAGCTGGAAGATGATGAATATGCTAGGCTGGTCAAGGGGATCTGGGTGGATGATGGGGACCTGGATGGTCTCGAGGGGTGGGAGCGTTTTCATCATAGATTACAGAAGATTAAGGTGGCTTCCAAAAAATGGGAATGCAATAAGAAGTCGGAGCTGAGGGTTGAACTCAGAGACATACAACTATAGATGGACGCTATCTTCTCTTCCTTTCCGATGGTTCTCCGAATGAATACATTTTGGCTAAACATAAGACATTGGGGATCAGGAAGAGGGAGATTCTGCGAATATATGAAGTCACCTGGTGTCTCAAGATCAGAGTCAAGTGGATTGCGGAAGGGGACCAAAATACTAAATTTTTCCACAAAAGTGCATATGAGAGGAAGAGCAGGAATGCGATTTGGTGCATTAAGAGAGATGACGAATCTTTTGCTATTGCAAATTCTGACATTCTAAATGAAGGCCACAAATACTTCTCATCGTTCTATCAAAAGGAGGAAGGGTTTAGCGGGGAAAACCAGGTATGGATGCCGGAACATGTAAGTCGCTTTTTTGATGTTGATGCTATTTCCTCTGTGGATAAATCTATTACAGGGAATATTGAAGTCCTTTCGGTCCTCAAGTCCTTTTCTAAAGATAAATGTCTGGGGCCTGATGGGTGGCTAGCGGAATTCTTCATATTCTTTTTTGAATTGTTGGGGAAGGAATTAACCCAAGTGATTGATACGATCCGAATTCGGGGTATTATGCCAGCCAACCTCAATTCTACGTTCATTGCTCTTATACCAAAAGTGGTTGATCCACAATCATTTGCTGACTATAGGCCGATCACACTCTGTAACGTGTTATAGAAGATTACTTCTAAGATTATTGCTGATCGTATTGGCTTTCATCTCAAAAGAACAGTATGGTTTTTTAAAGGGAAGGTCCATTCATGATGCTATCGCAATAGCTCAGGAAGTGCTACATTCTATACACTCGGAGAAAAAGGAGGCAATTGTGATGAAAGTGGACCTCCTAAAGCCTATGATTCTATAGACTGGTCTTATATTAGGCTTGTACTATTGAAAACTGGTCTTCCAATTAGGATCATCAAGTGGATTATGACATGTATCTCTACGGTTCGATTTGTTGTTATTATTAATGGCATTCCTACACAATTCTTTGTTGCTGGTCATGGCTTACATCAAGGATGTGCTTTGTCCCCCCTGATATTCATCCTTATCATGGATGGATTCAGCAATATCATGCATAAGGCTAAGCAAAATGGCTATATTAAGGGTTTCTCTTTCTCCAACTCAGTTTCTTCTTCACACTCCTTGTTTGTGGATGACCTCTTGTTATTTGGTTATCTGAAACGGAACCATTGGTTCTATATTCACTATATGTTTATGAGGTTTGAATCAGCTACAGGCCTTTCCATTAATAAGGGCAAGTCTTTCCTAGTATATGAATATGGGGACCTTTTGGAAATTTCCTTCATTGCGAACTTCGTGGGGGTGGAATAAAGAAAAGCTGCTGATGGGTTCACTTACCTGGGTTTCAGAATTAAGCCCTGTGGATACTTGATCCGTGACTGGATGTGGTTGATTGACAAATTTAGGAGGAGGATCTTTAGGTCGACGCATAGATGGCTATCCATTGGGGGTAGGCTCATAATGGTTCAGGCGGTGCTCTCTCAGATGATGGTTTATTGGGGTCACTTGTATTACCTTCTCGACCGAATTGTTCAGATGATCAATAGTATTATAGCCCAGTTTTTGTGGGGGGGACCTCAAATGTCGCATAAAATCCACCTATGTCGACTTGAAAGCCTCTGTAGACCCAAAGAACAAGATGGATGGGGGATTCTCAATGCTTGAATTTTCAACAAGGCATTTCTTATCAAATCATTTTAGAGGGCTATTCATGGGAATAGTATCTGGTGTGCAATCATTAAATGAAAATATATAGAGGGTGATGTTCTTCATCAACTTTTATGTACACAGTTCTCTTCTCCACGGTCAATGTCTACCATCTGGCGGAGTTTCAATAATATTCTCGGTTATGTGGTAGTGCGGTTGGCCTGGCTCTTCAGGGATGGTGGCCGTATCCCAATGGGTTTCCAAAATATTATTTCACTTCCCCCTAATTCGGGGCCTACACCACGACTTCAATTCCGCTTGGCACATAGAGGTATTTTCTACCTATCTCAGACAATTCTGTGCTGGTCTTTTGGGGCTCCAGAGTATAGAAGCGCTCAACAAATGGGTCTGATGGGGGAGGAGGCTACTGAATGGATCAGCTCAGGGACGTATTGTGAGGTGTCGGGTTATGCTGGGATGCCAGGGGTGATAGTATTTTATGGGATGGTCCTCTCAATGATGGCGGCTTTATTGTCAAGGATATTTACAGAAGTATTATTGCCTCAACTATCCAAGGGTAGATTTTGAGGATTTTTTCCCCTTTCCAGGGCAGGAATATTCCAATCAAGATTGTACTGTTTGGGTGGTCGATTTGGAGGGTTAAAGTCTTGATTGGTGAAAACCTTGTTAAGCATGGTCCCCATGGCCCTTTCAGATGTGTCATTTGTTGTTCAGAATTGGAGTCCATCTCTCATATTTTTTTTCATTGCCTTGCTGTTGTGGCTTTATGGCGGCTCTTTAGTTCTCATTTCCTAGACCCTTCATGACTTCCTGATGATTTCATATCTTTTGCCTTTCATTGGGACAAATTACGGGGAAAGTTTAGATCGCTACCTTTTTTCCTCATATGGGAGGTATGGCTGGCAAGGAATAGGTGTTTATTTGATGATGTTCCTTTTCAGAATCATCACATCTTCTCAGCGATCATGAAATGGATAGATGATCGACCATCTCCAATGCTTTCTATATGGAACGGATCCACTCGCATCAGGCCACATGAGGTGGCCATCCCGGCCATATATTTTGATGGGGCTTATGTGGAGGGTGTCTTGGGATGTGGCGCTTGGATAAAGCTGTCTCAGAGGGAGAGAATCCATATTTACTAGAACGGGGGCACAGTGTTTAATAATAAAGTTGAAATCATGGCCCTATGGGGTGGCCTACTGGTAGCTTCTAATCTGCAATTGAAGGATGCTCATGTTTTTGGGGACTCTAAGGTCAAAATTGGATGGATGACAGACACTACAGCGATGATGTGCCCGACTTTACAAGGGTGGGTGCATAGGACGCGCATATTATGGACGATGTTGAACAGGCCACCCATATGCCATATCTACAGGGAAAAAAGTACTAGGGCAGACGGGCTCTCCAATAAAGGCATCAACTCTGATTTTGGTATCATGTAGGTGTTACACTTCAGGGATGGAGTCCAGTTTTGGCAAACATCTTTTCCGATCCCATAAGAATGGTGGTATGACGGTTGTAGAGGAACCTTTTATTTTCTCTTCACAAGTTTTCTTTGGCAGGTGAATATCGTGATCATGTAGGTGAGCTTGTTTTGGATGTGATGTGTTCCCACGGCAACAACGTTTTCTATGGTTTGCATAATCTTCTTCCAAGCTTTATATTTTATCTTAAATCTTCTAATCTATATTTCAGATTTATATGTCTAAAACATATCATTTTTGTATTTTGATGATTCTACAGGTATGTATGTGATAAAATATATGATGGGATGTGTTTTAACCCCCCGTAATCTGTTTTCCTTTGTATTTTTGCCTCTCTTTCTTAGATAGGCACATAATACTGTTGGATGTAATTTGAATGAAATTCTTGCTGCCTATGCTGAGAATATGATGCTAAGTGTAATGAACTAATAAATAATATATATCAGCATTTTTTTTCTGCCTGAAAAACAAAAAAAGGTGAGAGATATAAATATAAATATACTAGTTAGTGATAGTGCTAACTAGATTTTTGGGTAGCATCATCACTCAGAGAAGTTATTAATACGAAACTCGATGAAAAATGAAAAATACTAATTCTTACCAAGAAATAGGCTGAAAATAGGCTGAAAAGATGACCCTTAGCTAGAGTAACAAGATATCTAGAGAAAATACAATGTTGCGCTCAATGAAGAAAGGAACTTCATATCTATAGCGATTTCGATACCATGTGTACCAGTATTATGTGGATTTAAGAAGTATTTTTTTAAATGACGTATAGTAGTACATACGTCAACCCCAAGTTCAAATTCCACGAGGATAGAATCATAGCTACATGATTCATCATCTTCCATGGAGCCCTGCAATGGCAAAGATGAAAAGAAGATCTTGCAGCCCTACAAAATCTCTCAAATCTCGCGGCCCTACAAAAGATGTGAAGATGAAATGAATCTGTGACCTTGAGAATGGTTGCAGAAAAATTATGCAATTTGGTAACTCGCATAGTTACAAATCCTTGTAATGTAACAGGGTTGTTCCTGAGTGCTATATATAAGCTGGTAGTATAGGAATATACAAGTAATATGTTTCATGGGTGTTTTTTTAGATCTTATCTAAAGTTCTAGTTATGTTGGAAGGTCTTTCGAAAGTTTGAGCATTGAGCTTATCGGAGGTGGTTGAGATTGGCGTGACCATTCTTCTGGTCATTTTAGCATTAGTTGTCTTCAAGTCAATTTACCTTTTCCATAAGACTAATGATAGTCCACAATGACGGTAGATTGTAGTTATCGTCTTCATCCCAAGATTCCTCGTCCGAATCATATACAGTAAGCTCAATCCATTATAGCAAATGCTATCTATTGGGGCGTAAGTGGGTGGATTCAATTATCATTTCCTGACCATGCAAGAGTTTTGGCTTTTGACTATGCAAAATATGGTGGTCTCTCCCTGGCTACATCTGTTGCTCCTGTTGTCATCTTTAGGGGGGATGACCTAGACCTGGTTATTTCGGTGACCTATCGTCTTCCAAATTTTGGGATCTTTTTCCGGCCTTCTGTCTGGGCTGTTTTTGAATTGTTTTCAGGGGTTGGTAAATGGTCCATCAGGCTATCATTTCTGCCATCTCTCGAGGCTCTCTCTCTCTCTGAGAATTTGACTTGGGGTGCTCAGTGGCAACTGCAGGTTCTGGGTGTTGGGGATATCGAAGGATTGTGCAGCATGTTGGTAATCCTGTCAGATTAGGCTAGATTGTTCTCTTGGGATGTTCACTTGACAGCGGAGGTCTTATCGAAAATTATGGGGATTTACTCACATCTTTGTTTTTTCTAGAGACTTCCACATATGGGTGGTGTTGGTTGGTGGGATGGTACTAGAAGGGCTGACGTATCCAATGGGTATTCATTTATTCTACGGGATGTACTCTTGCTCCAAGATGATATCATATAGGTACGTTATTGCTCGATTTGTCTAGGCAAGTAGCTTCTTTGGGATCGGGATCTCTGTCATGACCTTTTTCTACCTTGTCAGGAGTATATATTTGGATGTTGTTGATAGTGCCAATATATCTATATGAGGATACCGCATGTAGTTAGCGTTGCTTCTCCCATCGTTTTTTTTAAATAAAAAATAGCTCCATATCTAGGGTAGGGAGTTGTACAAGGTTATGTTCAAATATTTTAATATTGACCTTTTATTGGTTAGCAGAGTCGAGGCCTTCCGGTAGGTGCCTATCCTTTCACCTGTCTGAGGTGTTAATTTATCTTGGGACGTTTTTGTGACATTTGCCTGGTCATATTTGCAGTGGCGGCACTCTGTTCTCTTTGACATAATTGACTATTGTACGCTTGTTATTATCTCAGATATGGAAGGTAGGGGTTTTGAGCATTCAATGGATTTTGAGACCCAAAAACACTCCATTCATGTTTTATCTGCTAATGATCACAGTTTCACAAACGATTTTGAGGTGGATGACTTCATAATCAGATAGGCTCTGGAGGATTGTTCTACGGAAATTGTGAACAAACAACATCGGCCCAGAAAGAACAAACGACATGGGAGGGGTCACTGTAAAAGGAATAATTTCAAGCACAATATGGAGGAGGTATCCCTGGATTACAAAGATCTCTGTGTGCGGGTGGCGAGCTTACATAAGCGGGCGGTAATTGGCAGATGGATGTTCCCTGATAATAAGGATTTTGATATGGTGGCATGGATTAATCAGAAATGGAACCCCACTATCGACTATTCGCCAAAGGTGAGCACACTTCTAAATGGGTGGTTGAGCATCCATTTCATGGATGAGAAGGATGTATTCAAAATTATTGGAAGAACTTGGGTTCGTGGTCAGAGTTTCATGCAACTTGTCCCATGGTACCTGGGTTTTAACCCAGTGATGGAGGCTCCTCGCAGTCGGGTGGTGTGGGTAAAGCTGCCAGGGTTCCCGCTTGAGCTCTGGACCCTTAAGGCGTTGAGGGTGATTGGTAACTCAATTGGGAATACCAAATATATTGATCCAAGAATCGTGGGGGCGAGTGATAAAAGAATTGCTTGGATACTTTTCGAGGTTGATTTCGCGGGGGGTTTACCAGGCAACGTAGATTTTTTATGGAGCAATAGACGACATCGAAAATGCATAGATTTCTGGGGGATTCCATTCAGGTGTCTTATTTTTCATAATAATGGTCATCTAAGAGAACATTGGCCCTATCGTCTCCATCTTGTTTGGATTGATGCGGCTGCGGCGGGAGTGGGCGCGGGCCGACAAAATAATGTTGTCTTCGGCACTTCGGGTGGCTTTCAATCAGGTAACCTCGTATCCTTGTCATCTGATGACGATGCATATAAAACTGTTGATGGTCAAAATGATTTATCTGTTCCTGAAGTTGATGTACCTGCTAGAATAGCTAGTTTTCCATCAGTTACTCATAATCTGTATGGGGTTCTGGACCTCAAGTTTAATAACGAACCTACTACTATTTCCTCTTCATCGTCTAATGAACAGGGCACTCCTAATGTCCCTGACCCAAGTCCCACTTTTTCTCTTTTTGAAACTACTTTCCATGACTCAACTCTTTTTTCTAGTTCTGGCCAATCGTGACATAAGATTTTCCCTTCCAAAGCTTCCATCCCGTCTTTGTCCAAGTCTTGGATGGCTGATACTACTGCTAAGGGTGCTGACCATTCTGATGTTCACATTAATCCGAGAGATGACCCACCTATATTCAGTTCAACAGTTTCCTCCTATGGGGAATAGTCAGAGGTGAGAGCTGGTGTGGCGCCTGATGGGACTATTTTCTCACCTCGCTGTACACCGGAACGGTCTGACCCTATACACCTATCCGATTCTCCTAGAAACTCTATTGTGAGTGACATTGATTCTCTCATGGGTAACCCTAATTTGGACCTTGCCGCTCTCACTGTCTTTGACAAACTGCCCACATCCCCCAAACTTCCCTCTAACCCCACTTCGACTGCTAACATCACCATTAGGAAGAAAGAAAAAGATGCTTGTCGTCAAAATAGGGGAAAATTCAAATCCATTTCTCTCTTTTTTGATGATGATGCGGGCCTCACTGATATTTCCATTTCCACATGCGATGCTGCGAACAATTCTTCTAGGGTGCTTAGAGCATGCCACCCTCGGCCACCTTCCCCATGACCCATATCATATCATTGAATTTATGGGGGTTGGGGGATGCCTCCAAGTTTCATTACCTGAGGGATCTCATTGCATCGAAGGATTCGATTATTTTTCTAGGACAGGAGACTATTTTAGATAGGGTGAAAGCTATTAAAATGTTTCTAAAAATCAAAATAGGGTGGCATGTGGCAGCAGTAAATTCGAATGGTAGATCCGGGGTATGATTGCTATATGGAACCCGGATTGGGTTGTTTTTAAGGCATACAATTTCTTTGGGGGTATTTTTCTATTGGGTCATCCAAGGGGCTTCGAAGGTACTTTCAATCTAATAAACATTTATGCTCCATATTCAAATAGAATTTCCTTTTGGAACAGAATGCTGGTAGTGAGGCTGCTATCTCTTGCAAACTTAATTTCGATGGGTGATTTTAATTCCTCGCTGAATGGGGATGAAATATGGGGAAACAATGCTCGCCTCAACCCCATTGCAGGTTTTATGAATGATATGTTGATTTCTCAGGGGTTAGTGGATGTTAGGCCATGCCCATTGACACCCACATGAACCAATAGGCGGGCGGGGGTTAATTTTATTGGGAAAAGGTTGGACAGAGTGATGGTCAAGGACTCTTTGATGGAGATTTTGGGGGACCCCAGATGCGCGGTGTTGGAATCGGACATATCGGATCACATGCCGATAATTTTGACTTGGAACAGTCATGGGGAGATCAAAGGGCGACCTTTCAAATTCAATCGAATTTGGCTGGAAGATGCTGATTATGCCAAGCTGGTTATGGGGATTTGGAAGGATGATGGAGATTTGGATGGGTTCTTTGGTTGGGAGAACTTTCATCACATGTTAAAAAATATTAAGGTGGCTTCCAAAAAATGGGAACGAAGAAAGAAGATGGAGCTCAAGGTTGAATACAAAGACATTTTGCAGCAAATGGAGGCTATCTTTTCCACTTTCGTGGATTGCAGTCCGGATGAATCCACTCTAGCTAATATTAAGCAGCTGGGGAACATGAAGAGGGAGATCTTGAGAATAGAGGAAGTCACTTGGCATCTTAAGAGCATAATTAATTGGCTTACAGAAGGGGATCAAAACACAAAGTTCTTCCACAAATGTGCAAATGAGAGGAAGAATAGGAATGCAATATGGTGCATAAAGAAAGCTGATGATAGTTTTGCTATTTCCAACTCTGACATTCAAAAAGAAGCCCACATATATTTCTCCTCATTTTTGTTAGTATGAAGTTCTTCAAATGGGAAATATCTGCACCAGCTACTATGGCTTGCACCTAACATGATTGTAAATACAAATACTAATATTTGCTGCACAAATTGAGATCCAAGCCTACCAAAGATATTCAGCGTTAAAAACCTTTGCTCCATAGATCCAATGAACAAGACAAGAAGAATGTATATAAAATAATTTTGTATTATATTAAAGAATGGGGCACCTGAGAGGAAAACAAGAAAGGTGTTTTCTGGTTCTCCTTAGTGGGATTGGTTATTGGAAGTCCTCAGTGTTTTAGATCTAGCATTTCTCTCTTTTATGGATGTGGAAAGGCAAGCATAGAACTCAATGGGAGTTCACAAAGAAAAATGGAAAATGGTGATCAAGAGAAGATCCAGAGTGATCTAATGCAATGAAGGTGACTAATGAATGGGGAAAGCCCTTCTATTTATAAAAAAATATTGGGGTGTTCTAGAACTCGGTGCATGAATAAAATATTATTAGTCAAATTCTAGAATCACCCTTTAGGAATATTTTATTATATTTGTTGGAGGGAAAAGGTCTTTTGACTTGGGTCATTTCCTTTATTTACAAACAAACAATAAATAAATGATTTATTTATTATTTTAGGGAGATGACGGGAATATAATTAAATAAATAATGATTTATTTAATTATTTAGAAATGATTTAGTCAAATTTAACTAGGAATATTATTTAAATAATGATTTGAATAACTTATTCCTAGGAAACAATTAAATAAATAATGATTTATTTAATTAATTTCCTTGTTTTGGGTTAAATATGACTAGGAAATATAAACAAATGAGTTATTTTATATGGTGAAAGCAATTTTACTTAGGGTAAAATTGGTCTTACATGGTGTACTTGGGTTCATCTAATAATAATAGGTCATATGACCAAAAAATGGTGTAACAGATTGCCCCCCAACGTATGAGTGTTAGGAGAAAATCGTATGACCGAAGTACGTTGTGAGAACTCAATCACTAGATATGGAGAGGGAAGTGAGAGCGAGAAATGTAAGGTTGTCTGATGTGCTAAAGGACTAGACCCTGAGGAGACGAGAATTATAGGTGCAACAAGTCTCTAGTTTATGAAGTGACACTGTGACTCAAGCCGGCGGGAAGCCTGCTGTGTGCTGAGTCAAAATACAAAATAATAACATACAGGCAAGCTGTGAAAGCAGTCAAAGAATAAGGCGCCGGAAAAACCAAAATCAGGCATAATAATGAAACATGTTGGCGAAGCATGAGAACAGATAAATCATGGATGAATCCCCACCTTGTGCGATGGCAGAATAACCACGTGAGACTTATACAAGAATATTTCAGTACATGAGATACAAATACACCCAAATGCCCCCTACACACGGGGAAGGGCTCGCAAAATTTGACTGATACATGCAAATCGAAGAGGTGCTACAAGCGGTTGAGGCCGAGATCATCAAATGAGAGGAGCTACATCAAGGGCAGAAATGAAAAAGTCATCCGGGCATGTGGGGGGCTACCTGCAGGGCCACCCCCTCATGAGGGTGAGACATCTTACACGTGCCCGGGAATCACCAATAGCTGTTGCTGCATCACTGGACCGTCAAGTGTATAGATCACGATCATGCTGAAAAGAGCTCGAACTAAGGTACACTGCCCCTCTAGACCTGGTATCTATAGTAAATGAGTTGATGTCGACAGAATTAGGTCCGTCGTAGGTGAGGCAATAAGGGAACCCCAACTAAGGCACGAGGGAAAATAGTAGAGCAATGAACATATGGACACTAATGATGATGATGGAATGAAGGAGACGAAGGAGCAGTTGGATGACTTCCCTTGTTAGAGCATAAAGGGCATGAATGGCTTGGCAGCGACTGACATGATATCATGTGGGATAGGGGACAATGGGACTGAAGGCCATAATGTGCGACATGAGAGAGGGACCAAGCAATGGAGGGCGGAGGACTATAGCAGGATATAAAGGGACTCAGGATAGACTCCATACATGCGAGGATGGCTCAACTCGGATGCTCTAAAAAAGGGCTACTAGATGGTGCTGCCACACAGTAAAGGTCCAATGGGGGACCGTAAAAACATGAGTACGAGATGGTATCTCATGACGGAGATCAACACGAACAAAGACTAGCATAGAGTTAAGGTGGTGCTGCAATTACAAGTGTTGTAAGTGAAGAAATCCGATTCGGAGGAGAGGTGAAGAGACCCTTTTTGAACAACATGTGTCCTGGTGAAGTATCAAGTAATTAAAAAGTAACAAGTACCCAAGGCTGATGAACAGGCTAGGTCGTACTTTTTAGAGTCGGTTCTGAGGCCTAGGTAGCAGGTACTGGGCAGAAAACTGTGACATGTCCTAGGAAATGACCTGAAAAGTGTGACCTGTCAGAGAAAGGGGGTTTCAATGCTATTTTTGGTTGAGATATAGGATTTTTATGGTTGAGGGGCATCAGTGCCCCCAAGCATGTTGTGATCATGCCAAAATGTATTTAGAAAAAGGTGAAGCTAAGCACATTTTAATGAAATGGTGTGCCATTTGTTTTTGTTATGGGTATGTAGTTTTGAGAAAGGAAATAGAGGATTACCAATCTCTCGTAGTACTGCATATATGAAGCAAATGGACTTTAAGTTCCTGGGTTGGCATACCTGGTGTCACTATCCCAAAAAGACCATTTGGAGATAATGAACTGATGCTCTCTTAGAAAACATATAGGTTGTTCAACAACAATGCCTAAAATATTGGGTTGCTGATGTAAGATGAAGGAACGATAAGGGGTCATCCCTAGAGTGATCTGAAGTGATATGGGACTGTAGAGGTGCTTCTAAAGGGGGAAGAATAATGGTACTGGAATCGACACGACCAGATACACTGGGAGAGTTGTGGAGAAGTTCTTCTCTTAGTCTCTCAAATATGGGTGCCCCCTTACCCAAACATTAGGTGTCAATGTAATGGCCACAAGGTGGATGTGGTTCGAACCCATGGGTTTGATGTAAGGGGGAATAGATAAAGTTAGGGGTGGGGATTTCTTCCATAATTTCGTCATCATGATAGAAGATGGGGTGACTGGTGGAAGAAATACCGCTTGACGCGACGAAGCTACCTAACTCATCATCATGAGAAGAGAGGTTCACATGTGCATCGTCACAAGGGGTGATTGAAGAGTAAGCAAGTAAAGGTTATGTCGATGTTGAGCCCAAGGTGATCGCTGAAGGAAGGTCAAGCGAAACAATAGGGGAGGATTCTGAGGGAATTTTCCCTAAGGGTATCATGGATGATGATAGGTAGAAAATGGTGGATGAAGGCTCCGTCATCCTGACATCAGGAGGGGGAATGTCAAAGGGAGCAGTCATTTCTGGTAGTGCAGTTGAAGCAAAATGCGCAAATAAGGGAGAGGTGAACTCGTTGCGCTTGGCCTTGACGTGGTGGACCGTAGCGAGAGAGGTGCAGAAGTCTTCGAGGTGGGGACAAAGGTGGGTGCAATGGCCATGGAGATCACACAAAGCATAGGGGTGGTTGGTGTGAATAGTATTGGAGTTCTTGGCCACTATCGCGAAAGAAACAAAGGTTCCAGGGAATGCAACATTAATCATGGGCTTGAGATGAGGTAGTTCAGGACAGGTATGGGCAGTGTGGCCGACAACATCACACAAAGCACACTGGATGGTATGCTTTGGAGGCCGAGGAGGGGCAGGGTTTGTCGGGATAGCCTTGTCCTTTGATTCCCCCCTATGAGATTTTCCATTCTTACCCGAAGCGGTCACAACAAGAGGTGGGTCTTGTTGAGGTGGCTGAGGCACTGTTGCAGCGAGAGAAGTCGTGGGGATCGGTTGAACTGGGGTCAAATCAAGGTAAGGTTTGGGTTGATTAGGCGGGGTAGCGGTTGGAGGATCAAGGTACTAGACATGAATTCCAAGGGTTAGGTTAGGAAGAGAGAGGGTGGCCATGATAGGTACCATGTACACTCCTGGTGGGGGAGCTAGGAATGGTATCTATCCCATGGGGTAATGGCCAGGAGGGATGAATCCAAGATGGTTGAGACCTGGTGGAACCAACCCAAGAGGGTAGAGAGGCAGAGGAACCAATCCATATAGACACAGTCTTTGAAGGTAGGGGCTTGGAATAGGCTCTTTCTTCTCCGCCATTCTTTAACATGATCAAATAGGCGGGTCACAGACGATTGACAGAAAGAAGTCAAAATTTCGATACAAGTATCATAACGAGGGGGAAGCTGGAAAGAAGATAAGAAGGTGCGGGCAAGGGGCACAAAGGTGGTATTGGAAGAGGTGGGTTGGTCAACATACCACTTAGAAGCTTCGCCAGTAAGTGTGTGTTGGAACAACCGAAGATGGATGGAATCATCGGTAATAGAATTGGATGAACACCACATGTGGAAAGATCGGATATGGTTGGAGGGATGTTCACTAGCAAGGCCTTCGAACATGGGAATGTGGGAGGGGAGCTTGGTTGGCATAGAAGTCCAACTAACCTCGTGGTGGATAGGATCATTTATTAGCTGATTGAAGTCGGGGAGACTAAGGCCAGCCATATAAGGGAGAAATGGGGAAATCGAGGTAGGTCCCGAGGTGGTTCCACTAGAAACAGACCCAGTAGTAGTACTGGGGTTATTGCTGGTAGAAGGCCCTGAAGTAGACATGGTAAAAGTGACAGGGGGAGAACCCGAACAATCAGAGGAAGAGTCGGAGTGTGGACTCGAGGGAGGACTTACTCGATGACAACGGGAAGGAGGAAGTCAACCAAGCGAAAACTAAGGGTGAAGGCCAAGAAGTCTCCAAGAAAGGCGCCTTGGGGGCACAATGATGATGGGAAGAAGAAAACTGACAAGGGTAGGGAGGGACAAAATCAAGTGAGGTCAAGGGCAGAAAGGTGCAGTGATAATTGATTTTAAAGTCTTTGCCAGGCAGTGTTAACCAAGCGCTTCTTCACTAAGGGTTAGTGTGTGGCATGTGTTAATTTTAATTGGTTAAACCCAGACATTTGGAGAGTAAAAGAAAGAGTGTGCTACGTAACGGAAAATAAATCTGCAGTAAATAAGACTAAAAGAACAAAAAATTAACAATGAAAAATGCAGCAATCTAACCCAAGATGGTGGGCTCTCAAAACTAGTCTATAAGAGGGAAAAAACTAGGCAAAGAATGCTAAAAATAGGCCAAGATATCGAAGGTTCGAAGGGACTGGGATCTAAAGGGTAAATCTGCTGAAAACTGGTGCAGAGAACAGCAAATAAGCGGAGGCAAGGTTGCTGCTAAAAAGGAGGAGATCAACTAAAAATAGAAGAGACAGGGCAATGGCCTTAGAAATGAACCCAAACAAAATGATATGAGGTGGTTTTGAGAGGGAGAAGAGCTAATCTAAAGGGATCTGAAAAGGAGGTATCAGATCGGAGAAAAAGAGGGCTGAAAATCTGGAAATTCAGACTTCTGAAATATTAAAGACTCGTCCACGAAACGTGGATGGTACTAGAGCCCTAAGGGGCAAGATTTCATCTTAGTTGAGTGAAGCAGATCAGAAATAGGTCCAAACGGGCAGAGACAGAGGCTTCAGAAAAACGCAGAAAAAGTGCTGAAAAATTTGCAGAAAAAGTGCAGGTCGCAGGTTCTGACCTGTTTTTAGTCTAGGTTGTAGGTTTGGGGCAGAAAAGTGCGTCCTGAGGCTCAGGTCGCACTTTTTTTGCCGATAATTGCGACCTGTAGATTCGGCTGTCTCAGCGGCAGATTTCAGAAAAATTTGTTGTCTCAGTTGCTGCTGATGTCTGTCACCTGCGCAATAAGGCCAGAAACACACAGAAGTTAAAAATTTGACTGTTAAAGGGTTTTGAGGAGTTAAAATCACCATAAAAATAGGAAAAATAAAAAATGGAAGAGAAACCCTAGGGTCTGAAACAACTGGATATGTAAGAATAGATAAAATGACAGCGGTCGCAAAAGAAAACCCATGTGGAGTCGCCAATTGTTAGTATGATTCTTTCGTCGTAAAAGATCACTTTAACTACGCATAACAAATAGCCCTAACATCGATTGTGGCTGCAAAATACCTTTAAGATTGCTGCACAAATTCAGATCTAAGCACAAAAGATATTAAGCAGATAAAAAATAACATAGCTCCATAGATCCAATGAACAAGACAAGAAGAATGTATATAAAAGAATTTTGTATTATATTAAATAATGGGGCACCTCAGAGGGAAACAAGAAAGGTGTTTTCCAATTCTCCTCAGTGGCATGGGTTCTTGGAAGTCCTCAGTGTTTCAGATCTAGCATTTCTCTCTCTTATGGATGTGGAAAGGAAAACATAGAACTCAATGGGAGTTCACAAAGCAAAATGGAAAATGGTGACCAAGAGAATATCCAGAGTGATCTAATGCAATGAAGGTGACTAATGAATGGGGAAAACCCCCCTATTTATAACAAAATATTGGGGCGGTCTAGAACTCGGTGCATGAATAAAATATTATTAATCGAATTAAGTCACCCTACCCAGAATCTTTATTATATTTATTTGGAGAGAAAAGGTCTTTTGACTTGGGTCAATTCCTTTATTTACAAAAAATAAATAAATAAATGATTTATTTATTATTTTTAGGGAGATTAACTAGGAATATAATTAATTAAATAATGATTTATTTAATTATTTAAAAATAATTTAGTCAAATTTAACTAGGAATATTATTTAAATAATGATTTGAATAACATTCTAGAAATAATTAAATAAATAATGATTTATTTAATTAATTTCCTTGTTTGGGTTAAATATGACCAGGAAATATAAACAAATGAGTTATTTTATATGGTGAAAGCAATTTTACTTAGGGTAAAATTGGTCTTACATGGTGTACTTGGGTTCATCTAATAATAATAGGTTAGATGACCAAAAGATGGTGTAACAGTTTTATCAGAAAGAGGATGGGATCATCAGGGAGAACCAGGTATGGTTGTTGGAGCATGTAAATCGGTTTTTTGATGATGATGCTATTTCATCTATGGATAAAAGAATTACAGGGAAAGAAGTCCTTTTGGTCCTGAAGTCGTTTTCAAAAGATAAGTGTCCAGAGCCTAATGGTTGGCCGGTGAAATTTTCCGTTTTCTTTTTTGATCTGTTGGGGGAGGAATTAACTTATATTGTTGACATGATCCGGATTCGGGGTATCATGCTGGCCAACCTCAATTCTACGTTCATTTCTCTTATTCCAAAAGCTACTGATCCACAAACTTTTGCTGACTATAGGTTGATTGCACTGTGTAACGTGTTATAAAATATAACATCAAATATTATTGCAAATCATATTAAGGGCACCCTATCGGCCTTCATCTGTAATGAAAAATATGGTTTTTTATAGGGGGGATCCATTCATGATGCTACAACAATAGCATAGGAGGTGCTACATTCTATGAACTCGGAGAAAAAGGAGGCAATTGTGATGAAAGTGGACCTCCATAAAGCCTATGAATCTCTCAACTGGTCCTATATTAGGCTTGTTCTACTTAAAATTGGTCTTCCAATCAGGATCATCAGGTGGATAATGACATGTATCACTACGGTTCGTTTTGCTGTTATTATAAATGGCATTCCCACACAATTTTTTGTTGCTGGTCATGGTTTTTGACAAGGTTTCACTCTATCCCCTTTGTTATTCATCCTTATCATGGATGGGTTCAGTAATATCATGCATAAGGAAAAGCAAAATGGTTTTATTAAGGGCTTCTCCTTCTCCAACTCGGTGTCTTCTTTGCATTCACTATTCGTGGATGACCTTCTGTTATTTGGCTATCTTAAAAGGAACCATTGGTTTTACATTCACTACATGTTTATAGGGTCCAAATCTACAATTGGCTTAGCCATCAGTAAGGGTAAGTCTTTCCTCTTATATGAATATGGGGACCCTCAGCAGATTGCCTTCATTGCGAATTTCCTGGGGGTTGAATATAGAGAGGTTGCAGGCGGTTTCACTTTCCTGGGTTTCAGAATTAAGCCGCGTGGATATAAGATTCATGACTGGATGTGGCTGATTGATAAGTTTAGAAGGAGGATTTCCAAATGGACACACAGATGGTTGTCCATTGGGGGAAGGCTCATAGTGATTCAAGCGGTTCTCTCACAGTTGATGGTTTATTGGGGACACTTGTATTACCTTCCTGACTGAATTGTGCAGATGATCAATAGTATAACTGCCAAATTTTTATGGGGAGGATCTCAATTGGTACAGAAATTCCACCTTTGCATACTAGAGATCATTTGCAGGCCAAAAGAACACGATGGTTGGGGGATTCCGAACACTCAAATCTTCAACAAGGCGCTACTCATCAAATATTTCTGGAGGGCTATTAATGGGAATAGAATCTGGAGCACCATCATAAAGTGTAAATATATTGAGGGTGATGTTCTCCATCAGCTTTTATGTTTGCAGTTTTCATTTCCCTGGTCTATTTCGACCATCTGGTGGAGTTTCAAGAAGATTCTGGGTAATGTGGTAGACCAATTATCTTGGCTATTCAGGGATGGTGGTCGTATCTCACTGGGTTTCAAAAATATTATAGCTTTACCTCCTAATTCAGGACCCTCGCCGTGTTTTCAGTTTCGACTGGCATAGTGAGGTATTTTCTATCTGTCTCAGACAATTCTTTACTAGTCTTTCGAGGCCCCAATGTTTAAAAGCGCTTTGTATATGGGTCTTGTGGGGGCAGAGGCTACAGAATGGGATCAGTTGCGAGACTTTCTGCGAGGTGCTGGGCTCTGCTGGTATAGTGGGGGTGATTTGATTGTGTGGGATGGTCCTATGAAAGATAACGAATTGATTTTCAAGGATATATATAGAAGTATAAATGCCTCTACTTATCAAGGACAAATTTCAAAGGATTTTCTCCCATTCTGGCATAGGAAAATACCAACCAAGATTATCCTATTTGGTCGGTTGATATGGAGGGGAAACGTCTTGACTAGGGAAAATCTAATTAAGAATGGTCATCATGGGCCGTTTAGATGTGTCATATGTTGTTGTGAGCTGGAAACCATATCTCATCTATTTTTTCGATGCCCTGCTGTTGTGAGATTGTGGAGGCTCTTCAGTTCTCAATTTTTGGATCCTTCCTAGTCCCCTGGTGATTTCATCTCTTCTACTCTAGACTGGGATAAGTTGAGGGGCAAGTTCAGATCACTGCCTTTTCTCCTTATCTGGGAGGTATGGTTGGCAAGGAACATATTGTTATTTGATGATACACCTTTTGAGATTCCTCGCATTTTCTCAGTGATCATGAGGTGGATTGATGATCATCCCACTCCAGTTGTCTCCATATGGGATGGCTCCATTCGTATCAGGCCTCATGAGGTGGCCATTCTGGCCATATATTTTGATGGTGCATGTGTGGGGGGTGTTATGGGATGCGACACCTGGATCAAGCTGTCTCAGAGGGAGAGGATCCACATTTTTTGGAACGGGGGCCCGGGGTCTAATAATAAAGCTGAGATCATGGCCCTATGGGGTGGCCTTCTGGCGGCCTCCAATCCCCAGTTGCTAGATGCTCATGTATATAGGGACTCCAAGGTTGTAATTGGTTGGGTGACAAACAATATGGCTATGATGTGCCCGGCTTTACAAGGGTGGGTTCAAAGGACACACAGATTATGGATGAGGTTGGATAGGCCACCCATCAGCCATATTTTCAGGGACAACAACACCAGGGCTGATGGGCTCTCCAAAAAAGGCATCAACTCTAATTTTTGTTTTATGCATGTGTTACACTTCAGAGCTAGAGTCTAGATCTAGGAATCTTCTATTCCGATACCATAATTCTAGTGGATTGTTGGATGTAGGTGACTATTTTTTCTCTTTAGAGGATTACTCTGACAGGTACACTTTTTTTTCATTCAAGTGAGCCTGGTATGAGGACGATGCATGCCTACATATTGGGCATTTTTACTTGTTTGCAAATGTTCCTCCATGCTATATTATTCAATATAAGCCCGTTAAAACATCTTTTTTATTTTTGATAGGTATTTTCTAACTGTTATCTCCTGATGTATAAGACAATGTGCTCTATCTCTTTTTATTTTTGCTAAATCTATAGGGATTTATGTGATAGAAATTTCTGATGGGGTGCGGTTTAAACCCCCATAATTTGATATCCACTGTATTATTTTGCCTCTCTTTCTTAGATAGGTACATAGTACTGGTGGCTGTAATGTTTTGACATTCTCGCTGCCCTAGCTGAGAATATAGTGTTATGTGTCAATGAACTGATCAATATAAAATATCAACGTTTTTTTCTGTCTGAAAAAAAAGAATCAAAGCTACATAAGGAGATATTCAAAATGGTGATCATGGAAATTCATCGTCGAGAAGAAATAAAATGTCATTTTGGGAGAGAAACATGTTGAGCTTAATCAACTTAATAGGTAAATGCAACTCATTATCTCTAGAAATTAAAAAAAAAATTTAATGATGTATTATTCATAAATGCTTTGAAATTAGAAAAAATTGTATTTTGTGTAGTTAATTTAGTATGGAGATTTTTTTTATAATTAATTGTTAGATGAATTTATAATATTAATATTTTGGATTTATAATATTAATTATTTAAATTTATTAATTTTTTGAGTATATAATATTAATAATTTCTTAGACTTATTAATATTTTTGGTTTATGAATACCTTGAGTTTATAATATAATCTATATATATATATATATATATATATATATATATATATATATATATATATATAGACAAAACATTTAAAAACCTATTCCAAAATGCAAATTAACTAATATAAATCTATTGAATTTATTTAGAAATACAATAAATAACTTATTGGAATCTTTTGAAATTATTGAAAGTTATAACAAAAACAAAACATACTCCAACGTATTTATATATTTCGAAAACTACTTAAATTTAATAAAATATTTTTAAGATATATGTGTTACAATGATAAGAAGTTTAATTGTTGCTTCTCTTTCTTCCTAGTGTAAACTCTATAAAAATCTTATATCAATTCTATATTAAAAAAACATTATGGATCTAATATGAGTCAAGAGGAATCAAATTTCTTTTGTTGCAAACTTATTCTAGAGGGAAAAAAACAATGTGTAATTTTTTACTATTTAAATTAAATTTTTGAATATTATAAGGATTACATAAGATGTATATGAGTCATTTTATATTAAATCATGTTAAAATATTTTATTCATAATCCACATTGGATGTTTTATCTCTGTAAAATTATATTATTTAAGATAGACATCTAAATATTGTATTTATTACTTGAAGAGTGAAAGTGAAATATCGACAACAACATAGATCCATCTAAAGAACCAATCTAACATGAACCTAGAGGGATCAAATTAAATTTATTTTAGAGTGCAAAAAACAATGTGTAATTTTTTAATATTTAAATTAATTTTTTGAATATTATAAAGATTACATAACATGTGTATGACTCATTTTATATTAACTCATGTTAAAATATTTTATTCATAATCCACATTGGATAATTATATTATTTAAGATAGACATCTAAATATTGTATTTATTACTTAAAGAGTGAAAATGAAATATCAACAACTCTCGGCTCAATAAACCCTTATATTAAACACAATGTTATAATTCATTATAGTAATATTGAGTTTTTAATATTGAATTTTTTATTTTCATTTAATATATATTCTAATATTCATTCATATAATACCATTTATAATTAATATTATATTATATTTTAGTTTAATATATATAATTTATATAGTTAATATTATCAATATACTCCAAGTATATATACATATAATAATATTGAGTTTTTAATATTAGTTATTTTATTTTCATTTAATATATATTCTAATATTCATTCATATAATACTATTTATAACTAATATTATATTATATTTTAGTTTAATATATATATAATATATATAGTTAATACTATCAATATATCCGAACTATATATACATAAAATATACTGAGAATGTATATTAATAAATTAATAATTATTAACCATAATATAATGTTGAAACATAAATAAGTATTATTATTATTAATAAATAAATTCTATTATTATGCTATATGTTAATTATATTATAGGTAGAAATACATAATATTACATAATAACATAATATTATATCAATATAAGAATAGACTATCTTCTTTGAATATGAACCCTAAATTTTTAGTCGGCTCTGTTTCCTTAGTCGTCGTCTCGCTTCCTCTCGACCCTGCGAAACATGGAGTCGAGAGGGCCTGATTTGATCTATGAACTCATCCAGTTATCGTATCTTTATTTTGCTACAAGTAGGTTGCCATCAAGGACAACACACATCATAATACCAACATTTCATGCAATTATTCTAACGTAAATGAAGAAAAGATATTGGACAATGTCGGTGAATTAGGGATTTTATATCACGTTTGGTCTCATAGAGGTCTTCTTGCTGATGTGAATTACAAGTTGAATTATACTGATATATTGAACATGAAATATGAATAATTAAAATGGAGAATGTAAAATATTTCCATCAAGCTTTCCACATGATGGAAAACATAGTAGATAAATTGTTTGCAGACTATGACAAGAAATTAGCAAAGAAGGAAAAAAATAAGAAAGATAAAGTAGAGGAAAATGCTTCAGTAAATGAAGGAGAACTTCCATATTCATATGCAAATTCTTCTTCTTCTTCTTCTTCTTCTTCCTCTTCTCATCATTCGGATCGTCATCACCTGAGCATTCAAGAAGAGAATGCTAAATTGAGGAGATTTCTATAACAAGCATAATAGGATAACTAACAATTGCATCTCCAGCTACGGGCCATGGAAGAGGCCTTAGAAAAGTTTAAGTACAACAAAAGCTTATCAAGTTCATCATTACCTACTTCAGAATAAAAAACTGAGACAAATGGTGTTAGTGATTCTTTAGTTTCATGTTCTCGTTATGATGAGTTTTTTGGTGTATTTCACAGGTATTCCAAAGTTTCAAAAGCAAGTGAGTCTGAATGATTACAAGATAATCCTACATTACACAATTCTAATTATCATTATTGTAGGTCATATATAAGGTCAGGTGATAATTTTAGAGGAAGAGTTAAGGAATGGTCTCCTTGTTAGATTTGCACTAGATATCATCATTTTGGTAAGGTTCTGTCGACTAGGAAAGAGTCATGACATAAGGACCCCTCTCCACATCAAGGGAGAAATAAGGTCACGAAAGTGTGGAGGAGGAGAAACCATTGTAGCCATTGGAACAAGGTTGAAATCACACAGGGGCTTCACTGGCAGAGCAAAATCATTCCACATGTATTCATATGGGGGATATATATTGATGAAAAGATGACATAATATATTAAGCATACTTTCGGGGGTAAATGTTTTTCACATTGGTAGGCATAAAATATAGAGGTCATAATTAATGAAAAAATATAAATTGGTATAAGAAAATGTTAATGAAAAAATGGATACCTACAATATCTAGTGAAAGTAGGGATTTTTTGAATTGGGAATGTGTATTGGGTTCATATTGGATGGGGGATAGATAATGTTATTTTTATAGGTATTTTCCAATATTTATTCAAAATATGGGTACTTTTTAGTATCCAACAAACATCCGTCAAATGTCAGAGGTTCATTGAGTGAAGCCCCCATGGAACATCAAAGGTCCACATGTTGGAAGCTCCATCTAGAGATATTCCCAAAGAAGGACAAGTAGCATCTAAAACCACCTCTGAAGGAACTGACCAACGACAGAGTTCAACAAGGAAGCCAACTATAGGAATAAATCCCATTAGCCTGGCTTGGTAAGGGATGGGTAGCCTTTTTAAGCAGTTGAGCATGGCCACCATTCTAAATCACATGTTGTGAAAATATTTGTAAAAGTGATGAAGAGTATAACATCACTTATGAATGCCACATAGTGATATTTTTCCTTTAGTTGGATTGAAAAGGGTATGGTTTTTGTTGTAAACTTGATCATGATTTTTCTATAAACTCTTGGAAACTATGGCCTGATTTGGAATCTTTCAAGTTAGACATGTACTGGTAGGTATAGATATGCATATGGATACATGTGTTGGTTTCATCACTTATAGTTCCGAAGTAAAAAGATGAAGGAGACGAAGGGTCGCATGTTAGAGACATTTGTTATGTAGATCAAGTTTACAATCCTATTTATACTTTTGGAGGATCAAAAGTCCTCGAGTGGGGAGGAATGATCTAGGTGGCTTTGGAAATCCTCAAAAATCAAAATCTTCAAAAAATCTACAAAAATAATGCCAACTCAAGGAACTCATCGCTAGGAATTAAACGATGCCTCAATATGAGTTTGTATGAAAAACTTATATCAGTTTCAATTTTGACTAAACATAAAAAATGTGGGGCCCACAACTAACATGGAAGAACATGTGGTGATGAAGTAGTGTTTATGTGGCATTTTATGGTTGGCGTGGTACCCAACTAGTGGCCAATAAGGCCCAACTAACTCGTGGGTACTTGTCACAATGGAACTAGGTCAAATGTTGATTAATATTTGAATACATGTTAATATATGGTATTAATATGGTAATTAGTATATATAGTCATGTAAAACAAACCAACCTAAAAAGACTTGTTAAAAAAAAAAAACGGTTATTTTTAATTTTCATTAATAAACAAGATATTGTCATCATGATATAAACCAAATATTGCACCATCTATATATATATATATATATATATATATACATTTTTATATGTTTGTTTAAACCATAATCCATCGATGTAATTAAAACAAACATATAGTAATTTGTATTGCCAATTGTCAATGGGATGAGGTTTTAAACATTATAATGGTTATATATGTATTAACAGGTTTTGGTTGTCATACAAAATCATGTTTGCGGGAGTTTTGAACCCCCAAAAAATCACAAACATCAACGTTCTATGAGTAGTCTGCCAGCCATTATGATATTAAGGGAAAATTTTAAAAATCTACTTGCCAAACCTTATAAAAACTCACCCCTTTTATTTCTCAGAGGGAAGAGGCTGACGGGAAGTAAAATAGTGCATGGATGTGCAAGTAGATGGAACCCTGACCAACAAGAACTATGATAAGGGTGGAACCTTGAAATAGAGGGAAACTTCCTCAAGCATGAATTTTAAGAACGAATATTCTAGGAATATTTTATGTAGAATATGTGCAGGAATATTTAAATTCCGATAGGATCCATAATTGATAGTGTCAGAATGGGGCCAAGATTAAACTCGTTTTAACCATAATTTCACAAGTATCAGGATGGTGTAGTCATTTTTTGTACCTGAGTAGCAGTTCTTAGGGTTCATGGAAAAAACGCACATTCTTCATTAACTGTTGGGCATGAAGTTTGAGACAACAATGGAGCTTTAAGAAGTGGGCCATGTTTATAGTCAAAAGTGCTAGGAAGATGAGACATACCTGCTAGTACTGTGATTGTTTTTTTTTTAGTAGTCGAATTTTAAGTCACTCCCAGAAATGGAGGTATATACAATGATGCATTTTTCCATGTACTTGCCTTGTTTTTTGATGAGATGAACGAAGTGGCCTCCTCACTATTGAAGCAGGGCCCAAAGACATAATCCACTTTGGAAGAAATTCATTATAAGACATTGTGTTCATTGTATTTATGGTCTCCTTTATGTTGCTTCTTATTTAATTGTTTTCACACATGGTTTTTACATGTTCTTTCATGTCATTCTACTAACATCAATGAAGAAAATATCTTGGAGAATGCTAGTGGATTAGAGATTCTAGATCATGTAATTTAAATAATAACATGCAATATGAGGTTCACCTTTGGGAACATAAGTCATCGGAGAATGCATTCATGGTGGCAAGAAAAAATGAAAGAAAAATTATGGCATCAAGGAAATCTACTTCTCACAACTATAAATATGGAAGTGTTGTCGCTCCCAGCTTCCCACAACCTTTAATACTGATACCAAAACCACTGGAGAAAAACAAACAAAAAGGGCTTTGTTATAATTATGAAAGTAAATACACTAAAGGTCATAAGTGTGTCGAGAAGAATTTTTTTTACATAGATTGTGAATACTAGGAGTAAAATGAACAAGAAACCTCAAAATAAGATTATATATAGAAGGAATCAACCTCATGGGCTAAAAACTAAAAAATCAATCCAATCATAACTTGTAATGCATTGGTGGGAATTACCACTCCTCAAAATCTCACGATATCAAGATATATGAAGAAGAAAAATGTAACATTTATAATTGATTTAGGTAATTCTCATAATTGTATTCATTGCAAGGTAGGCAAGGATTTGAATTGATTTCTATATCCAACACTTGAATGTCAAGTGATGGTTGCAAATCAAGGAAAGATCAATTTCTCAGGGAAGTGCGATAATATCAATATAAACATTTCAGGAATATGTATTTCATATTCCAATGCTTTCCATTCCAATGGGTGGTGTGGATGTTGTATTAGGAGTCTAATGGTTACAATATTTAAGGACGATAAATTTTAATTTTCAAGAAATTTTCTTGAGAAAATTCTTAGAAGGAAAGAAAATTGAATTAAGGGGTGTCACAATGAAACTTGGAAATATAATCACCTCCAATGGCATGACAAATATTTTGAAGGATGAATAATGAGGGGTAATTGCATAATTATGTTCACTAGATGTTCAAACATCTAAGTCATATTGTTTTCCAAATATCTAAAGAGTCCTTGAAAATCATTCCAAGGTATCTGACACTCCCAAACATATCCCACCTATTCTTAATCATGATCATGCTATTTACTTGATTCTAGGAAGTGTTCCTCCAAACATTAGGCCTTACAAATATCCCTATGTGCAGAACATTGAAATTGAATGTATGGTTGTAGAAATTCTAGAGGAAGGTATAATTCATCCTAGCCAAAGTTCTTTCTCTTCTCCAATTGTATTGTTTCATAAGAGGGACGAATCATGGTATATATGCATGGATTATAGGGAGCTCAACAATCTCACTATTAAAGATAAGTTACCCATTCTTTCCATTGATAAGTTTTTAGGTGAACTACATGGAGAAATTTACTTCACCAAGATGGATCATCATTCAAGATATTATCAAATTAGAATGAAGACATAAGACATTCCTAAAATAACATTTATAACTCATGAAGGTCATTATTAGAGAATTTTTGAGGTCTAAAATCAGGGAAATTTTTAAGGATGAATGTTTATATTAAAGTTTAAAAGCTTGACGAACCTTAGTAGTCTCCAATATGTGAATTGTAAAATTTTTGATGTTATTTTTGTAAAAATATTTAGTTTTGTAATCATTATATATTATTATATATAAATTTTTGGTGATTTTTAGGGTAAAATATTTTTATACTATAAAATTTGGGTGAATAAATTTAAAAAAAAAATGGGAATTGACGAATCTGTTTTTTGGAAAATGCATGGAAAATTAGCCCACCTGATAATATTAGCCCCTGAAAATTTTCATGTCTAAAATGGGCCTCCTAATAAAAATATACAACCAAAATAAAATTTATAAGAACCAATAGGATTTAGGATGATGATGTCACCCATGGGCGATGATTCACTATTTTTGGGGTCAAAAAGTAAAAAGATTAAGAAATAATAAAATAATAAAAGTATTTTTCCAACTTGTATTTTCAACCTATCTCCCTAAGGTTTTGCTCAAATTTCAAGCAGGATTACTTGTTGGTGCAAAACTTAATTCCCCATCCAAGTGTTGGGAAAAATACTGAGAGGTGGGAGGTGGGGGGGGGTGAACCGCATTTAGAGCCGACTAAAACTTCTTTAATTTTTATTTCTCTAAACCTAATGCCATTTTTTATCGAACTCAACTCACACATATACACAGATATCTCTAAATAAAACATGCGTATGTTGCGTATGTTCGCAGATCTTCATTAAGAATTTAATCTTTACTTAGATCTTTGCATCATTCATTCATCGTATGTTTAGTAAGAAGTGAATGCAATAACAATGTATCAAACCATTGCCACATGCTAAACACTCATGAACACCAAAAGATTATATAAACCAATTCCGGAGAAACCATCATCGTCGTCATCTCCGGGTCTTCAATATTTATTACAAAGAAAACTTCTTACAATCATGTATTGGTGCAGACTCAAACCAGCACGCAAGCACCTAGCTGCAGAAGGCTACAACCTTCTCTCGTTTACCAGCCTCTCCTGGAAGGGAGCTATGACACCCTGAACTCATTTACCAGCCTCTCCTGGAAGGGAGCTACAACCCCCTGAACTTGTTTACCAGCCTCTCCTGGAAGGGAGCTACACCCCCCTGACCGAAGGCTTTGACCCTCAGCACCACTGCAGACCACGTTTCATCAATTTTTCAAACTCGACCCACTCCACACATTTAAGCTCAACATTCATCAAACTGAAACTTATAACCCCATCAATTCATTCATTGAATCATCAACCAATCAACCAAAAACTTGATCTTCAATTAACATAATCAAGAAAGATATTCAACCTGCATCTATCAATACATCATTGACAAGATAGCAAGAAAAAGAAACAAGACGACATTTCTATTCCACATACCTCAAAGAAAACCAGATTCAATACGCGTTTTACTTCATCTAACCTATAGACATATGTTTGGCTCATGTAAACAAACCCGTACATAATATCCGCACATATTTTCGTACATCGTTCATTCCACGCGTTTGTCAAAACCAACCCGCGTATATACGCGCTTTCTCTGCCACGAACCTGCGTATAGATCTGCAAACATTGTAGGGCTGTGCAACTCTTTAGAACAGATAAATAGCTCAGATCTTACCCTTTACTTCAGAAAATATTCGCCACATATCAGATCTAAACATTCCATAAATATATCTAGAAAATACATAGTCATTTCATATCTAGAGATCCCTTTTCATCATTTTCTTCATAGGTGCATTATTAATTCAGATCAATCAATAAAATGTTACCCATTCCATGCAGATATACTTCAGAGTGAAGTATTCATTAACACCCAGACCTATGCACACTCTTGCACTATGATCTTCTTCTCCTTATATAGATTTAGCCTTTGTCAATACCATGAGTCAAAACCACTCAACTGCTGATGGTATTCCTGGACGGGATCAATTAGATAATCCAGTGCTCAATGCAGTGGGCCAATACCATGGTAATGTCCCATGGTTTTATAGATTTATAGCGCAAATAGGCATACGCTACTTGGTACGTACTTTTCTACGTACATACGCTACTTTGCCTTTACAAACCCACTTATGCTTTGAGACATATCTTATTCATCATTACTCTGGAACTTACTGGAATTCTTTTCTCTGTTACTTTTGAGCTGATCTGTAGGTACATCATTAACAAATAGGTTTCTATCCAAATACAAATCGTCAAGTCAGTTTCCATCAAGGACAACTTCATCAAGTAGGTTGCCATCAAGGACAACACATTGCATCATATTGCCAACAATCTCCCCCTTTGGACTTGATGGCAACCATGATGGTGCTTGATCACCACAACAGATAGATACATTGATTATAACCATTATTCAAACACCATGATACTCTCCCCCTTTGACATCAAGGGAAAAGGGCAGATCAAAACCAAAACAAGGTTTTTCTTCTCTTGTAGAAAGAAGAGCTTTGTACATCTGATGTGCACTGAGGTTATAATGCCACCCCTGAGTTCACGCTGAATCTTCAAACATATTTTTCAATGAATTACATGACTCTATGACCTTTCTTATCACGAAGGACTCATACTTACATCAATGATCCAACCAAGTGGATTTACATATGTGACTCAAGTACCCAACCAAGTGGGTTTACACATTTTGACTCAAGTACCCAACCAAGTCGATTTACAAATTTGAAGAAGTCCTTACATGATTGAATATAACAATTTACATCATAGGTCTCAACATAACCTTTTCATCAAATTACAAATATGACTTTTTATAACCAATACCAAAAAGACCTCAAGAGAGATATCATATTTTAGAACCATCACAATGCCAACAATGCATTACTCTCAGCAAGGCTAATGCTCCCCCTGAATCTATGCTCCTGTCCTTGAGATTGACTCACTGTTTTTCTTATCAGAAAAAAACATACGCTTCTGTCTCCAACAGAACTCACGTGTATACGCGGCTTTAGTTCACGAAACCCACGTATGGAAAGTGAAATACATAAAAAATTTCACAATTCCATCTCCCCCTGAACTTATACCACTTGTAATTGCCTTCTTTCACATCAGACAACTGTAATAAAATAAACACAACCAGAATTACCAAACCAACCATGGGAATCACCATCTATTGCTCCCCCTGTGATGATACATTACTAATCCCTATAATGTATCTCACATCACTCCTGCAGTCATTATGAGAAGTAAGTTTTAGAAGTGGAAGACTGCGGTAGGATTATTATCCCCTACGTTTTTTACTGGTCCTCCTTCCTTTTCCATTTTTTCTTGAAATTTCTTATTGTGTGCTGGAAATTATCCAATTTCTCAGATCTATTCATCCTGCACTCTTTTTCTACATGTCCATACTTGTTACAAGCATAACATCTTGTGTGACCAGAAAAGTAACCATAGGGATCATAATGCGTTTTTCTATTCTTTCTTCTATTGAAATTAGTTGCTTTATGACCAAACTTGCTGCATGAAAAACAACATCCCTTAAAGAAACCTGAGTACCTTTCTGTGTAGAATATGTTTGTTTGTGACTGAAACAATCTGCTTCTACAATTGGCTGCAACATGCCCATAATTATGACACTTAAATCATTCAACATTATTGATCAAAGGAGGGAATGATTTCTTTTGAGAGTTCGAGATTGTCGGTAGACGTTTTGTTTCTTTCAACACTTCAGGTTTTGCATTGATATCCTTTGAATCTTTAGCACTTTCTTGTGAACTAGATTCTCCTTTAACAGTTTCATGGAAACCAAGAAAAAATTTAACAGAAGGAGACCTTTGACTACTAAGAATATTGTCCAGAATCTTAGTACTATCTTGAAACCTCAAGAGTTTATCTTTTTCTTCTAATTTACCTTTTAAAATGTTTACCTAAACCTCCAATATTTGGCATTGCTTCTTCATACTTTCTTCGACCCTTCTTCCTTCTTCTACTTGATCATTCAATTTTAAAATCTCTTCTTTCAACCCATTTTCTTGTTCTTCAAATGTTTGTAGAAGTTCTTCATTCTTCTTATTTGATTTTTCCAGATCTTCTTTTAGAGAGATGATTTCTGCTTCAAGTCCTTCACTTTGATTGGTTACTTCATCGTACAACCTTTGATACTTGTTTATCTGTCCATTCATTCTAGAGATCATATCTTTGTAGACAGATTCTCTCTCATTAAATAATATTTGTTGATTTTCAACTTTAATCTTGAGAACTTCTTCTAGATCCATAACATTACTTTCACTATCTTCACCATTGCATGCACAAGAAAGTGAATCACAAGAACAACAATCAATACCTGTTTCATCTTCTTTATTTTCTGTTGTACATGTTTTCTGAGATATCTCCTTTCTTTGAGTAGCCTTCTTATTTTGCTTCCTTGCCATGAGCACTTGCAGATCTTGGTCAGAATCTTCTTCATCTTCATTTGACACTTCATCATTATCTTCATTTATATAATAACTCTTTCCCTTTTCATATTTTTTCCCTTTATCATGATTTTCTCCATAAGGACATTTAGTAGCATAATGACCAACTCTTCCACAAGAAAAACACTTGAAGGGAAGCTTACCTCTGAATCTTCCAGTACATGTTTGGAGTCTTCTCACAAAATTTTCTTCTTCTTCTTCTGATATATAACTTGATTCCTTGACAACTTCCTTTTCTTTTCCTCTTGCACATGCCTTAAAGGAAATTTCTTCCGTATTTGAGAGGGACCCCCTTGTCTCATTTCATAAGTAGTCAGAATACCATGTAGTTGAACAATAGTAAGAGTTTGCAGATCTTGCCTTTCTTCAATAGCTGATAATTTTGACTCAAATTTTGAAGTCAAAGATCTTAATACTTTTTCCACCAGAGTAGTATCAGTTATGGTTTCACCCAAATTTCTCATACGATTTACAATATCATCTAGACATAAAAAGAAACTGGAAATACTCTCATCACTATGCATCCTTAAATTCTCATATTTAATTCTGAGAGTTTGGAGTTTTGCACCTTTTACCTTTGTATCTCCTTCATAGCTCAGAATGATTTTGTCCATATTTGTTTTGCTGAATTTAGCTGCATCACTTTAGTAAATTATGGTTCAGACATGCTTCCTAATAAGACATTGACGGTTTTGGCATTGATTTCATATTTCTTCCTTTCTGCTGCATCAGTAGGAATACTTGCCGGATACTGATAACCTTCTTCCACGATTGCCCATACTTCTGCACCAAGACTTTGCAGATATGTTTTTGTTCGTATCTTCCAGAATAACAGATTATTTCCATTGAATAGAGGTGGCTTTAGAGTAGTGGCCACTCCTTCATGACTCTCACTGTACCGTATCTCCTTCGAAGCGATCGTCGTTAAGGACCCGTCTCGATGTTGGTTAAATTGTTGGGAAAAATACTGAGGGGGGGGGGGGGGGGTGAATCAGTATTTAGAGCTGACTGAATTTTTTTTACTTTTCCTTTCTCTTAAACCCATACGCTACTTTACTGAACCTAACTTGCGTATACACGCGGATATCCTTAAGAAAACATGCGTATGTCCAGAGATCTTACTAAGCATTTAATTATTTACTTAGATCATTGCATCATTCATTCATCAGATGTTTAGTAAGCAGTAAGCATGTGCAGTAATAACAGACTAAACCATCACACATAAGCAACACACATGAACAACAGTATTTAAGGTGGAAACCCAATTCGAGAGAAAACCACCACTGTTGTCGTCTCTATCTTCAATATTTATTATAAAGAAAACTTCTTACAATTTTGTACTGGCGTAGACTCATACTAGCACGCAGACACCCACCTACAGAAGGCTGCAACCTTCTCTCGTTCTCCAGCCACCACTGGAAGGGAGCTCCAACCCCCTGATCTCGTTTGCCAGCCTCTCCTGGAAGGGAGCTACTACCCCTTGCTCTCGTTTACCAGCTGCCAATAGAAGGGAGCTACAACCCCCTCACTGAAGGCTTCGACCCTCAGCACCATTGCGGACCACATTTCATCAATTTTCATACTGGACCCACTCCACACATTTAAGCTCATCATACATCAAACTGAAACTTATAACCCCATCAATTCATTCATTGAATCATCAACCAATCAACCAACAACTTTATCTTCAATTAACATAATCAGCAGCATATTCAACCCAGATCTGTATGAATACATCATTGACATATAGCAGTAAAACAAAAAAACATATTAGACATTTCATTCCACATATTTCAGCAAAACCCTAGATTCCATACGTGCTTTTACTTCACTGAACCTACGTATATACGCTCTTTCACAGAAACAAACCTGCATATACATCTGCACATATTTCTGGACTGACCTCATATTCCATACGTGCTTTTGCTGAAACCAACCCCTATATATACGTGTTTTCTCTGCCACGAACCTGCATATAGATCTGCAAACATTGTAGGGTTGTGCAACTCTTCAGAACAGATAAATAGCTCAGATATTACCCTTTACTTCAGAAAATATTCGCTACATATCAGATCTAAACATTCCATAAACAGATCTAGAAAATACATAGTCATTTCATATCTAGAGATCCCTCTTCATCATTTTCTTCATAGGTGCATTATTAATTCAGATCAATCATTAAACTATTACCCATTCCATGCAGATATACTTCAGAGTGAAGTATTCATTAAAACCCAAACCTATGCACACTCTTGCACTATGATCTTCTTCTCCTTATATAGATTTAGCCTTTGTCATTACCATGAGTCAAAACCACTCAACCGCTAATGGTATTCCTAGACGGGATCAATTAGATAATCCAGCGCTCAATAGAGTGGGCCAATACCATGGTAATGTCCCCTGGTTTTATAAATTTAGAGTGAAAATAGGCATACGCTACTTGGTACATAATTTTCCACGTACATACGCTACCTTGCCTTTACAAACCCGCGTATGCTTTGAGACATATCTTATTCATCATTACTTTGGCACTTACTGGAATTCTTTTCTCTGTTACTTCTGAGCTGATCTATAGATACATCATTAACAAATAGGTTGCTATCCAAAGACAACTCATCAAGTCATTTTCCATCAAGGACAACTTCATCAAGTAGGTTGCCATCAAGGACAACACATTGCATCATATTTCCAACACCAAGGAGTACCCATGTTGCATACTTTCGATGGGCCCTCCTACACGGAAATGCGAAATACATGAAAAAATCATAATTGCAGTCAAATGTTTCATTTATTTATCATTTTTCATGGAAGAGGGTCCATCAAAAGTATGCAACATGGGTAATCCTTAGATGAGGAATGAAATTATGCATCCAACGAGGGTTCTCGCTAGAAATTTGAGTAGACCCATAGGGAGATAAGTTGAAGATATGAACTAGGAAAGTATTTGTTTCTTTTTTCCCTCTCAAATTGCATGATGTAATCTAATATTATTTTATTATTTCCACTATTATTTTATTATTTCCTTCGTATGCCAAATTTAGACCTCAAAATTCCCATAATGATAAATTTTTGGTCATGCCTTTTGGCTTGACTAATGCATCTTCCACATTTCAAAGTTTGATGAACTCCACTTTCAAACCCTTAGAAATTTTGTCTTTATATTTTTTGATGATATACTAATCTACAAAAAGTCTTGGAAAGATCATATTCATCATGTTGAAAAGGTGCTCAAACTATTACTAGAGAAAACACTATATGAAAAAACCTCCAAATGTTTCTTTGGGGTATAGGAAGTGGAATATTTGGGTCACATTGTATCCTATGAGGATGTTAAGGAAGACCCTAAAAAAATTAAAACCATCAAGGAATGGAAAATACCCACAACATTAAGGCATATTCAAGGATTTCTGAGGTTGATAGGGTATTATTGCAAGTTTGTTAAGAATTATGGGAAGATAGTAGAACCTATAACAACATTAGTGAAAAAAAAAAATGCATTTTATTGGAATCTAGAAGCAACTAAGCCTTTGAACATCTTAAAGAGGCAATGTGCCACAATCTAGTATTAGTAATAGTAGACTTCACAAAAACCATTATTATGTAATGTGATGACTAAAAAAATGTCATTTATGTTGTTTTAATGCAAGAAAGAAGACCCATTTATTTATAGAAACCTATTTATGAGAATGAAATATTGGAAATAATATATGCACTCAAGAAATAACTTCCCTACCAAATGGGAAGACAATTCAAAGTAGAAAGAGATCATGATAGTCTTAAATAATTTTTGGAACAAATATAATCTTCAGAAGAGTAGAAAACGTGGGTCACAAACATGTTGGGTTATGACTTTGAAAACATCTACAAAAATGGGAAGAAAAATGTTGTTGCATATGTACTCTCAAGAAGGGACGAATATGTGGAAGCATTACTCTATGCCCTTCATATTATCCAACCTTATTGGATAAATAAAGCAAGGGATGAATGGAAGCATGATAAAGAGTAATGGACACTCATTCAAAATTTGCAGCAGTATACCCATGCATATGATTCATTTGTTTGGAAAAATGATTCATTGTGGTACAAACATTACTTATATCTATTTAAGAAATCCCAACTTAAACAAAAGGTTCTTTTGGAATTGCACACCTATCCTATAGGAGGGAACTTAGGATTATGAAAAAATTACCACAAGGTCAATAAGGGCATTTTTTGGGATGGTCTTAAATCTAATATTCAAAATTTTGTGGTGAAATGTTTTATTTTCCAATAAAATACAGTTCAAAAAGCTAAGATCTGAAGTATTTTACAACCATTAGCCATTCCAAGTCAATGTTGAGAAGAGGTCTCCATGTATTTTATTATAGTTTTACCAAAGTTTGAAGAAAAGAGTTCATCACCATGGTAGTTGATAGACTTACCAATTATGCACACATTTGTGCACTATCTCATCCTCTCAAAGCCAATATAGTTGCTGCTTCATTTGTGGAAACAATTAAAAAGTTACATGGAAACCCAAATATTATTGTAAGTGATGGAGATCCCATTTCATAGAATTTTTTTGGACAGAATTATTTTTTTGTCTTGGTACTCAATTAGCTCATAGATCATCATGTAATCCTCAATATGATGGGAAAAAAAGATAGTGAACAAAAATTTGGAAGAATACCTTCATTTCTTTGCAACTAATTAAAAAACATAACGGATCAAGTAGTTACCACTGAAACAACGATGATATAATACTTCCTTCCACACAAAAAAAAAATGACCCCATTTATGGCACTTTTATGTATATCATCCATCGTCCATCACATCATATTTAAGAGACAAATATAAGGGTAAAGTAGTGGAAGATCACATCAAGCATTCACTCGAAGTTCTCCTACTCTTAAAGGATAACCCGACTCTAATGTAGAATAGAATGAAACAATAGGAAAATCAACATTGTAGTAAAAGAAGTTATGATCTAGGAAGTTGCGTATTTTTAATACTACAACCATACAAACAAATGTCCCTAAATCAAGCTAAGAAGGATAATAAATTATCACCCAACTATTATTTTCATTACAGCGTGTTGCAAAAGGTTTGTACTATGACATACAAATTGGAGTTTCCTACATATTTGCGAGCACACCCAGTTTTCCATGTTTCATACTTAAAGAAGGTTATATGTTATAAGCTCCCAATTAAAAATATATGTCCATAACATCACGAAGAAGGAAAAATAATATTGGATCCTAAAGCGATCACAAAAACAAGGATCTGATAGCTATAAAACAGATCAATTTCAAAGTATTTAATTAAGTGGAAGAACTTACCTATCAAAGACTCCAGATGGGAGGGTGCATATTTTATTTAGAAGCATTCATAATTACTGAAGCATTGAGGAAAAAACTTTTTTGAAGGAGAGGGACATGTTAGGTCCCTATAATACTAGTGTATCCCCCATATTGTTATTGTTCTGCCCCATAGAAACCCACTATTGATATTTTTTTACCATTACAAAATTATTGTTATGTAGGCCTTAATTACATTTTGAATCCTTAAAATCCTATTTATACCAAGGATTTCTTGTCATTTGAATCATCCAAGAATTGTTGATTTATTTGATGTAAAAGGAGGATTCCCCCTCAAAGATATTTAATTTCATGTCGTTGATCTATCTTTACTTTTATTTTGTAATCCTGTTACATAAAAAATCATTGGGAGGTAGACGGAGAGGCTACCACATGCTAATTTCATGCACACTCAAACATCTATGGACACATTTTCCATGTCCCACTGGCATGTGCCCTGGCGAGACAACGATGCTCCTCCCCCTGCCATTTCTGGAATTGGGCACTCCATCCAAGTCAAATCTTTGTTAATGATACTAGAAATATATTGTAAAATTAAGAGTCTCATTCAATTTTATATTTAACTTAAAAGCACAATTTAAAATTTCTTTAAAACTTAAATTTTCAATTTCTTTTAAATAAATCTTTGTTATAATGAATGATATATGGTGAAATTAACAATATTTCAGTTTTAATTGTAATTAGGAAATATAAATAAAAATTTATTATAGAAATCTTCTTTTCTTTTATAATTTATTTTTAAAACTTATTTATATATCTTTTTATTTTTATCTTTAAATATTTTATAATTTAACATTAAGTAATATTACATGATAATATCTCATGTTCAATATCATTTTTTTAAATGAAATTTAAATTTGATAAAATAAACAACTTTATTAATCAAAATATTTTTGAAAAAAATTCTCCAATTACTCTCTTTGCAATGAAATTTAAATTTGATGCCATGGACAATTCCATTTTCCATTTTTTTGCTTAAAAAAATACAACAATGTAATCGGATTTTTAATTGTGTTGAGAGGCTCATTTTACAATCCAATATGACGAAGATGTGTAATTTTGTATGTGCTCATTATAGAGTTGACATGTGTCAATTTTAAAATAAAAGTAAAATATTCTTTAAATTAAACAATAATGTGGGATATAATCAAAATTAAAAAAAAAAGACATCTTTGTTAGTTTTACTTAACCTTATTATAAAATATAGTCCTAGTCTCACTTTGTTTTCTTGATTTGTTATTGATATTACAACCCAATACAAAGGAGATATGGTGAAAATATTTCACTTTCACTCAGAGTTATAAATAAAATATTTCCATGTCCAAATAATTTAAACAAATAAAATTGATATTATTTATCTTTTCATATATAATTTGGATACACAAATAAACCATTTTAATATTCATGTATTAAGTAATATAAAATTAAGTAATATTGAAATGTATTTAAAAATATATTAATAGAAATAAGAACTTTAATGTAAACAATGTAATCCATAAATAAAGTATATTAATGTTCACGTTAAATAAAATTTTCCAATATCAAGAATTTACATATTATATATGGTATAAAATAATAATAATAATAATATTAATGAAGAAATGTCTAATTGAAAAAATAATTTCTTATTGTTATCCTATTGTTATAGAATTTCTTGCTAGGTTTGTGGTTAAAATGGATCTAGACTAATTATAATTGTGTATCACCTTGTGACAAATTCCATCCTTCCTTAAATCACTTCCTATGAACAAATTGGGGAATGAAATACAAAGAGAAAAATCAACTAAAATGTTAAATAGTAAAGCACTTGGTAAAGGAGATTTTTAATCCTTACAGGAGTATGGAACTTTTAAATCCCCAAGCTAATAACTTGATTGTGATCGTAGGTCTCTTAACACAATGTGATATCATTGAAGATCATAAAATTGAATAAACAGGACACTTTGATAATTCATACTAAATATTAATTTAAAACTCATTGAAAGATCCTATAAAAAGTTAAGTTATAAAAATAAGTTTAATTTTATTTTCTTAGGATCATCCAAAGTTGTTTTTTACAATGAGTTTACTTTAAGTAAATAACATTTTAATGTTGGCCCCCAATCAAGTTCACAAATTAACATTGGACAGACCAATCCAAATAATATTACAATGTTGTATATGAATTATGACGTTAGAATGAGAGTGACTCATTTTATATAAGATTCAATGAATAGGCTAAATTAACGATTGAATTTACTCTATATCTAATCTACAATAAAAAATACTTTCACCTTTTGATGTTCAAGATCGGCTTTCCATGTTGAGATTATTATTTGAAGTGGAATATTCATTAGTAAAACCACTCTCTAATGCCTTGTTCATGACAAAGAATGAAAATTGTGGAGCATAGAGAACCTTTCTCAATATTATAAATCGGTTAAATAATATTACATTGGGGTCATCAACAATAAATCATTTCAATGAGACTAAACTAAAATGTACTAACGGACACTGAACTAGGACACCTCGATGGATGATTTTGACCCCTAGCAGGTGGTTGGCATTATAATTTCTAACAATCCCCCTTAATTGCAACTACATAAAATTTTAAACTAAGATTCATGTTGGTCTATGTGTCAGCTTTCCTTACAATTTAAAATTTAAAAAATTGAGACCATCTGGAATTTCTTTTCTTTTTCTTTTCTTCTAGATCCTATAATCTCTAAATTGTTTCAAATTTTTTATTTGTTGTATACTTGAAATTTCAAATTCTTCATTTGTTGATGCAAATCTTGCATCGTTCCAAGTTGTCTAAGCATGTCTTGGGCTTCTTCAAAAAATGACTTCTATGTGGGTTGTTGCCACATATTATCTTCTACAGTGTCATTTTCATCATCAATTTGCTGCAACATAAAATGAGAATACAAGTTTATTTCTTCAAAACTCCAATACCTAAAAATTTCATTGATGTATTCATCATGCACGTTGCCTTCAACATTCAATTCCACAGCTTCTATGCAGACCTCATCCAAACATGGTGTTGCAAGCCATGCTTCAAGGAAATTTAACTCTTCTTCATAATCACTTTGTGTACATGCACTTTGGAGATCAATGATAAATGTAAAAAATTTTGTAGAACCACATTATTTTTGTTCCTTCTACTTTGAAATGAGAACTTCCTTCTTTGTCTATGCCTCTATCTTGTGCCTATCTCTATTTCTTTCTCTTTCTGGGCTTCTTTCTATGCCTTTGTTTCTTCAGCTGCTTCAAGGAAGATTTTTTTCCTCTTGGTTTGCAGACCCAAGTGTGATTATCTCACCATATAGCATCATGTTGATATCATGTTTTTGTTCCATCATCTACAACCATTCATCATAAGGCAACAAGTCCTAATCAAATTTAACATCAAAAAATTGAATTGTTGGATTGATGATAGCATTGGCTGCTCCAATGGAAACTTCATTTTCATCGACAAGGTTTGTTGTTGGATTCACCAAATTGTCATCAACAAGCTCTGTTGCGAGATTCACCAAATTGTCATAAGCAAGATCTGTTGCTGGAATCACCAAATTTTCCTCCACTTGCAATTTGTTAATTTGCAGTTCATACATCTATTTGTCTTTCTACTTCTTCATAAATTTTTATCCATCATTCCACTTGTATTTGGACCTCTTGAGATTCACCAGATTCTTCATCCTCAATTGGATTACTCCCCCTTACACGAAAATTCCTCTTAAGGGTATCTGAGGCTTCATTGGTTGTCTTTGTGTTTTTTATGAGGGGAATGACGCTATCATTTTCCCATTTGTTGTGGCTCAACAAACAAATTGAATTGTAAACATAGCGACTTCTTTGTTACTCAGCTTATAGGTCTGACAATAATGATTGTGGCTATGGCTCACGATGGTGGTATGGTCCAAAAATCTGAAATAGATTCACCTTTACTACTCAATACTTCACTTGAATTAATTGTAATAAAATTTAATAAATTTCACTATTCAAAAATAATTTTCTTTTCTTTCTTAAATTAAAAAGCCAATTTTTTTTTACAAACACGTTGAACGAATATTAAATACTCCCACTATTTCAAATAACTTACATAAACAAATCCTTAATAATGACACCACATTATATAAACCCCCTTTCAAAAAAAATAATGCACTCAAAATCATTTCAAAAGCCCTTTTAAATGTCCCTTTACACCTTTAAACAATCTCCGAGAAATAATGGAGTGCCCCCAAATTCAAGTTGTAATACTTAATGATTTTTAGAAAATATTTTTTTCATACTAGTCCTTCATCTTTGTTTTTTTTCAACAATTTCAACGGATATTAAATACTTCCACCTTTTTAAATAAAAAATCTTTAATAATAATGCCACCACATTATATAAACCCCCTTTTTAAAAAATAATGCACTCAAAATCATTTAACAAGCCCTTTCGCATGTCCCTTTACACCTTTAAACAATCTCCGCGAAATAATGCAGTGTTCCCAAATTCAAGTTGTAATACTTAATGATTTTATTATTATTATTATTTTCATAATAGTCCTTCATCTTTGCTTTTAAAAAAGCTTATATAATATTATCTTGTGGACTTTCCGTTTTATAAAATCCTTAAAGGTGTTTGCCTTTAAAACATGGTTTGTGTTTCTGACTTTGGACTAGAAAGAATACACGTTGGAAAGCTTATGATTTACGATGGAAGCTTACGAGTAGCCCCGTGTAGTTAATGGTTAGCAGTCAACGCACTTCCCGATACAGATATGCGTTGATACAGGCTTGCAAAGCTTTTATAATTTATATTTGGACTTTAAATTGTTTAACGTTAATCCGTTAATACAATTTTATGTGTATAATAAGATCTACTTCCCTGGGCTTGACTCCCTCATGGGGGAATTCATGGGAGGGTCCAGTGATATGAAGCTGGTGGATAGATGGGAGAGTAGAGTAATTTGTCGTGAATGAACCTACTGGTTGTTATGTGGTTTGTCCATTATTTGATCATGAGAGATGAGAGATGCAGTACTGTAGAGGACCTGTTGAGAGAAATGTTTTGGGACTTTTTGGGGTCATTGATCTTGAAGGTAGGGTAGTGAAATCCATGGCATAAAGGAGGCGTGTTGTGTATGTAGATGATTGATGGTAAGCTCTACCTTTCTGGTGAACGCTTCATTTATTTCTTGAAAATGAATCATTGATCTTGAAAGTAGGGTAGTGAAATCCATGACATAAAGGAGGTACGTCATATGATTAACTAGTTGAAAATTTTTGGTGAATACTTCACCTATCTCTTGAAATTGAATAAAGTGTTCAATCATATTACACAAGATTCCAAAAATTCAAACCTAAGTGACTGTGGAAACATTCACCCCTTAATTCATAGCACTGTTGTTAAATCCGGAGCCCACTGCTATATTCACATATTGAACACTACTGGCAAGGCTCCAGTGATGTGAATTTCACAGAGCTCTCGGGGTTTCCCTAGATCACATATTTTATCGATCAATTATGAGTCCTTTCAATACTGTTGCTGGTTTGACTGCTGCAATTGTTAAGGGGATTGTTCAATTCATCTAAGAATGAATTCATCTAACTGGAAAGGTCAGTGGTATGAACCATGATCTCCACGGTTTCCATGTTCATGCACTAGGTGACACAACAAATGGGTGCATGTCCCTTGGACCACATTTTAGCTCATTGGAGCATGGTGCACCCATATATGAAAACTGACATACTGGGGATCTATGCAATACAACTGCAAGAGCAGATGAGACTGTCGAATTTTCAATCACCGACACCTAGATTCCTCTTTCTGGGTCACATTCGGTAGTAGGATGAGTTGTAGTTGTCCATGCTGATACTGATGATCTTGGAAAAAGTGACAATGAACTAAGAAATGCTGGTGACAGACTTGCTTGCCGGAATGTGGGTCTTCAAGTACTACTATGAGAAGTTGGTTATTTATAGTCTGGCTTTTTCAAGTATGGAAAGGCGTATCTATTACTCCTCAGTTAGTTTGCATTATGCAATTAGGATACAACAGTAAGTTAGATCAATAGTTCTTGTTCTACTTACTACTTGGAACCATGTGCACAATGATTACATTGATGAATATGAGGAAGTGTAGTAGCATAGCTCGTTGGTGTCAATTTTCTCGTGCATGGACGAAGAGGTCATTTGTTTGTTCTCTAAGCATAACAATGATGATGTTTTTGCGTGAGCGATGTCACTGTCCATATAGACAACACAACAAGAAAAGGCACTGTAGAAACTGTCACTGTGCCACACACATAAGTCAAGATTAAGATAGTCGAACATGTTTTGGAGCACACAGTATTACTGATGCTCCTTAGTATATTGAAAAAAAAATGTCAAGAGGCATCGCGGATTCCTCATCCTGGAAGCAGAGAGACCGCTTCATGACAGGATGACGAGTATCTTGCATCATTATAGGCAGATGGATCTTCCAAGAGGCGGAGAAACTCACAATGGTGTGCGAGGAGTGGGGTTTCTTCCAGGTAATGCATATTCTGTAGAAGATAAAAGGGATTTCCATGTCATTTGGCTTCGGGTCTGGTGGCCATGAGACAAGCTCTTTATTTTTTTTCAGAAAGAAAAAAACGCTGAATATATTGATATATATACAGTACATGTTCATATGATCATATAATCTCAGCTGTGTATGGATAGCGAGAAATCAGACATCAAATGCCCCTAAAAAACTGCTGAAATTAAGCAGATTCAGATGAGTGGGCAACCACATGAGACGGGTCAAAGATCCAACCCGGTTTCGAATACGGAACCATGAAAATCAAAAAGGGTCAGAGCCTTGCTTCCCCGATGTTGGAATTTAATTCCAACTGCTGCACACAGCAGCAGGACAGCAAAATTGAACGTAGATAGGATTGGCAAGACAGTAAGATGGGATTGGCAAGACAGCAAGATTAATTGCTAATGGAAATTCAAAGGACAACAGCAGGAGCAAGAAATCTCCACATTCGATCTTCACGCAACCAGTCTCCTCTGCAATTAACAAATCACCCATCAGCAATAAAGCCTTCGCAGCCAACAAATGAAAGTTCTAAATTACATGGAAAAGTCTTTGTTTTAATTTAAAAACAGAGCCACGTCATAATGGTCCCCACACACTACAACACAGCCATTCCGCGGCGTATGAGAGCTGGGGAGGATGAACCTCATGAGGCCCCCGGAAACCATAAAGGGAAAGTCTATTTTAAATACCTTTGACTTAGTTTACAGTTGTCGCATCAAGTTTTTTTGTGTTTTTAACTTTGAGTTAATTTTATTACCACATTATATTTGTTTTAACATTTGGTTATATATATTATAAATATTTTATATTTATAATATATATTAATATATTGTAATGTCATTTTTTTGTGATGAAGGGGGGACAGAGTTGTAATTTTTTTTATTACATATGACAGTGAATGAGAAGCACAGCAGTGCGGGAAAACAGAGAATACAGAGCAGTGTGAAATATTTTCTATACACAGCAGTGAATGTTTTAAATGATAGAGTATGTTATTCTGGCACTGTGCTTAGAAGCAGTCCAACAGTTGTAATCCCTCTGTGTTGAGGAAGAATCTGTATTAGTTTTTGAAGAATTAGAAATTTGTTTTAAGTGTGGAAACTCTGTCACTGTAAATACAATTTTAATATTTTCTTTGTATTGAAGAGGAGAGTTTTACTCTCCATTTGTTTGTTCTGGAGTTTTCAAACATTCCAACACCCGACAAGAAAGCGAGAAGGAGTGAATTCTTCCGTTGCACACTCTCTGTGTTAGCGAGGTGTTGCATGAGACCACTGAGACCATGCTTGTCGAAATCCCGTCTCATTTTGGAGAGATCAACCGTCAATAGTAGACCACTAAGACCATGCTTGTACCAGTATTATGTGGATTTTAGAAGTTTTGGTTTAAATGACGTATAGTAGTACATACGTCGACCCCAAGTTCAAATTCCATTAGGATAGAATCAAAGCTACATAAGAAGGAGATCTTCAAAATGGTGATCATCGAAATTCATCGTTAAGGAGAAATAAAATGTCTTTTAATTTACTTGGAGTTTTGGGAGAAAAACATTTTGAGTTTAATCAACTTAATAGGTAAATGCAACTCATTATCTCTAACAATTTTATGTATGGAAATTAAAAAAAAAAAAAAAAAGTTAGTGATGTTATTATTGATAAATGTTTTGAAATTAGAAAATTTTGTATTTTGCATAGCTAATTTAGTGTGGTTTTTTTTTTTAGAATTAGTTGTTAAGTAAATTTATAATATTAATATTTTAGGTTTATAATATTAATTATTTAAGTCTATTAATTTCTTGAATATATAATATTAATAATAACTTGAATTTATTAATATTTTGGGTTTATAATATAGTCTATATATAATTAATATTATTAATATACCTTTTTTTATATATACAAAATATTTAAAAACCAATTCCAAAATGCAACTGGAGTGATGTTAAATCTATTGAATTTATTTAGAAATACAATAAATAACTTATTGGAATCTTTTGAAATTATTGAAAGTTATAACAAAATATACTAAACATATTTATATTTAACAAAATATTTTGAAGATATATATGCTACAATGATATGAAGTTTAATTGTTGCTTCTCTTTCTTCTTAGTGTAAACTCTATAAATGCTATATCAACTCTATATTAAAAAACCAATATTATAAACCCTTATATTAAACCCAATGTTATAATTTATTATAATAATATTGAGTTTTTAATATTGGATTTTTTATTTTCATTAAATTTATATTCTAATATTTATTCATATAATACTATTTATAGCTAATATTATATTATATTTTAGTTCAATATATAATATATAGTTAATATTATCAATCTACTCCAACTATATATATACATATAATAATATAAAGTTTTTAGTATTAGATTTTTTATTTTCATTTAATATATATTCTAATATTTTCTGGATGCGGATGCTGAAGAGGCTTGATGGGACTTGGGCCCCTGCGCTGCTCCCGAAGGAGCTCGCATGGGAAGCCCATATGGCTCCCTGTACCAGTATTAATGACACCATTAACTCGCCACCTCGAGATGGCGATCACCCTCTTAATTGCTCTACTATGCCATTTCATATGGCAGTGCTCCTGGCCTTGGCTCTCAATATGGCCTGCGCGCATGAATGTGGTTGTTGTGGGAGCTCTCCGACTCCCCTCCATGGAGATTTCCCTCCTGGCTTCGCAAATTCCAGTATAAGAACTCCAATTGGTCGTCGGTGCAGCCTCCTTGCTTGTCTTGAGACTCTTCCTGAGCTTCATTTCTCACACAACCCCCTTTGCAGAGTTAATCCTCCTCCCTGCGCTTCTGCAGATCTTTCTGGAGGACCAAACATTCCTGACAGTGCTCAGTTGACTCACCTCCGTGGTATTCACTCTTCTGTTAGAGCGCTTGGGTCCTCTGGCGATTCTTCCTTCTCGTGTCACTTTCGTCCTGCTCCCTTCTCTATGCCCTGTCTCCGCCAGGGATGAGATGTCAGAGAGGTGTTAGTCGGGGCCATGCCTCTTTTAATCGCCCTTCGCCCTCCTCCGCTTCTGGATCCTCCTCCGCCAGTGATGAGCTTTTCCACCCTCATGCTCCGCGCAGGGGCAGAGGAAGATGACGTGGGCGCACCCTCGATTCTGGTCTTGCTGGCCCTTTTGCCCATCCTTCAGCCTCTGTTCCCTCCAGCAGCGCGCATGCCAAAACCTTCATTCGGCAGACCACCCAACATGCTGAGCTTCATTTTGATTGCACTTCTGTTCAGTCCATCATTTCTGCTCTTATTACTGTCACTCTCTGCGAAGAGATCCCTTATCCCGCTCCCACCCGCTCAGCTTCTCCCTCGCTCCCTCATGCCCCTTGCTCCATAGACAGAGAAGGCCCCCCTGCGACTTGCATTCGCCCTCCTCATTCGGAGCTATGTAAAGCAGATGAAGACCCCGAATTGAAGAATTTGAATCAAGCTAGAATGGACGACAACAGCAAAGATTATGAATATGCATGCAGGATCGTCGAGGAACCGATGTCTCCAGCTCATCAAGGGTGACAAGCTCAGTTATCAAACTCTCCAGGTTTCTTTGTTTAATCTTTGTTGGAGTATTTTGCTTACTGGTTTCAAGGCTCAGCCGGAATGGTTGATGGTTATTTCCAGTTTCTATATCTTTGTTACTTTGGTTTGCATGTACTTAATGCCGGTTTCCCTTATAAGGGCGGCCAAGACTTTGATGTTAACAGGATCGGTTTCCCATTCTGGGCGATCTAGACTCTCTATGACCTGCTTGACTCTCAAGCCGAGTGGTCTGGCTCTCACAGTAGACGCTGAGGTAGTTTTGTACTAGTACTTTTTTATACATAATAGAATTAGTCTTACATAGAAAAAAAAATATATATTCTAATATTCATTCATATAATACTATTTATAATTAATATTATATTATATTTTAGTTTAATATATATAATATATAAAGTTAATATTATCAATATACTCCAATTATATATACATAAAAGATATTGAGAATTTATATTAATAAATTAATAATTATTAACCATAATATAATATTAAACATAAATAAGTATTATTAATAATAAATAAATTCTATTATTATGTTATATGTAAATTATATTATAGGTTGAAATATTTAATATTTTATAATAAAATAATATTATATTAATATAAGCATAGACTATCTTCTCCGAAGATGAACCCTAAATTTTTCGTTGGCACCTTTCTTCCCTCAGCCGTCGTCTGGCCTCCACTCAACCCTGCGTAACATGGAGTTGAGAGGTAAAGCATGGCCCCGATTCCACTTAAGCCAGCTCTAGCAAATGAGGACGTGCGCAACCCTGTGAAGGAAAATGAGAAAAAGGCACGGGTTGGGCTCCTTGCATGTTGCGCGTTCACTACTGTAGATATGGCAGCGACTCCTCTTCAGTTGCAGGTGTTTGGCACCCACGCAGAGAGGATGAGGATTACCCCCTGCTCTGAGGAATTTCTATAGGACGCAAGGATCCTTTACTCTTTTTCTGACAACAAACCAGGCTTCGAGGGCTCCAGACTGACCTTACATCCCAAAAGTTCACAGATCCAGTGCAACACCTTGGCTCGAACAAGTCTCAGTCTATGATCTCATGACCAACCCAACAACCAATCAACCAAATCATTTTAAACTCCCTTTTCACTTCATACCTAGCCTAACATCTCATTTGAGCTTCAAATATATACCATTCTTTGTTTTATTGGAGAGATCCCTCTCCAGGTCCAGGAGGGCTAGATCCTAGGGCCCAAAAGTGGTTATGATGTTGTCTCATCTTTTGGTCTTGCCAATCTGGCCAAAACATGGGAACCCCAACATGTTGGATCATTACAAATCATGACCGTTGGATTGTAAGTTACAAATGTACATGGTAAAGAAACACACTTTACCTAACTCTACACTAGACTAAGTTATTCTTAACTATTTCCTATGTGTCGGAATATCCTAACATCCCCCCTTAAGAACAACCTGGGATAGGATTGAAGAATTTACAAAGGTGACAAAAAAGATCATATTTCCTATGTGTCAAAATATCCTAAAATCCCCCATTAAGAACAAATTGGTATACATATATATACACATTTTTATATGTTTGTTTAAAGAATAAACCATTGATGTAATTAAAACAAACATATAGTAGTTTGTATTGCCAATGGTCAATGGGAGGGGGTTTTAAACATTATAATGGTTATATATGTATTAACAGGTTTTGGTTGTCATACAAAATCATGTTTGCGGGAGTTTTGAACCCCCGAACAATCACAAACATCAACATTCTATGAGTAGTCTGCCAACCATTATGATATTGAGGGAAAATTTGAAAAATCTACTTGCCAAACCTTATGAAAACTCACCCCTTTTATTTGTCAGAGGGAAGAGGCTGATGGGAAGTAGAATAGTGCATGGATGTGCAAGTAGATGGAACCCCGACCAACAAGAGCTATGATAAGGGTGGAACCTTGAAATAGAGGGAAACTTTCTCAAGCACGAATTTTAAGAATGAATATTCTAGGAATATTTTATGTAGAATATGTGTAAGAATATTTAAATTCCGAAAGGATCCATAATTGATAGTGTCATAATGAGGCCAAGACTATACTCATTTTAACCATAATTTCGCAAGTATCATAATGGTGTAGTCATTTTTTGTATCTGAGCAGCAGTTCTTAGGGTTCATGGAAAAAACCCACATTCTTCATTAACTTTTGGGCATGAAGTTTGAGACAACAATGCACCTTTAAGAAGTGGGCCATGTTTATAGTCAAAAGTGCTAGGAAGATGAGACATACCTGCTAGTAATGTGATTGTTTTGTTTTGAGTAGTCGAATTTTAAGTCACTCCCAAAAATGATGGTATATACAGTGATGCATTTTTCCATGTACTTGCCTTGTTTTTTGATGAGATGAACGAAGCGGCCTCCTCACTATTGAAGCAGGGCCCAAAGAAATAATCCACTTTGGAAGAAATTCATTATAAAACATTGTGTTCATTGTATTTATGGTCTCCTTTATGTTGCTTCTTCTTTAAGTGTTTTCACACATGGTTTTTACATGCTCTTTCATGTCATTCTACTAACATCAATGAAGAAAATATCTTGGATAATGCTAGTGAATTAGAGATTCTAGATCATGTACTTTAAATAATAACATGCAACATGAGGTTCGCCTTTGGGAACATAATTCATCAGAGAATGCATTCATGGTGGCAAGAAAAAATGAAAGAAAAATTATGTCATCAAGGAAGTCTACTTCTCACAACTATAAATATGGAAGTGTTGTCACTCCCAGCTTCCCACAACCTTTAAGACTGATACGAAAAACCACTAAAGGAAAACAAACAAAAATTGCTTTGTTATAATTGTGATAGTAAATACACTAAAGGTCATAAGTGTGCCGAGAAGAAATTTTTTTACATAGATTGTGAATACTAGGAATAAAATGAACAAGAAACATCAAAATAATATTATATATAGAAGGAATCAACCTCATGGGCTGAAAACTAAAAAATCAATCCAACCATAACTTGTAATGCATTGGTGAGAATTACCACTCCTAAAAATCTCACGATAGTAATATATATGAAGAAGAAAAATGTAACATTTATAATTGATTTAGGTAGTTCTCATAATTGTATTCATTGCGAGGTAGCCAAGGATTTGAATTGCTTTCTATATCCAACACTTGAATGTCAAGTGATGGTTGCAAATCGAGGAAAGATCAATTGCTCAAGGAAGTGCGATAATATCAGTATAAACATTTGGGGAATATGTACTACATATTCCAATTATTTCCATTCCAATGGGTGGTGTGGATGTTGTATTAGGAGTCTAATGGTTACAATATTTAAGGATGATAACTTTAATTTTCAAAAAAAATTCTTGAGAAAATTCTTAGAAGGAAAGAAAATTGAATTAAGGGGTGTCACAATGAAACTTGGAAAGATATTTACCTCTAATGGCATGAAAAATATTTTGAAGGATGAACAACGAGAGGTAATTTCATAATTATGCTCACTAGATGTTCAAACATCTAAGTCATATTTTTTTCCAGATATCTAAAGAGTCCTTGAAAATCATTCCAAGGTATTTGACACTCCCAAACATATCCCACCTATTCTTAATCATGATCATGCTATTTACTTGATTCTAGGAAGTGCTCCTCCAAACATTAGGCCTTACAAATATCCCTATGTGCAGAGCATTGAAATTGAATGTATGGTTGCAGAAATTCTAGAGGAAGGTATAATTCATCCTAGCCAAAGTTCTTTCTCTTCTCCAATTGTATTGTTTCATAAGAGGGATGGATCATGGTATATATGTATGGATTTTAGGGAGCTCAACAATCTCACTATTAAAGATAAGTTACCCATTCCTGCCATTGATGAGTTTTTAGGTGAACTACATGGAGAAATTTACTTCACCAAGATGGATCTTCATTCAAGATATTATCAAATTAGAATGAAGACATAAGACCTTCCTAAAATAACATTTATAACTCATGAAGTTCTTTATTATAGAACTTTTGAGGTCTAAAATCAGGGAAAAATTTAAGGATCGATGTTTATATTAAAGTTTAAAAGCTTGGCGAACCTTAGTAGTCTACAATATGTGAATTATAAAAAATTTTATGTTATTTTTGTAAAAATATTTAGTTTTGTAATCATTTTATATTATTATATATAAATTTTTAGCGATTTGCAGGGTAAAATATTTTTATACTATAAAATTTGGGGGAATAAATTTAAAAAAAAAAAAAAAAAAAAAACGGGAATTGACAAATCTTTTTTCTGGAAAATGCATGGAAAATAAGCCCACCTGCGAATATTAGCCCCTAAAAATTTCCATGTCTAAAGTGGGCCTCCTAATAAAAATATACAACCAAAATAAAATTTATAAGAACCAATATTCATTGTGGTACAAACATCATTTATATCTATTTAAGAAATCCCAACTTAAACAAAAGGTTCTTTTGGAATTGCACACCTATCCTGTCGGAGGGAACTTAGGATTATGAAAAAACTTACCACAAGGTCAATAAGGGCATTTTTTGGGATGGCCTTAAATCTATTATTCAAAATTTTGTGGTGAAATGTTTTATTTTCCAATAAAATACAGTTCAAAAAGCTAAGATCCGAAGTATTTTACAACCATTAGCCATTCCAATTCAATGTTGAGAAGAGGTCTCCATGGATTTTACTACAGTTTTACCAAAGTTTGAAGAAAAGAGTTCATCATGATGATAGTTGATAGACTTACCAATTATGCACACATTTGTGCACTATCTCATCCTCTCAAAGCCAATATAGCTGTTGCTTCATTTGTGGAAACAATTAAAAAGTTACATGGAAACCCAAATATTATTGTAAGTGATGGAGATCCCATTTCATAGAATTTTTTTGGACAGAATGATTTTCTTGTCTTGGTACTTAATTACCTCATAGATCATCATGTAATCCTCAATATGATGGGAGAAATAATATAGTGAACAAACATTTGGAAGGATACCTTCATTTCTTTGCAACTGATAAAAAAACATAATGGATCAAGTAGTTACCACTGAAACAATGATGATATAATACTTCCTTCCACACAACAAAAAAATGACCCCATTTATGGCACTTTTATGTATATCATCCATCGTCCATCACATCATATTTAAGAGGCAAATATAAGGGTAAAGTAGTGGAAGATCACATCAAGCATTCACTCAAAGTTCTCCAACTCTTAAAGGATAACCCGACTCTAACGTAGAATAGAATGAAACAATAGGAAAATCAGCATTGCAGTAAAAGAAGTTTTGATCTGGGAAATTGAGTATTTTTAATACTACAAACATACAAAAAAATGTCCCTAAAGCAAGCTAAGAAGGATAATAAATTATCACCCAACTATTATTTTCATTACAAAGTGTTGCAAAAGGTTTGTACTATGACATACAAATTGGAGTTTCCTACATATTTGCGAGTACACCCAGTTTTCCATGTTTCATACTTAAAGAAGGTTATATGTTTTTTTTAGACAGAAGAAGTTAGTTTTTATTAGAAGGTGCCAAAACAGTGGCATTGAGCAAATACAATACTGCTCTAGCTGAGAGCACAGAGCAGAGTTTTCCTTTTGAGACAGAAGTCATTGAAACAGAGATTGCGTCCACCCAACTGAAGATTTCTGAGTTCAGTGCTATCTTGATCGAAGGGAGCGCTGGAGTAGGCATCGAACGAAGGATCTCTGAGATTGCCGATAGGGCCACAGGTGAGCGTTGAAAACTGGGTGAAGCAGGAGGCATGATGTCCTTCCTCATCAGCAATCAGGCCCATCAATTGGCGATTCAAGAGATCATAGGTAGATCCCTTCTTTCTATTTCCTGAGGATCTGCTATGCGTAGCTAACTGAGAAAATTTACTTTGACCACTAATGCTGAAGTGGATCGCCCAGCCTCTTCTCAACAGGATGCAATTAGTTACATCATTGAAACACAGAGCGTGAATCTGGAAGTGAAAGACAGGCTGCTTCTTAAGGAAATGAACCAAGTTTTTTAACATAAGACGGTTCAGACAGAGCGAAGGCTGGATTGGGCTTGGAGTCAAAGAAATACCCAGAAGAGAAGAGGCCCAGAGAGCACCGGACTTAGGGGATATTGCAAATGGAATCAACATGATTAATTGAAAGAGATCTTTTACTCCACATAGAGCCGAGATTGGCTTCCTTGTCCGCCTGGGAATTTAACTTCCTGGGAATATGATAGAATGAGATCTTGTGAAATTTAGGCAATATAAGTCTGATTCTCCTAAGGATGGAGGATAAATGAAGCTGAGAAGGATTCTTTTGGATGTTCAGCGCCTGGATAATGAGCCTGGAGTCCCCGAAGACAGAAATGGAGAGGAAGTTACCTTTGATTGCTTGCATAAGACCCTGCCACAGAGCAAGAGCCTCCGCTCTATTATTAGATTCCTTGCCCAGACCCCAAGCAAACCGAAGCACATCAGAACCATCAGGACCCAAGAGAACCCCACCGCCTCCAGCAATACCAAGGTTCCCTTTGGAGGCCCCGTCAAAAAATAGACAATGTTCGTTCAGAGCCTACCTCCACTTAATGAACTCCTGCTCGTCTAGACGAATTTCCCATTTGGAGAGGGCACTAGCAGGAAGGAGGGAACAATCCTTATGATTTGGGACCAATCCTTTCAACCAGAGATCCTCCTCACTGTCCAGAGCTTTTCCAAACATTTTGGCAGAATTGGCTTCTAGAGCTTCTCCCAAGAGAGCTTTGACTTTAATGATGACTCTGGACGAATTGCAGCTTTTGTTTAAAGAAGGTTATATGTTATAAGCTCCCAATTAAAAATATATCTCCATAACATGACGAAGAAGGAAAAATAATATTGGATCCTAAAGTGATCACAAAAACGAGGATCTGATAGCTATAAAACATATCAATTTCAAAGTATTTAATTAAGTGTAAGAACTTACCTATCGAAGACTCCAGATGGGAGGATGCATATTTTATTTAGAAGCATTCATAATTACTGAAGCATTGAGGAAAAAACTTTTTTGAAGGAGCGGGACATGTTAGGTCCCTATAATACTTGTGTATCCCCCATATTGTTATTGTTCTGCCCCATAGAAACCCACTATTGATGTTTTTTTACCGTTACAATTTATTATTGTTATGTAGGCCTTAATTACATTTTGACTCCTTAAAATCCTATTTATAGCAAGAATTTCTTGTCATTTGAATCATCCAAGAATTGTTGATTTATTTGATGTAAAAGGAGTATTCCCCCTCGAAGAGATTTATTTTCATGTCGTTGATCTATCTTTACTTTTATTTTGTAATCTCGTTACATAAAAAATCATTGGGAGGTAGAGGGAGAGGCTACCGCATGCTAATTGCATGCACACTCAAACATCTATGGATGCATTTTCCATGTCCCACGGGCATGTGCCCTGGCAAGACAACGACACTCCTCCCCCCTCCATTTCTGGAATTAGGCACTCCATCCAAATCAAATCCTTCTTAATGATACTAGCAATACATTGTAAAATTAAGAGTCCCATTTACTTTTATATTTAACTTAAAAGCACAATTTAAATTTTCTTTAAAACTTAAATTTTCAATTTCTTTTAAATAAATCTTTGTTATAATCAATGATATATGGCGAAATTAAAAATATTTTAGTTTTAATAGTAATTAGGAAATAGAAATTTATTTTAGAAATCTTCTTTTCTTTTATAATTTATTTTTAAAACTTATTTATATATCTTTTTATTTTTATTTTTAAATATTTTATAATTTAACATTAAGTAACATTACATGATAATATCTCTTGTTCAATAACATTTTTTTAAAATGAAATTTAAATTTGATGCCATGGACAATTCCATTATCCATTTGTTTGCTTCAAAAAATATAACAATGTAATTGGATTTCTAATTGTGTTGAGAGGCTCATTTTACAATCCAATGTGACGAAGATGTGTAATTTTGTATGTGCTCATGGTGGAGTTGACATGTGTCAATTTTAAAATAAAAGTAAAATATTCTTTAAATTAAACAATAATGTGGGATATAATCAAAATAAAAAATAAAAAGACATCTTTGTTAGTTTTACTTAAACTTATTATAAAATGTAGCCCTAGTCTCACTTTGTTTTCTTGATTTGTTATTGATATTACAACCCAATACAAAGGAGATATGGTGAAAATATTTCACTTTCACTCAGAGTTATAAATAAAATATTTCCATGTCCAAATAATTTAAACAAATAAAATTAACATTATTTATATTTTCATATATAATTTGGATACACAAATAAACCATTTTAATATTCATGTATTAAGTAATATAAAATTAAGTAATCCTGAAATGTATTTAAAAATATATTAATAGAAATAAGAACTTTAATGTAAACAATGTAATCCATAAATAAAATATATTAATGTTCATGTTAACTAAATTTTTCCAATCTCAAGAATTTACATATTCTATGTGGTATAAAATAATAATAATAATAATATTAATGAAGAAATGTCTAATTGAAAAAATAATTTCTTATTGTTATCCTATTGTTATAGAATTTCTTGCTAGGTTTGTGGTTAAAATGGATCTAGACTAACTATATCAGTGAATTACCTTGTGGAAAATTCCATCCTTCCTTAAATCACTTACTATGAACAAATTGGGGAATGAAATACAAAGAGAAAAACCAACTAAAATGTTAAATAGTAAAGCACTTGGTAATGGAGATTTGTAATCCTTACAGGAGTATGGAACTTTTAAATCCCCAAGCTAATAACTTGATTGTGATCGTGGGTCTCTTAACACAATGTGATATCATGGAAGATCATAAAATTGAATAAACAAGACACTTTGATAGTTCATACTAAATATTAATTTAAAACTCATTGAAAGATCCTATAAAAGGTTTAAGTTATAAAAATATGTTTAATTTTATTTTCTTAGAGTCATCCAAAGTTGTTTTTCATAATGAGTTTTGCTTTTAGTAAATAACATTTTCATGTTTGTGCTCAATCAAGTTCACAAATTAACATTGGACAGACAAGTCCAAATAATATTACAATGGTGTATATGAATTATGATGTTAGAATGAGAGTGACTCATGTTATATAAGATTCAATGAATAGGCTAAATTAAGGATTGAATTTGCTCTATATCTAATCTACAACAAAAAATACTTTCACCTTTTGATGTTCAAGATCGGCTTTCCATGTTGAGATTATTATTTGAAGTGGAATATTCATTAGTAAAACCGCTCTCTAATGCTTTTTTCATGAAAAAGAATGAAAACTGTGGAGCATAGAGAACCTTTCTCAATATTATAAATCGGTTAAATAAGATTACATTGGGGTCATCAACAATAAATCACTTCAATGAGACTAAACTAAACTGTACTAACGGAAAGCGAACTAGGACACCTCGATGGATGGTTTTGACACCTAGCAGGTGGTTGGAATTATAACTTCTAACAATCCCCCTTAATTAAAACTACATAAAATTTTAGACTAAGATTCATGTTGGTCTATGTGTCAGCTAGCCTTACAATTTAAATTTTTAAAAATTGAGACCATCTGGAATTTCTTTTCTCTTTCTTTTCTTCTGGATCCTATAACCTCTAAATTGTTTCAAATTTTTTTATTTGTTGCATACTTGAAATTTCAAATTCTTCATTTGTTGATGCAAATCTTGCATCGTTCCAAGTTGTCTAAGCATGTCTTGGGCTTCTTCAAAAAATGAATTGTATGTGGGTTGATGCCACATATTACCTTCTATAGTGTGATTTTCATCTTCAATTTGCTACAACATAAAATGAGAATACAATTTTATTTCTTCAAAACTCCAATACCTGAAAATTTCATTGATGTGTTCATCATGTACGTTGTCTTCAACATTCAATTCTACAGCTTCTATGCAGACCTCATCCAAACATGGTGTTGCAAGCCATGCTTCAACGAAATTTAACTCTTCTTCATAATCGCTTTGTGTACATGCACTTTGGAGATCAATGGTAAATGTAAAAACATTTGTAGAACCGCATTATTTTTGTTCCTTCTGCTTTGAAATGAGAACTTACTTCTTTGTCTCTACCTCTGTCTTTGTGTCTGTCTCTATTGCTTTCTCTTTTTGGGCTTCCTTCTATGCCTTTGTTTCTTCAGCTGCTTTAAGAAAGATTTTTTCCTCTTGGTTTGCAGACCCAAGTATGATTATCTCACCATATAGCATCATGTTGATATCATGTTTTTGTTCCATCATCTACAACCATTCATCATAAGGCAACAAGTCTTCATCAAATTTAGCATCAACAAATTGAATTGTTGGATTGATCATAACATTGACTTCTCCAATGGAAACTCCATTGTCATCGACAAGGTTTGTTGTTGGATTCACCAAATTTTCATCAACAAGCTCTGTTGCCAGATTCACCAAATTGTCATAAGCAAGATCTGTTGCTGGAATCACCAAATTTTCCTCCACTTGTGACTGTGCATAGTGGGGTTCACAAGCATCTATGTGCTCCTTCTCTACTTCTTCTACAAATTCTTCACTCATCATCCACTTGTAGTTGAGCATAGTGAGATTCACCAAATTCTTCATCTTCAATTGGATTACTCCCCCTTACACGAAAATTTCTCTTAAGGGTATCTGAGGCTTCCTTGGTTGTCTTTGTGTTTTTGATGAGGGGAATGATGCTATAATTTTCCCATTTGTTGTGGCTCAACAAACAAATTGAATTGTAAACATAGCGACTTCTTTGTTACTCAGCTTATAGGTCTGACAATAATGGTTGTGGCTATGGCTCACGATGGTGGTATGGTCCAAAAATCTGAAATAGATTCACCTTTACTACTCAATACTTCACTCGAACTAATTGTAATAAAATTTAATAAATTTCACTATTCAAAAATAATTTTCTTTTCTTTTTTAAATTAAAAAGCCAATTTTTTTTTACAAACACGTTGAACGAATATTAAATACACCCACCATTTCAAATAACTTACATAAACAGATCCTTAATAATGACACCACGTTATATAAGCCCCCTTTCAAAAAAAATAATGCACTCAAAATCATTTCGTAAGCCGTTTTAAATGTCGCTTTACACCTTTAAACAATCTCCCAGAAATAATGGAGTGCCCCCCCAAATTCAAGTTGTAATACTTCAATGATTTTTAGAAAATATTTTTTTCATACTAGTCCTTCATCTTTGTTTTTTTCCAACAATTTCAACGGATATTAAATACTCCCACCTTTTTAAATAAAAAATCTTTAATAATAATGCCACCACATTATTTAAACCCCTTTTAAAAAATAACGCACTGAAAATCATTTAACAAGCCCTTTTGCATGTCCCTTTACACCTTCAAACAATCTCCGCGAAATAATGCAGTGTTCCCAAATTCAAGTTGTAATACTTAATGATTTTATTATTATTATTATTATTATTTTCATAATAGTCCTTCATCTTTGCTTTTAAAATAGCTTATAAAATATTATCTTGTGGACTTTCCGTTTTATAAAATCCTTAAAGGTGTTCGCCTTTAAAACATGCTTTGTGTTTCTGACTTTTGACTTGAAAGAATACACGTTGGAAAGCTTATGATTTACGATGGAAGCTTACGAATAGCCCCGTGTAGTTAATGGTTAGCAGTCAACGCACTTCCCGATACAGATATGCGTTGATACAGGCTTGCAAAGCTTTTATAATTTATATTTGGACTTTAAATTGTTTAACGTTAATCCGTTAATACAATTTTATGTGTATAATAAGATCTACTTTCCTGGGCTTGACTCCCTCATGGGGGAATTCATGGGAGGGTCCAGTGATATGAAGCTTGTGGATAGATGGGAGAGTAGAGTAATTTGTCGTGAATGAACCTACTGGTTATTATGTGGTTTGTCCATTATTTCATCATGAGAGATGAGAGATGCAGTATTGTAGAGGACCTGTTGAGAGAAATGTTTTGGGACTGTTTGGGGTCATTGATCTTGGAGGTAGGGTAGTGAAATCCATGGCATAAAGGAGGCACGTTGTGTATGTAGATGATTGATTATGAGCTCTACGTTTTTGGTGAACGCTTCATTTATTTCTTGAAAATGAATCATTGATCTTGAAAGTAGGGTAGTGAAATCCATGACATAAAGGAGGTACATTATGCATGTATATGATTGACTAGTTGAAAGTTTTTGGTGAACACTTCATCTATCTCTTGAAATTGAATAAAGTGTTCAATTATATTACACAAGATTCCAAAAATTCAAACCTGACTGTGGAAACATTCACTCCTTAATTCATATCACTGTTATTAAATCCGGAGCCCACTACTATATTCACATATTGAACACTACTGGCAAGGCTCCAGTGATGTGGATTTCACAGAGCTCTCGGGGTTTCCCTAGATCACATATTTTATCGATCAAGTATGAGTCCTTTCAATACTGTTGCTGGTTTGACTGGCGCAATTGTTAAGGGGATTGTTCAATTCATCTAAGAATGAATTCATCTAACTGGAAAGGTCAGTGGTATGAACCATGATCTCCACGGTTTCCATGTTCATGCACTAGGTGACACAACAAATGGGTGCATGTCCCTTGGACCACATTTTAGCTCATTGGACAAGGAGCATGGTGCACCCATATATGAAAACTGACATACTGGGGATCTATGCAATGCAACTGGAAGAGCAGATGAGACTGTCGAATTTTCAATCACCGACACCTAGATTCCTCTTTCTGGGTCACATTCGGTAGTAGGATGAGTTGTAGTTGTCCATGCTGATACTGATGATCTTGGAAAAAGTGACAATGAACTAAGAAATGCCGGTGACAGACTTGCTTGCCGGAATGTGGGTCTTCAAGTACTACTTACTATGAGCAGTTGGTTATTTATAGTCTGGCTTTTTCAAGTATGGAAAGGAGTATCTATTACTCCTCAGTTAGTTTGCATTATGCAATTAGGATACAACAGTAAGTTAGATCAATAGTTCTTGTTCTACTTACAACTTGGAACCATGTGCACAGTGATTACATTGATGAATATGAGGAAGTGTAGTAGCATAGCTCGTTGGTGTCAATTTTCTCGTGCATGGACGAAGATGTCATTTGTTTGTTCTCTAAGCATAACAATGATGATGTTTTTGCGTGAGCGATGTCACTGTCCATAAGGACAACACAACAAGAAAAGGCACTGTAGAAACTGTCACTGTGCTACACACGTAAGTCAAGATTAAGATAGTCTAACATGTTTTGGGGCACACAGTATTACTGATGCTCCTTAGATTACAGAATATTTTCAAAATCTGTAATCTACATTGAAAAAAAATGTCAAGAGACATCGCGGATTCCTCATCCTGGAAGCAGAGAGACCGCTTCATGACAGGATGACGAGTATCTTGCATCATTATAGGCAGATGGACCTTCCAAGAGGCGGAAAAACTCACAATGGTGTGCGAGGAGTGGGGTTTCTTCCAGGTAATGCATATTCTGTAGATCATCTAACTAGAAGATGAAGGGATTTCCATGTCATTTGGCTTCGGGTCTGGTGGCCATGAGACAAGCTCTTTATTGCTTTCCCGACAAGAAGGCGAGAAGGAGTGAATTCTTCCGTTGCACACTCTGTGTGTTAGCGAGGTGTTGCATGAGACCACTGAGACCATGCTTGTGGAAATCCTGTCTCATTTTGGAGAGATCAACAGTCAATAGTAGACCACTGAGACCATGCTTGTACCAGTATTATGTGGATTTAAGAAGTTTTGGTTTAAATGATGTATAGTAGTACATACGTCGACCCCAAGTTCAAATTCCACGAGGATAGAATCAAAGCTACATAAGAAGGAGATCTTCAAAATGGTGATAATGGAAATTCATCGTTAAGGAGAAATAAAATGTCTTTTAATTTATTTGGAGTTTTGGGAGAGAAACATTTTGAGTTTAATCAACTTAATAGGTAAATGCAACTCATTATAAAAAAGAAGAAGAAGAAGAAGTTAATGATGTTATTATCCATAAATGTTTTGAAATTAGAAAAATTTGTATTTTGTATAGCTAATTTAGTGTGGGTTTTTTTTGAATTAGTTGTTAAATAAATTTATAATATTAATATTTTAGGTTTATAATATTAATTATTTAAGTTCATTATATAATATTAATAATTTCTTGAATTTATTAATATTTTGGATTTATTAATACCTTGTATTTATAATATAATCTATATATAATTAATATAATTAATATACTTTTTCTTTATATACAAAACATTTAAAAACCAATTCCAAAATGCAACTGGACTGATGATAAATCTATTGAACTTATTTAAAAATACAATAAATAATTTATTGGAATCTTTTGACATTATTGAAAGTTATAACAAAATATACTAAATGTGTTTATATTTAACAAAATATTGTGAAGATATATATGTTACAATGATACGAAGTTTAATGGTTGCTTTTCTTTCTTCTTAGTGTAAACTCTATAAATGCTATATCAACCTTATATTAAAAAGTCAATATTATAAACCCTTATATTAAACCCAATGTTATAATTCATTATAATAATATTGAGTTTTAAATATTGGATTTTTTATTTTCGTTTAATTTATATTCTAGTATTTATTCATATAATACTATTTATGACTAATATTATATTATATTTTAGTTCAATATATAATATATAGTTAATATTATCAATATGCTCCAACTATATATACATATAATAATATAAAGTTTTTAATATTGGATTTTTTATTTTCATTTAATATATATTCTAATATTCATTCATATAATACTACTTATAATTAATATTATATTATATTAAAGATACTCCAATTATATATACATAAAGATACTGAGAATTTATATTAATAAATTAATAATTATTAACCATAATATAATGTTAAACATAAATAAGTATTATTAATAATAAATAAATTCTATTATTATGTTATATGTAAATTATATTATAGGTTGAAATATATAACATTATATAATAAAATAATATTATACTAATATAAGCATAGACTATCTTCTCCAAATATGAACCCTAAATTTTTCGTTGGCACCTCTCTTCCCTCAGCTGTCGTCTGGCCTCCACTCGGCCCTGCATAACATGGAGTCGAGAGTGAAGTGTGGCCCCGATTCCACTTAGGCTAGCTCTAGAAAATGAGGACGCGCACAACCCAATGAAGGAAAATGAGAAAAAGGCACGGGTTGGGCTCCTTGCATGTTGCGCGCTCACTATCATAGATATGGTGGCGACTCCTCTTCAGTTGCAGGTCTTTGGCACCCACGTAGAGAGGATGAGGATTACCCCCTGCTCCGAGGAATTTATGTAGGACACTAGGATCCTTTACTCTTTGTCTAACAACAAAACGGGCTTTGAGGGCTCCAGACTGACCCTACGTCCCAAAAGTTCACAGATCCAGTGTAACACCTCAACTCGAAAATGTCTGATCATTTTTCGCACCTGGGCAAATGGCAAGAGAAAATTTGTTGCCGCGAAATGCAGCAATCCAACTAGGATCATTAAATGAGCCTCTTAGATGTGCTCTCACAACCAGGGTCTCTTAGATACCTCATCCCCTGATTTTCAGATTTATATCTCGCTCCTCTCGGGAAAATCTATGCTTCACTGGGTCCGCTCAACAAATCTGGTGTAGAGTCTCTTGCATGCCATTGAACATAGGTTGGGGATTCCCTCAACTATTTAGAGACTTCTATATGGAGGTAAAAAACTAGAGGAATCTCTTCCCCTTTCATATTATTACATTGAAAGAGATTCTTCTGTGGTTTTAACCATTTGTTTGCAAGGGGGAGCAGTCGAGTAACCTTCTTCTGCTAAAATTTTCTCTTACAAGGATGATGTCCATGCAAAGCCTCCCAAGAAAGCTATTCAACCCTCTGAGGCTCCCAAGCCTTTTTTGTTTGATAAACTGGAGGAAGTTCCCTCCATAGAAATCTCCCATCTAGCTCTTGAAGATCAACTTTAATTATGTGCAGAATCCGCCATCATTTTCTGATTCAATGGAATTTGGCCTCGTACCGCAGATCTCTACCAATGGATTCACTCCACCTGGACCAACAACAACAAGGTCATCTTCTGTTCAAAGGGATTCTTCATAGTCTTTTTTTCTTTCAGGGAAGATTATCAAAAGGCCTTGACTAAAGATCCATGGTTTTGGGGAACAACAGGGTTATTCCCCACCCCCTAGTTCCCAAACTTCGACCCCTCTATGGCAATCATTACCAAGATTCCTATCTGGGTCAGGCTCCCAAATTTACCTACGCATTTATGGCACTTTTCTTTCTTCAATGGAATAGGAAACACCTTGGGCCACTTTCAAGCAATAGATACCTCTAGGGTGGGAAAAGTAATATACACCTATGGAAGAATATGTGCTGAAATATACATAAGTAAAGTTCCACCCAATCAAATCATCCTCAAAATTAGTGATTTCATGTGGACACAAACCCTAGACTATGATAACATTTCCTTCTGCTGCCGCCACTGCCACGAAACAGGGAACCTTCAGAACTCCTACATGATGTTCCTTGCCTAAAAGAATAAATGTAATCACAAATCAAAATCCAAAACCTGGAAACCATGTGTTCCGCCCCCCATGGATGATATTGACTCCTCAAGCTTGGATGAGGAGGAGAATGAAGCAGAAGGTGAAGATGCAAAGAAGATGAAGGATTCGCCACTGGTTGACCCTGAGTGACCCACAGTTTCTTCGAATACTCAGAAACGCACTCATGATTCCTCCTTCTCTGATTCAGATAGGGAGATTCCTCCCATATAAAACAATAGTCTCCAATTGGTTCTCGCCCATCCACACTAGGATGGGTGGGTCAAAGTCAACAAAAAGAAAGGAAAAAAATGCCGTATAGAGGATTTGACCTATTCTGGGTACATCCCTATGTCTCTCTCCTTTTATTTTCTAGTTACACTTCCTGGTTCTCTTTCTTACTCCTGGTTACTTATCGAGACCAAGGTTGATAGTTTATCATTTCCGGTTCTCCCATTTTCTTGCTTCTCTTGATTGCAATCTCACTTTGTACTATATGATCTCTTAATAGAATTAGTCTTATTCATATATATATATATATATATATATATATATATATATATATATATAAATAAATATTTATATATATTATACCAATATATAATATAATATTCATATAAAAACCAAAAATTCATAAATATACAATAATATGGTTGTTATATATATATATAATGAGAAATTGTTAGCTTCTATCAAGATACACCTAATATTTATTAAATGATAAATATGGCTGTGTGCATTCATATATATTTTCAAATTAGAATTATTTGCATTTAGTGTAGCTATCTCAAATGATGAGGTTTTTATAATTTGTTGCTATAACAAATTGGAGGCGAGTCCAAGACATTAATTAGACTAGGAAAAGAGAGAATATTAAAGACACTCTATGTTCGATGATAACATTGAAGTGCAAGTGAGTTCAAGAGGATGTGAAGCATATATGGATCATGAACCAATGAGGAATTTCTACAAGAATGAAGAGAAAATACAAAGAGAAACTCAATATTCATATTATGTGGGTCACCAGAAAGAAGAGAAAATACAAAGAGAAACTCAATATTCCTATTATGTGCGTCATAAGGATGAAGAGAAAATATAAAGAGAAACTCAATATTCTTATTATGTGTGTCACGTATCTATTGCTAGAATTTTATAATGCCGCATGTTGTTTTCTAATGCAGTAATGCCAATCTTCTATCTGCTTAGTAAAACATTTTGTAGCTAGAAGGGAATTCTAGCTATGTGTTTTGCTTTATGAGCTATATGTTGTATGTTGCATTATAATTATTCATTGATAGATGCAAAGAATGTAATATTGTGATGGATACATCAAATATTCATACTAATTTATCAGATAACTAGTGAGTACAATGGATAAGATCTATGTATCTTAGTAGATTGAAGTAGGTGCATATGATGATCAATTTTCAAGTCTTCAATGTTAAATTAATATATTTCAGGTATCAATGGTATGATTAGTTACCAGCATATACGTGACGATATTTCTTTAAATAAAGGGATGAGCATGATTTTTTTTTGAATTGGAACCACGTTGTATTGTTCTAACTTGAGAAAACAAGTGTTGCTTGCAGGTTGAATTTTTGAAGTGAAAGGATGAGTTTGTAGTAGGTATAATAAAAAGGTCATGACCATAAAAATAATTTGTTGGAGCTTGGTCCAAGATAATATGGTGACAATTCTTGTGGAAGAATTATGGAAATAGATAATAGTGCTTGTGGTAGAAACAAAGATTGGATGGCAGTGACCACATAAAATAAAATTGTGTGAGTTGCTTGAAATAATAACATACTCACGACCGTGTTGTTATGTGATTCCCATGTTATATTTATATGAAAATCTATATTTCATGTTTAATATGATGTATTGGTCCTTGTAAAATTTTAGTTTTTTATTGGTAACCCCATGGATAAAGTATGTATGTACTTATATCTACGTATGTAACGTGTAAAGCGTATATCACTATTACACCTCCAAAAGCATGTATGTCCCTTTATCATGTGTTCCCTCATGACTTGATTTCCTGTCTAGTTTAGTTCAATAGCCTTTATTAAGGAGGTGTTTAACACTTGGAGTGGTCTGTTAGCCACCTATAATAATTTGTCAAAATGAACAAGTGGCTAAATATGTTTCTGAGCCTTCAAGAGAAACATTTCCTTTGTAAATCTATCATTCTTGAAGCGTCCATGTGTCTTCTATCATTTAAATAATCTTCACTGTTGTTTCCATTAATGAACCCTGTTGTTTGTGAAAGAGACTGTTCTCAAAAAGGCCTCCATTTTCTCCATTTCACTCCCACAAAATCCCCATTTGTCACCCTTATTCCCTTCACAAAACTCCTCTATGATACCTCATTTAACCCCTAAATCATGTTAACCATCTTAAAACCTTTTATTTCCCATTATATGGTTTAAAAATCCTTTTTCTAGCCTATCAAAACCCTTACTAAGCCTTAAAACCCCTGTTTTTGACCTTAAAAATAATATTTTTACCTTATAAGGTGTTAAGCCCCCAAGGGATTATATCCTTTACCCCCCCATCTAATATAACCTTAGCCCTGCAATCGGGCACTTAAATACATAAATCTCCTTCAAAAACCTTTCCTTTCATTTATTCTTTTCGTTCCATGAAATTACGTTTCAAACGAATTTGGGCTGTTGAATCCACAAGAACCAACAACTGAGATTGCATTGCACTCCGCTTCCCGTCCTTTTTTTCTCCTTTCCAAATCTTCGCCTTTGCTTTAGATCTCGACCGTTCATTCTAGCAATCCAACGGTCGGGACTTAACCTGATAGCCCAACACCTCTCCACCCCATGACACACTTGCTGACGTAACCATGGACCCTACCTACCTTTCTGCTCGCGCATCTTGTCCTCTGTCGCAGTCTCCCACAACCGTTGATCTCCGGCCTTAAGATCGGAGGGCTGACGCACGATATCGCGTAATTTTTTGTCCCCCTTAGAATCACGCAGATTTCGCTTGATAAAAGCGGTTTCAGGAATCCATGTGTCAATCAGTGTGTGGAATCTCGTTCCAAAAGGCAATACCACCTCCCCCCCCCCAACCCATTTTTTCGTGCGAAAACCATTCGTATTTTTCCGCCATACAGCTGCCCTCCGCAACGTTGCCTTTCACGTTTAATGATAGTTGTCGATCTATGAGATCGAATGGTCCACATTACATCGCAATTTCATTCATCCACCATTCATCTAATCTCCCAAATGACTTCCTCAATCAGTCTCCACCGTTGATTGTCCTAATCCAATGGCTCTTGTTCGTCGTCGCACCCAAACCTCGATTTGCACCTGGTTAGCTGTTCTACGAGGTTTTTCATCACATTTTTTGTTGCATCCACTTTTTTCCTCACTGCTCCTCCACCCTCACGAGCCTCTGAAGAAGTCATCCCCACTCCCGCTATTTTTTATAATGTGTTTCCGTGTTTTGCAGGTTTCAAAGGATGGTGAATTCACACTATCTCCACAGTCACAATCATGGTGATATATAGTGCTGAAAGACCATCATAGAAGAAGAAATTACATAGAGGGTTTAATAGCATGTTTCATTGAAGATAGGGTTGTTGACCCTGACATAAACCCTCGAGTGCCTTTGTAACCTGTATATTCACACAAATGAGTCAACAAAAGTTTAAAGTGTATCAGAAAAGATTAAGAAGATTAATGCATAATATTGAAGACTCAATGCTTAATCCACAGTTAAGTCAAGGTTACAGTTCGAATATCATAAAATATGACCAAGGAAGGCTTAATGAAGCCTAAAGCACCCATCAAGCCATATCAGTGATTTAATATCAGCAGAATGTTCTTTCTCTAAGAAACGACTAACCACATGACCTACTACATTCTCCTTCGAGCACTAGAACAGTTACTATTCTGACAAGAAGTCCTAAAAATTGTCAGGGCATTAGTTACAAAGCATGGAAGACCTGAAAAGCAGAGCTTCACCCTTTCTTGTCACAGAGGATAAAAAAAAGTACTACAGCCAGGAAAGTACCTCCAAGAACATACCCTTGGAGTTATTATCAATCTAACGAAGACCCCTAATTCATCTAAAGGGTACTGAATGTTAATGTAAATACATTAAACAGAATGGGCTTCGTAGAAACTTCTCCCTCTGTTTTAATGAATCATTTAAGTTCTATCTACCACTACTATCACTCTTTCACCTATAAGAACTCATGAGAAATACATTGTAAACGGGGGTTATTGGGATTTTATTGACTGTTTGAACTGTTATTAAGGGAAATTAGTTGAGTAGTTTGTAATAGAGTAGGCTGGGATGAGAATTTTGGACTCTAAAAAGCCACTGGATTCAAAGTATGTGACTAGTGTTACACATCAATTGAACAAGAAGATTCATAGGATCCTGGTCTATATTATTGGTGATGTTTTCCTTACTTTAATTGTCTCCTTTCATGTTTTTACATACTGTCCATTATTCTCTGATAAAGAACAGCAGGTATAGATTAGGACATACTGTTGGAAGTACCCTAAATCTCACTTATAAGCTTTTATCTTTATGTTTTTCTCTGATTATGTATTTTAAGGATAATTCTATAGAGTATAACCAATCAAGAAATGTTGGTGAGCCCATGTCTTGTTGAGTACAACTTGAAACATTGTTCTTGAAAGATATTTTCATTTCATGCTAAGTAAAAGATTAAACTAGGGAAGTCTATGGTTAGCCCTGTGCTCTAGTTTCTTCTCCAACAGTTTGTCTTGAAAATTTCCCTGGGAGCTATTGTAAAAAGTCGAGAAGCTTAAAAGTCTTTCTCTGATCTTAGGCCTTGCTCTGTGTTTAATCTTAAATGTTTTCTACTTTCTGAAAGCGATTATGAGGACTTCTAGGTTGTTTCCCTTGAGAGTATGCTGAAATCAGGTTAGGTTAAAATTCCTTACTTGATCTTAAGCTACCCTTTGTTTCTTTATTGAGAGCTTCCTTTGAAAGTATGTCAAAATCAGGATACGTTAAAATTCCTTACCTGATCTTAGGCTGCACTTTGGCTTCTTTCTTTCACCTCACTTCTTAATGTTCCATCTCACCATCTATCTAAAGAGATCCTTTGGTATAGATGACTTGCCCTATGAAAACCCTTGGATAGTTATTATGTGAGTAAACCCTTTCATGAATCCATAGCCCAATGGATTGGCACTTCTCTTGAGCTATCTTCCCATGGTGAAACATCCTACTATTTAGTCCCTTCTTCACTTCACATAACCTTCTCAGTTAATGATCTCCAACCAAACAAACAAAACAAACCCTGTGCTTCATACCTAGCCTAATACCATAAACTGACCTTAAAGATATATCATTCTTTACATTCATAGAGAGATCCCTCTCTGGATCCAGGAGGGCTAGATCCTAGGATCCCAAAGCGGTTTTGATGTTTTCTTGTCTTTTGGTTTTTCCAATCTAGCCAAAAAACAGGAACCCCAACATAATGGCGACTCCACTGGGGATTTCTGAGTGAACTTCATCTTAGATATCCTCAAGACCTTAGAAGACCCATAATATCCTTATATTGGTATTCAATTGCTAATGGTGGACAACAACCTTCATTAAAACGTTCAAATTCATCCACCTGGAGACTCCACACTCCACAACTCCCAAAAGACCAAATGAATCCACTGGTAGAAGACTCTGAACTGGTTTAATAGACAAAGTGACCTATTTTATGATTTACAAACATGATTCCAAGAATAAAACTAAGATATGCCCCAATGAGTAGAGAAAATATCCCTGGATTCCCACATAAGATGCCCTAGGTGTTTTGGGATGATAACCTTCCGGTTTTTCAAGGTGAATATTTTGAGGACCCACTTCTACATCTCATCAAATTTCACATACATGTGTGGAAGGTAAAGACTAAATGGCATGAATACTGCCTTATGAAAATGTTGATGTTAACATTAGAAGGAAAGGCAAGGGACTGGTATGAATGGTTAGAACCTAGGAGTTTGTTTTCTTTGAAATATATGCACCTAGTATTTTATGAGAAATACGAAGAAAACCCCTCATCCATACCATGGATTGCAAACTATTGTGACCAATCTCAGGACATCATACAATACTTGCTAGATATTGATGAGAATTTGGTAGACATGAATCCTGAAGATCTATTAGAATCCATTCAAGAGTTTCATATCAATCCTAACTGTCACAAGAACCCAAATAGATTAGTTGAGGAAGAAATCAGTCAAGAAATAAAAGACATCCCTCAAGATATCCCTGAAAACCTGAACATTGATTTATCATCCCTTGTAGCTGAGGGCCAAGAAGACATCCAGCCTCAAACTTAGCCTTCACAAGAAACAGAGAGCTGTTGCACTTCTGCTCAAAGAAACACAAGAGCATCTCCCCCTTTGACAGAAGAAGAAATAGATCAAATCATCAATAGAAAGCCAACATCTGAAAATTATTGTAAAATAAAAACTCTTGACCATTCACCCACTGAGCTTTGTTATACAGATTTAGAAAGCTCCCTTGTAAATTAGAATAAAGAAAGATCTGCTGATAGTCCAGTATGTTTGATTGGTAGCATTGCTTACTTTAATGATTTTCCTAATTTTGATCTATCAAATGATGATGTTCTCCAAATAGAAGTTGATCTTGCAGGGCCATCATTAGTAGATTTGTGGGAGGAATATTAGTTCCACCAACTTCAAGAAAGTAATGAGCTAAGTCAGGCTATTTACGATACTAATGAAGAAAGCTTTAAAAGTGCAGAAGAGGGTGAAGGATCCCTGGATCTTTGCCCCACTTCATTAAAACTTATCAGTAATAGTTTCCATGTGATTGGAAATCAATAGCCTTTTATCTCAAAGGTTGAGGAAGAAAACGATGAAGAAATTTTTGAGTAGTTTGAAAACAAGGAGCCTTCTCTTGAAAAAGAGGAAGTAATGGAATAGACCCCTGCTGAAGAATACATTGATATTTTCACAGAGCTCAACCCCTCAAATCAGAATATCTCAGAGCTACAAGAGGACAACACTGCAGTATATGGTGAGTCCTCAAGTTCAGAAAAGAATGAAGATGAGGAAGATTTCTTTCTCAAAAGAATCTTCTTTTTGATCCAGTGGAAGAGGAAGCAATCCCGGTTGAAATACTCACAACCAGGCATTTTTTCAAGATCCCTATGCTCACTTCTTTGAGGTATTTGAAGAGGGGATAAAGTTTGTTAGAAGAGGTGTATCACCAAATGCAACAAAATTCTTTAGTACTACTGCTAAAGAGTAAGTGAGATGGGGGTGGCCCTGTTTATCCAGCATGCTCAAAGAGATGAGCAAATACCAGCCATGTAATCAGCTGATTGACTGAATGTATTGGAAAATAAAGTTTTTCAGCTAGACATGTAAATATTTCAACTTAGAATAGGGTAGGTAAGAATCTCAATAAAGCTCAGCCTGTGAGAATTTAGTTAGTTGTTGATTTTTGCTCTGAAGAAAAATTCAGAAAATACAAAAAAATTAGAGAAGAAAGGTTCAAACATGCTCAAATCCTGAACCTATCAAGAATTAAAAAGGTAATGGCTCTAATCAGATCAAAATCTAAGCCAAAGGTGCAAAAGGGACTGGTTCTAATATGCTCAAAACTTGAACTAGCAAAGAAGAAAAAGGAGAGCTCTAACAAGACCAAAACCATAGCTGAAAGGAAGAAAGAAGATGACTCTAAAAGGTCTAAAATATGAGTCATAAAAAGAATGAAGGATGCTGGTGATTTTCAGATCTGAAGCCTTCAAATTTTGTTTTAAATTTCTACAAATTTCAGTCCATGTGCAGCTTGTCTTTATGCCATAGACCCATAGCAAATCAGATAGTCTAATCCTAGTTTGGATGTGTTTCAATTTCTGTTTTAGAATATAGAGAATGAAAATCTGCCAGACAGCTTATTCCTGGCAGATATTAGTTTAGGTAGAGAAGCTACGAGTCTAACTGTTTAATCTGCTCTCATGGAAGAATAAGGGTAGAATTAGATTAGTTTTTGCTTTCAATAAAAAAAATAATGATGAAAAAGGTCTGCAAGTCTAAATGCACCTTGAAGAAAAAATATTAGGATAGTAGGATGGGTAGGTAGTTGTTTGGGGAAGTATTTCTGTTGATATAATTATTTTCACTCATGTAGCAGCTGATCAAAGAAGAAGAAGATGGTCAAGGACCAGGCTCTAGCCTAATTCCAAAGATTATATCTGAGATTCTTGACAGCTTCAAGAATATTCCATCCCCATGTGGAGCCACTCTTAGCCATCTATAATAATTTTTCAAAGCAAAAACAGGGCTAAATATGTTTATGAGCCTTCAAGAGAAACATTTCCTTTGTAAATCTATCATTCTTGAAGCCTCCATGTGTCTTCTATCCTTTAAATAATCTTCACTGTTGTTTCAATTAATGAACCCTGTTGTTTGTGACCCTTATTCCCTTCACAAAACTCCTCTATAATCCCTCATTTAAGCCCTAAATCATCTTAACCATCTTAAAACCTTGTATTTCCCATTATTTGGTTTAAAAATCCTTTTTCTAGCCTATCGGAACCCTTACTAAGCCTTAAAAACCCTGTTTTTGACCTTAAAAATAGTCTTTTTACCTTATAAGGTGTTAAGCCCCCAAGGGCTTATATCCTTTACCCCCCCATCTCATATAACCTTAGCCCCACAATTGTGTTAGGAAATTTACCGCAACATAAATAAAATAGAATTTACCGAGAGGAATACACATAATTAAAAAACCCAGCAACAAAGCACATAAACATAAACACATATGTTTATCCGGGAAAACCCCAAATCCGGGAAAAAACCCAACCAATGAAATTTCATTAACCATTGGCCAAAACCCTGGCTAATCCAGCCAAGTGAGCCTTCACCGCTCACCTCCAGACCTACATTACAATGAAGTCTCTCCAGCCTTTTATAGGCTCCATTTCATGCAATACCATGGGTCAAAACCATGGGTGCACAAAACCATGTGCCCCAAAACCACCACTATTTACCCTAGTCAAATTTGACTCTATCCTGAGTCAAGTTTACCTAACAATTCCCCCCTTAAAATTGACTTGGGGATTATTGACTAAATCCAGCCAAACCTGCTAAATGAGACAACCCCGCTCACTGTAGCTCCTCCCCCCTCAAATTTTTACCCAGGGTAATTGTTAATTTGACATCCCCCCTATCACCTACGTCTAACCCAGACTTTACCAGTGATTACCTAGGGGTACGCATGTCATACCAGGTCTTACAGCAGTATGCCCATTTACATGTTAAACATTAACTCCATTATAATAATTTTGTTTTGTTTCATTGTTGCCGGTCTTTGTATGACCATTCTCTACATTCATACATGATGTCCTCTCCAAAGAGGACATCGTAGTTGTACATCAATCTGCCGAATGACATCAATGTCCATATAAAAAGAATCCATCTACCGGATTAGATGCGTCACTAGCGTCTGTAACCACTAGTACATGGCTCATCAATTTAATTAATTCACCTGCAAATGTCCTCTCTCATTGACACATTCTATCAAACACTTTTCTCTCATAGCTAATGGCTTGCTATTCTAGCACATATTCTCTCCTTATGCTTTCATATTTCATGGATATACACTAGCCCATTTTCCATGTTGATACACCACACTCCACTACTCATATTCTTATCGCATATCTGCCCTGACATAAAAAACATGGAGATGTGATATCACCGTGCCTTTGCACACCCTTCTGCATTCTAAGCAAAATTAATCAAACCAGCATGACGCTTTCGCCAATCAGGATCAGACAAATACTGTGGAAGCAAATCCACTGCAACGGGAATAATAGCTTCCCCTCCTAGAGCCATATGAATCCGATCCAAGCACTCCTTTCATGATTATTTGTCTCCAATCCCAAGCAAGCGTCTCCATCAATGCTGCAAACAATCGACCCACGAACTCATGCGGCAGATTCTGGCATTGACTTCGGCCCACGGTGAGCCCGACTAGGAATCCCAAAGTCATGCGCTTGGTTCCCTCTTCCAGCCCACCGGCCTCAACAAGAGCAATGAGGAATTCGATTCCTTCCTCCAGCCCGTCAGCCTGGGCAGTTTTCAGCATGCAAGTGACCAGGCTTCACATTACGAGCTTTACGCGACTTGAACACTCGATCTGTAAATCCTGTTCGACTGACGCCACTGTGACAAGTGCGCCACCTTTACTGAAAACGTTTACTAGAATTACAACCTCAATTTCTTCGCTGCCAAATGCGATCAGAACAAGGACCTTTTTCTGATGTGTTTCCACTGCAGAACACCGGAAAACTCGATGGTCTCTTCATATAGCGAACCAGAAGCGCGAACTGCGCCTAGTGACCCTCTTGAATCAATAGACAATAAACGAGGCGTATATGTTGGTGTGCCCTGAGATGTCTCCCCAAGTCGATAAAGGACATCCATGTCCAAGCCTGTATTCTTGAAAAATGGATCTTCATTTCCATCTCCTGCAAGACCAAGTAATTCATCCTGAATGTTCCAGAATGTTCCAGAAATGATACCCGAGAAGCCGCCCACTTGAACAGTAATGATTTCTTTCATATTCTGCAGCAGAATAGAACCTTGGAGTAGTGGAAAGAGAATTTTAATATGAATATGCAAACCAAGAAAAAAATAAACACTGCCTCCGGCCGTCAAAACCCTCGAGGGGATACGTTGTGGTTTCTGCTATCACCAAATCCACAGCCCACGCAAGAATACAGTGAATTCATAATTTAAATCCCATGCTCGATGTTTTTTTTTGTTTTGTTTTTTTTGGACCTTGCGCATAGCAGCGTTCATCAATTTTCTGACTGTAATAGATCTAATCAGATCCAGCATATTCACACGTAGATCTAATGCCTTCTCACATAGATCTATCCTTTTACGTATCGATGTCTAGGAGAAAAATTTCACACAGTAGCAGCAAACTATAATTATATCAAAATCCCTAAACTCGGCTCCGATACAAGTTGTTAGGAAATTTACCGCAGCATAAATAAAATATAATTTACCGAGAGGAATACACATAATTAAAAAACCCAGCAACAAAGCACATAAACATAAACACATATGTTTATCCGGGAAAACCCCAAATCCGGGGAAAAACCCAACCAATGAAATTTCATTAACCATTGGCCAAAACCCTGGCCAATCCAGCCAAGTGAGCCTTCACCGCTCACCTCCAGGCCTACATTACAATGAAGTCTCTCCAGCCTTTTATAGGCTCCATTTCATGCAATACCATGGGTCAAAACCATGGGTGCACAAAACCATGTGCCCCAAAACCACCACTGTTTACCCTAGTCAACTTTGACTCTATCCCGAGTCAAGTTTACCTAACAAATTGGGCACTTAAATATATAAATCTCCTTCAAAAACCTTTCCTTTCATTTATTCTTTTTGTTCCCCAACATTACGTTTCAAACGAATCTGGGCCGTTGAATCCACAAGAACCAATGGCCAAGATTGCGTCGCGCTCCACCTCCCATCCCTTTTTTCTCCTTTCCAAATCTTTGCCTTTTCTTTAGATCTTGACTGTTCATTCCAGCAATCCAACGGTCAGGACTTCACCCGATAGCCAAACACCTCTCTGCCCCGCGACACACTTGCTGACGTAACCATGGACCCTAGCTACCTTTCCTCCCACGCACCTTGTCCTCCGTCACACTCTCCCACAACCGTTGATCTCCAGACTTAAGATCGGATGGTTGATGCGTGATATCGTGTAATTGTTTGTCCCCCCTAGCACCGCGTAGATTCCGCGTGATAAAAGTGGTTTCAAGAATCCACGTGTCAATCAATATGTGGAATCGCATTCCAAAAGAAAATACTAGCTCCCCCCCATTTCGCCGCGTGAAAACCATTCGCAGTTTTCTGCCACACCGCCACCCTCCGCAACGTTGCCTTTCGCATTTAATCCTAGCCGCCAATCTATGAGATCGAACAGTCCACATTACATCACAATTTCATTTGTCCACCATTCATCTAATCTCCCAAATGACTTCATCAATCAATCTTTGTCGTTGATTATCCTAATCCAACGGCTCCTGTTCGCCGTCGCGTCCAAACCTCCATTTGCAACTAGTTAGCTGCTCTGCTAGGTTTTTCATCACATTTTCTGCTGCATCCAATTTTTTCCTCACTCCTCCTCCACCCTCATGATCCTCTGAAGCAGTCATCCCCACTCCCGCTGGTTTTTATAATGTGTTTTTTATTTTTTTTGCAGGTTTCAAAGCATGGTGAATTCACACTTTCTCCATAGTCACAGTCATGGTGATATATAGTATTGAAATACCATCATAGAAGAAGAAATCATAGAGAGGGTTTAATAGCATGTTTCATTGAAGATCGAGTTGTTGACCCTGACATAAGCCCTCCAGTGCCTCTGTAACCTATATATTCACACAAATGGGTTAGCAGAAGTTTAAAGTGTATCAGAAAATATTAAGAAGATTAATGCATAATAGTGAAGACTCAATGCCTAATCCACAGTTAAGTCAAGGATACAGTTCAAAGATCATAAAAGATGACCAAGGAAGGCTTAATGAAGCCTAAAGCACCCATCAAGCCATATCAATAATTTAATATCAGCAGAATGTTCTTTCTCCCAGAAAGGACTAACCACACGACCTACTCCATTCTCCTTCGAGCACCAGAATAGTTAGTATTCTGACAAGATGTCCTAAAAATTGTTAGGGCATTAGTTACAAAGCATGGAAGACCTCAAAGGAAAATCTTCACCCTTTCTTGTGACAGAGGATAAAACCGAGTTCTACAGCCAGGAAAGTACCTCCAAGAAGATACCCTTGGAGTTATTATCAAAATGACAAAGACCCCTAATTCATCTAAAAGGTACTGAAATTTAATGTAAAGACATTAAACAAAATGGGCTTCGTAGACACTTCTCCCTCTGTTTTAATGAATCATTTAAATTCTATCTACCACTACTATCACTCTTTCACCTATAAGAACCCATGAGAAATACATTTTAAACGGGGGTTACTGGGATTTTATTGACTGTTTGAACTATTATTGAGGGGAAGTAGCTGAGTAGTTTGTAATATAGTAGGCTGGGAAGATATGTTTGGACTGTAAAAGGCCACTGGATTCAAAGTATGTCACTAGTGTTGCACATCAATTAAACAAGCAGATTCACAGGATCCTGTTCTATATTATTCGTGATGTTTTCCTTACTGCAATTGTCTCCTTTCATGTTTTTTCCTACTGTCCATTATTCTCTGATAAAGAACAACAGGTATAGATTAGGACATACTATTGTAAGTACCCTAAATCTCATTGATAAGCTTTATCTTTATGTTTTCCTCTGATTTTGTATTTTAAGGATAATTCTATAGAGTATAACTGGTCAAGAAATGTTGGTGAGCCCATGTCTTGTTGAGTACAACTTGAAACATTGTTCTTCAAACATACTTTCATTTCATGCTAAGTAAAAGATTAAACTAGGGAAGTATATGGTTAGCCATGTCCTCTAGTTTCTTTTCCAACAGTTTGTCTTGAAAATTTCCCTGGGAGCTAGTGTCAAAAGCAGAGAAGGTTAAAAGTTTTTCTCTGACCTTAGGCCTTGCTCTGTGTTTCAACTTAAATGTTTTTCTTTTTCTGAAAGCGGTTATCAGGACTGCTGGGTTGTTTTCCTTGAGAGTATGCTGAAATCAGGTTAGGTTAAGAGTCCTTACATGATCTTAAGCTACCCTTTGTGCCTTTATTGAGAGCTTCCTTTGAAAGTATGTCAGAAGTAGGATAGGTTAAAAGTCCTTACCTGATCTTAGGCTGCACTTTGGTTTCTTTCTTTCACATTACTTCTTAATGTTCCATCACACCATCTATCTAAAGGGATCCTTTGGTATAGATGACTTGCCCTATGAAAACCCTTGGATGGTTGTTATGTGAGTAAACCCTTTCATGACTCCATAGCCCAATGTATTGTCACTTCTCTTGACCTATCTTCCCATGTTGAAACATCCTACTATTTAGTCCCTTCTTCACTTCACATAACATTCTTAGTTAATGATCTTCAACCAAAAAAACAAAACAAACCATGTGCCTCATACCTAGCCTATACCATAAACTGACCTTAAAGATATATCTTTCTTTACATTCATAGAGAGATCCTTCTCTGGATCCAAGAGGGCTAGATCCTAGGATCCCAAAATGGTTTTGATGTTGTCTTGTCTTTTGGTTTTTCCAATCTAGCCAAAACACAGGAACCCCGACATAATGACGACTCCACTGGGGATTTCTAAGTGAACTTCATCTTAGACATCCTCAAGACCTCAGAAGACCCATAATATACTTATATTGGTATTCACTTGGTAATGGTGGACAACACCCTTTATTAAAACGTTCAAATTCATCCACCTGGCAACTCCACACTCCACAACTCACAAAAGACCAAATGACTCCACTGGTAGAAGAATCTGAAATGGTTGAATAGACACAGTGACCTCTTTTCTGATTTACAAACATGATTCCAAGAATAAAATGAAGATATGCCCCAATGAGTATAGAACATATCCCTGGATTCCCACATAAGATTCCCCAGGTGTTTTGGGATGATAACCTTCCGGTTTTTCAAGGTGAAGATTTTGAGGACCCACTTCTACATCTCATCAAATTTCACATACATGTATGGAATGTAAATATTGAATGGCGTGAAGGTTGCCTTATGAAAATGTTGATGTTAACATTAGAATGAAACGCAAGGGACTGGTATGAATGGTTAGAACCTAGGAGTTTGTTTTCTTTGAAAGACATGCACCGAGTATTTTATGAGAAATACAAAGAAAACCCCTCATCCATACCACGGATTGAAAAATGTTGTGATCAATCTCAGAAAATCATACAGTACCTGCTAGATATTGATGAGAATTTGGTAGACATGCATCCTGAAGATCTGTTAGAAGCCATTCAAGAGTTTCATATGCATCCTAACTATCACAATAACCCAGATAGATCAGTTGAGGAAGAAATCAGTCAAGAAATAAAAGACATCCCTCAAGATATCCCTGAAAACCTGAACATTGATTTAATATCCCTTGTATATGAGGCCCAAGAATACATCCAGCCTCAAACTCAACCTTCACAAGAAACAGAGATCTGCTGCACTTCTTCTCAAAGAAACACAAGAGCATCTCCCCCTTTGATAAAAGAAGAAATAGATAAAATCATCAATAGACAGCCAGCAGTTGAAACTTATTGTAAAATAAAAAATCTTGACCATTCACCCACTGAGCTTTGTTGTAAAGATTTAGAAAGCTCCCTTGTAAATCAGAATAAAGAAAGATCTGCTGATAGTCCAGTATGTTTGATTGGTAGCATTTATTACTTTAATTATTTTCCTAATTTTGATCTATTTGATGACGATGTTCTCCAAACAAAAGTTGATCTTGCAGGGCCATCATTAGTAGATTTGTGGGAGGAAGATCAGTTCCACCAAATTCAAGAAAGTAATGAGCTAAGTCAAGCTATTTACGATACTGATGAAGAAAGCTTTAAAAGTGCATAAGAGAGTGAAGGATCCCTAGATATTTTCCCCACTTCATTACAACTCATCAGTAATAGTTTCCATGTGATTGGAAATTAGCAACCTTTTATCTCAAAGGTTGAGGAAGAAAACGATGAAGAAATTTTTGAGCAGTTTGAAAACAAGGAGCCTTCTCTTGAAAAGGAGGAAGCAATGGAATAAACCCCTGCTCAAGAATACATTGATCTTTTCACAGAGCTTAGCCCCTCAAATCAGAATATCTCAAAGCTACAAGAGGAAAACACTGCAGTATATGATGAGTCCTCGAGTTCAGAAAAGAATGAGGATGAGGAAGATTTTCTTTCTCAAAAGAATCTTCTTTTTGATCCAGTGGAATAGGAAGCAATCTCGGTTGAAATCTACTTGTCAAATACTCACAACCAGGAATTTTTTCAAGATCCCTGTGCTCACTTATTGGAGGTATTTGAAGAAGGGATAAAGGTTGTTAGAAGAAGTGTATCACCAAATGCAACAAAATTCTTTAGCACTACTGCTAAAGAACAAGTGAGATGGGAGTGGCCCTGTTTATCCAGCATGCTCAAAGAGATGAGAAAAGACCAGTCATCTAATCATCTGATTGACTGGATGTATTGGAAAAGAGAGTTTGTCAACTAGACATGTAAATATTTCAAGTTAGAATAGGGTGGTTAGGAATCCCAATAAAGCTCAGCCTGTGAGCATTTAGTTAGTTGTTGATTTTTTCTCTGAAGAAAAATTCAAAAAATACAAAAACACTAGAGAAGAAAGGTTCAAACATGTTGAAATCCTGAACCTATGAAGCATTAAAAAGGGAATGGCTCTAATCAGATCAAAATATGAGCCAAAGGTGCAAAAGGGGTTGGTTCTAATATGCTCAAAACTTGAACCAGCAAAGAAGAAAAAGGATAGCTCTAACAAGACCAAAACCAGAGCTGAAAGAAAGAAAGAAGACGACTCTAAAAAGTCTAAAATCTCAGTCATGAAAAGAATGAAGGATGCTGGTGATTTTTAGATCTAAAGCTTCAAATTTTGTTTTAAGTTTCTACAAAGTTCAGTCCATGTGCAACTTGTCTTGATGCCATGGACCCACAACAAATCAGATAGTCTAATCCTCGCTTGGCTATGTTTCAATTTCTGTTTTAGAATATAAAGAATGAAAATTTGCGAGACAGCTTAATCCTGGCAGATATTAGTTTGGGTAGAGAAGCTATGAGTCCAAATTTTTAATCTGGTATCATGGAATAATAAGGGTAGAATCAGATTAGTTTTTTCTTTCAATAAAAAAAATAATGATGAAAAAGGTCTGCAAGTCTAAATGCACCTTGAAGAAAAAATGTTAGGACAATAGGATGGGTAGGTAGTTGTCTGGGGAAGTATTGCTGCTGATATAATGCTTTTCACTCATGAAGTAGTTGATCAAAGAAGAAAAATATGGTCAAGGACTAGGCTCTGGCCTACTTCCAAATATTATATCAGAGATTTTTGACACCTTCAAGAAGATGTCATCCCCATGTGGAGCCACCATTAGCCACCTATAATAATTTGTCAAAGAAAACAGGTGGCTAAATATGTTTCTGAGCCTTCAAGAGAAACATTTCCTTTGTAAATATATCATTCTTGAAGCCTCCATGTGTCTTCTATCCTTTAAAGAATCTTCATTGTTGTTTCCATTAATGAACCCTGTTGTTTGTGAAAGAGAATTTTCTAAAAAAGGCCTCCATTTTCTCCATTTCACTGCCACAAAATCCCCATTTGTCACCCTTATTCCCTTCACAAAACTCCTCTATAATCCCTCATTTAACCCCTAAATCATATTAACCATCTTAAAACCTTTTTTTCCCATTATTTGGTTTAAAAATCCTTTTTCTAGCCTATCGGAACCCTTACTAAGCCTTAAAAACCCTATTTTTGACCTTAAAAACAGTTGTTTTACGTTATAAGGTGTTAAGCCCCCAAGGGCTTATATCCTTTACCCCCCCATCTCATATAACCTTAGCCTCATAATCGGGTGCTTAAATACATAAATCTCCTTCAAAAACATTTCCTTTTGTTTATTCTTTTCGTTCCCTGACATTACGTTTCAAACGAATACGGGCCATTGAATCCACAAGAACCAACACCCGAGATTGCGTTGCACTCTGCCTCTCGTCCCTTTCTTCTCCTTTCTGAATCTCCACCTTTGCTTTAGATCTCGCCCGTTCATTCCAGCAATCCAACAGTCGATACTTAACCCAATAGCCCAACACCTCTCCACCCCGCGACACACTTGCTGACGTAACCATGGACCCTACCTACCCTTCCGCCCATGCACCTTGTCCTCCGTTGCACTCTCCCACAACCGTTGATCTCCGGCCTTAAGATCGAACGACCGACGCGTGATATCGTGTAATTTTTTGTCCCCCCTAGCACCGTGCAACTTCCATGCGATAAAAGAGGTTTCAGGAATCCATGTGTCAATCAGTGTGTGGAATCACATTCCAAAAGGCAATACCACCTGCCCCCATTTCGCCGCGCGAAAACCATTCCTTGTTTTCCACCATACCGCCACCCTCCGCAACTTTTCCTTTCGCATTTAATCTTAGCAGTCGATCTATGCGATCGAACGATCCACATTAAATCGTGATTTCATTCATCCACCATTCATCTAATCTCCCAAATGACTTCATCAATAAATCTCTTCCGTTGATTGTCCTAATCCAATGGCTCTTGTTCGTCGCCGCGCCTAAACCTCCATTTGCACCTAGTTAGCTACTCTACCAGGTTTTTCATCACATTTTCTGCTGCATCCACTTTTTTCCTCACTGCTCCTCCACCCTCATGATCCTCTAAAGAGGTCATCCCCACTCCCACTAGTTTTTATAATGTGTTTTCGTTTTTTGCAGGTTTCAAAGGATGGTGAATTCACACAGTCTCCACAGTCACAGTCATGGTGATATATAGTGTTGAAAGACCATCACAGAAGAAGAAATCATAGAGAGGGTTTAATCGCATGTTTCATTGAAGATCAGGTTGTTGACCCTGACATAAACCCTCCGTCGCCTCTGTAACCTGTATATTCACACAAACGGGTCAGCAGAAGTTTAAAGTGTATCAGAGAATATTAAGAAGATTAATGCATAATATTGAAGACTCAATGCATAATCCACAGTTAAGTCAAGGATATAGTTCAAAGATCATAAAAGATGACCAAGGAAGGCTTAATGAAGCCTAAAGCACCCATCAACCCATATCAGTGATTTAATATCACTAGAACGTTCTTTCTGCAAGAAAGGACTAACCACACGACCTACTCCATTCTCCTTCGAGCACCAGAACAATTACTATTCTGACAAGAAGTCCTAAAAATTGTCAGGGAATTAGTTACAAAGCATGGAGGACCTGAAAGGTAGATCTTCACCCTTTCTTGTCACAAAGGATAAAACAGAGTACTACAGTCAGGAAAGTACCTCCAAGAACATATCCTTGGAGTTATTATCAATCTAACGAAGAACCCTAATTCATATAAAGGGTACTGAAAGTTAATGTAAAGAGATTAAACAAAATTGGCTTCGTAGATACTTCTCCCTCTGTTTTAATGAATCATTTAAGTTCTATCTACCACTACTATCACTCTTTCACCTATAAGAACCCATGAGAAATACATTGTAAAGGGGGGTTATTGGGATTTTATTGATTGTTTGAACTGTTGTTGAGGGGAAGTAGCTAATTATTTTGTAATATAGTAGGCTGGGAAGAGAAGTTTGGACTATAAAAAGCCACTGGATTCAAAGTATGTGACTGGTGTTGCACATAAATTAAACAAGCAGATTCACAGGATCCTGGTCTATATTATTGGTGATTTTTTCCTTACCGTAATTGTCTCCATTCATGTTTTTTCATATTGTCCATTATTCTCTAATAAATAACAACAGGTATAGATTAGGACATACTATTGGAAGTACCCTAAATCTCACTGATAAGCTTTATCTTTATGTTCTCCTCTGATTGTGTATTTTAAGGATAATTATATAGAGTATAACCAGTCAAGAAATGTTGGTGAGCCCATGTCTTGCTGAGTACAACTTGAAACATTGTTCTTGAAATATATTTTAATTTCATGCTAAGTAAAATATTAAACTAGGGAAGTCTATGGTTAGCCCTATCCTCTATTTTCTTCTCCAACAGTTTGTCTTGAGAATTTCCCTGGGAGTTGTTGGGTCTCAATCTAGCCTCCTAAACTGAGCTCATTTAATTGTCAACCAGGATTTGTAAACTGCTGAAGTGAAGTGTACCATATGTACCTAGGTGCTTGTTTCCTAATGCGTTGTGTGTAGTGTTTTGTGATGTTTTTGGTTTTTTGTGATGATTTATGATGTTTTTGGTCTTTTGTGATGATTTTTATGTTCACAATGGAAATGTCTAGAAAACTAATGGAAAGGGGTTGGTGGTCAAAAACAGAGTTAAGCCTAATGTATGGAATGGAAAATGCAATTGGAAACACTGAAGCAGAATCTAAACTATGACTAAATAAAAGCAAAAGCTTGATAATGACTTTTAGGCAAATGACACAAACTAAACTTGAGAAATGATCACTAAATATGCAAATCCTCTAACTAAACAGTTAAACACTAATCTTACCATGATGCAACAATTTGTTCTAAGCTCTTCTATTCTATGACTAATTCCTAGTTCTATTCTGCAATTCAATTGAATATCACAGGACCTTTACTCAAAGAGTTATTGGTTTCTTTTTCAAAGTAGTTCTTTTGAGGAAGAGCTCTGTTTATAAAATGATGAGGAGATTGCAGAAATACTTCAGACCTTATAGTGATGTTATCTTCTGTTCATGTGGTTATAGATCAATTATGGATTTCAGAACAAGAAGAAGTTTGTGAATAATGAAGGCTATCTTGTTAATCCTAACAACTGAAGTAATTTATTGTGCAATGGAAGACAATTTGAATATGAAGTGCAAGTGAAATGAGTTAATCTAAGAATGAACCTAAGATGCCACTAATCTAGAACAATGTTGAACTATAAGTCATCATCAAACTTGAAACAAAGTAACTGAAAATGAGTTAAATGCAATGAAACTCCGGAGCATTCTAACTATGCTAACATGCATTATTCTATGAAGTTACACAATCTGTTTGTTCATCATTAGTGATATTTTGGAAGAGTTCCTTCTTTTGGAAGGGGTAGAACAATTCTGACTGTGTAATTGAATGCAATTGAAAGCAAATGGACTGAAAGCAAATGAAAAACTAAGTTATCACATCCATACCCTACTCGTCATTATGATGTCTTGGGCAAGCGTTTAAGAGCAAGATCAGAGATGATACTTAGTAAAAACACACAATTAAATCATTCATTATCACAGTCATGTCTTGAACTTCTTAAGAATTTCTTGGAAGAGTTTCTTCTTGTGGAAGAGTGATTAGAACAAGTGTAACTGTGATAGTGAATAGAAAAAACTACAACTAAATCCTACAGTACTATAGCTATTCATCATTCATCATTATAATCTGTTGGGAGAGTGTCTTCTTGTGGAAGAGCTAGAATGAATATAACTACAGTAGCTAGTTAAAACAACTATAAATTCAACTCGTATCCTACAATACTATAGTCATTCAACATTCATCATTTTAATCTGTTGGAAGAGTGTCTTCTTGTGGAAGAGCTAGAATGAATACGACTACAGTAGCTAAAAAACAACTACCAATTCAAATGCAAAACGTAAAGGCAGTTAGGAAAACTTATCTAATTTACGCAAAATAAATCCGTGCAAGAGGCAGGGGCCCTCTACCACTTGACGGCATTCAACTCCAAATTAAATAACGCCTTCAAAATAACTTTGTCTGCTCCATTAACGATGCAATAGTTTGAACATAACACTCTGCGTTTTCAGGAATGTATCACAGAGTTTAAACAAAATCTAGCAGCAAATCTAACATAAAATCTCTAACATAGCTCTCGGTCTCCCAAGAGTTTATAAAGCAAATGCACGTAAAAATAATTACAATAATTCAGGAACACTGTCTTTCCTTATCCAAATCACGTTAGGATTCTTTGAAGTGGCTACGTGAAGAAGAAAAGACATCTGGACTGAGACAGTCCTAATAGGAGTCTTCCTTCCTAAATGTGTTCCCCACGTTCAAAACCATACCCAAAATTCATTTCTTCCTCCATGATGAGCAACGAACCATGTAGACATGACGTGGATCATGCCCATATGCGGTTTTTCTCAAGAGGCCACCTGGAACATACTCAAACATGAAGGCAGCTGCAGAATCGCCGGTTAGCTACGGAATGTCTGCATTCTGCAGCTAGTTCCGGTCAAATGCTTAACAATGGCAAAAATCACAAAATTTAACAAGTCAGTCATGTAAATCATTCTAGAAGTAATTTTAACTATATTTATTGATCAATTGGGTCTAAGATAGAAATGGACAAGGGAAAATGAGGTAAAATGAGGTGAAGGAAAGCACAATTTTGAGGCTCAACATACCCCCATTGTTGTCTCTTTGCATGTCCTCATGCAAATTATCCTATGAATTCAGAGGCTTCTGCAAGGACATCTAATCCCCTTCTTCTCCTTTGTCTGGAAGCTAGAGGTATTCTGGGTTTCCTGATAACAAGTTTGAACCTGAGGTTGGTGAGTGCCCTGATTAGCTTTTTGTTCCTTGTCTTCAACTTCTCATTGGTCCTCTCCACTTTTTCTATATGCAGGGATAAGGTTGAGTTCATTTCAGTTTTGAGCTTGACTTGATCTTTGAGAATTTCATTCTCATTTTTGATGTGTCTATTCAGTAATTCCAACTCATACCTATCCCTTCTTAATATATCTATTTCAGACAGTGGAGGACTGGGGGTTCTCTCTCTGCTTTCTGAAGTTGTCCTCTCTAAAGTTTCCACATAGTCATAAATTTCCTGTTGAGCAGGATCAATTTCAGGGGTTCCTTCATAAAAATCCTCTTCATCATCCTCTTCAATGGGTGTTTCTTCATCTTCAATATTGATTACCCCTGTTTGTTTGATTGGTGTTTTCTTCAGTTTTCCTTTTAATCTGTGGCTTCTCCTAAGCTGAGAGGATCCCTCTCCTTTCTCTGTAGCAGATTCCTTGATTATCTTCTCTTCCTTAAGTTGCCTCTTTATTCGAGTCAACTTCTCTAAAATGATTTCTTCACTGCTCTCTTGGACTGGTTTGTCGATTTCAACTTTTGAAGCCCTCCATTTCCTACTTCTCTTCGTAGGCTGTGGTTCAGGTGATGGTTCTTTTGCTTCTTCAAAATGATTTCTTATTAAGAAATCATCCCATGTATCATTTGTTTTAGCTAGATGATGCTCAATCAAAATTTTGACCAAACCATGATGATACAGGGTTATTTCTAAAAATTGAATTCTTCTCTGAACACAGGAAGCCATCTTCTTCAGACTTTGAAGCAAGAAATATGGTAGGTTTAAGTCTTCTCCCAGAAAATGCATCATTAGTCTAATATGGTAGACATAAAATGTCCCATATCTACCCTCACATGTAACAATTTTTTGCAAAAGAAGTAGTATGTTTCTCCATTTGTTTTTCAATGCAGAGCTGGGAATTCCTTTCTTGAATACACTAACATCTATATTTGGTGATTTTAAAATTTGTTTCCAGGAGTCATTGTGGAATTCCCTATTTTTAAACCATCTCTCTCCAGTTCTGAGCAATCCTGTAGCCTCTGCAATAAAAACTTCAGTGACAGTAAACTTGACATCCCCTACTTCAACTTCGGTTCCTTGAAATGATCTTGCAAAGGTTTTAGTGACTTCCTTATGGAAGCCATTAAATTTTTCCAAAAATTGAAGCCATCCTATTTGTTGTAACATTTCTTTGCATTGTGGGTAGCCTTCTAAATATTTTGAACCTACTGGTTCAGTCCTTACGATGAAACCCATGATTTTTTTCAATATCAAATTAACACTCTTCTACCCACAAAAAAATGACTTTCACTTTCGGATTGAAATGGCTTCAAGCTCTAAATGAAAATGGCTTCAATTTTGGAATGACATACCTCTGATTTATAGTGGCAACAGCTTCAAAACCTCTGGCTGATATGCCTCTGTTTGATAATGAAAGCAGTTTCAAATTCCGAGCTGATATGTCTCTGATAGACAGTGGCAGATGGCTTCAAATTTTCTTTTTGTGCAATACCTCTGGCTCTTGGTAGAAAATGGTTTCGATTTTAACACTGCAACACCTCTGTCTTTGGTAATCAAAAGACTTCAAACTCAACACTGCAACACTTCTATCTTTGGTAACAAATGGTTTCAATTTTAACACCTCTGTCTTTTGGTAACAAAAGACTTCAAACTCCACACTGCTACAATTCTGTGTTTATAGTGAAAATGCTTCAAACTCCGTCCACAGTGATATTTTATCTGCCCACGGGATCAAGTGGCTTCAAGTCCTCACACTTTTATACTTCCAAATTTACCCTTCTGCTCTGCTCTGCATTTACAATGCTCAATGCTATTCAAACTGATATCCTTTAGCTCTGCTCCTAGTGATAATAATATCTCTGTCTTCGGAATGGAATGCCGGCTACGGAATGAAGTTATGGTAGTGGTCACGGAATGGAGTAGTGGAGTGAGGTGGAGGGATTGCATTAATGATTGAAGAGACGGTGGAGGATTTTACGACGGCAGAGGGAATCATCATTGAATGATTTGGTTAAGAGACGTGGAAAATTCAAACACCTCGGCCATTTAACCGCTTAAATGTTATCGGATATGAAATTGAAATGGAAGATTTAATCCAAAGTCTGTAGAGGGTTTGTTGGTGTTGATCAATAAAAACAATTAAAACAACCTTTTCGAACAATCCATAACTAAACTATGCTAAACTTTTATGAAATGCCATTGTAATTTAAACTTGTTACCTCTGCCCTTTATTTGATTTTTGTAGCCTTTGTCTTCTTGTTCACCTTTGGAGGAGTCTTCATAATTTTCTTGATGCTTTTGATTCATGAATACACTGGGTCACTTTGTTGTAATTATGATGTCTGCTGGTTGATGCCTTCAGGGTTTATAGCTGCGGAAAGACTGTCGGGCTGCAGAAAGGCTGATCAGCTGCAGAATGTCCACTGAGCTGCAGAATGTTCCTGTAGAGCACTTTAATCATGAAAATGGAATGTTTTTGGAGTATGGGTGAAATGTTAAATGGTATGAATGAAAATGGATGATGGATTATGATGTGTATGAAATGGATGATGAAATGGAATGGATTCAGTTCATGAAATGGAGTGAAAGAACATAAGGACTGTACTGCAATTCATGACATGTTTTATTCACTTACAGCAAGATATTAAATTTTGTATTTTGATATGAAAAATGAGATGGATGAAAGATGGAATGAGATGAATGAAATGTGGAATGGAGTGAAATATGGGTGATGGAATGAAATGGAGTATGGATGGATAAGTGAATGGAGTGAGATGAAATGAATCATAAGCACTATGGAACTGAACTTATGATTTTTATAACAACTGCTTATAAAAACAAAAATGGGAAAAGTTAGAGTGTCAGAGAGACTCTGATTTTCACCCTATCTTTTCTGTATAAACATGCCAATCAATGATTGGTTTTCATGTTTATACCTTTATTTTATTTTTTTATTATTTTTTTTTATTTTTTATTTTTATTTTTTTATTTTACAAAGAAATGCTTCAGAAAATTTAATCAAGTTGATGAAGAAGAGAGAGTCTTCTTCATTAACTTCACATCATTGCTTTCTTGGAACTTCTTGACAAACTCTTCTCTTGAGAGTGGCTTGTGGTATAGCTTCAGTCTATGACCATTCACAAGAAAAGTGACCTCTTATTCATCTATAGTTCTGATTTTTATTGCCCCATTATCAAAAATTCGAACAATTTCATATGGCCCAAGCCAATGTGTCTGAAATTTCCCTTGAAAATCCTTGAATTTTGAATCAAACAAGAGAGCCCAGTCACCCTCTTTGAATTTCTTCTCCTTGATGTACTTTTCATGCCATCTAGCCCTTTGTTGTTGGACTAGACTTGTTTTCTGAACTGCATCTTGTCTGATCTCATCCAATTCATTAATTTGCTCCAGTCTATGCTTTTGTGCCTCCGTTAAATCAAGTCCTAGCTGAACTGCCATCTTGAAGGTTTGAATTTGGAACTCTATGGGAAACAAAACTTGCTTTCCATAAACAAGCTCATAAGGAGTATGGCCTGTTGTGTTTCTTCATGTAGTTCTATAGGCCCACAAGGCTTCAGGAAGCCTATCTACCCAATCTCTTCTATGTAAATGAACAGTCTTTGTTAGGATTCCTTCAATGACCTTATTAGTGGATTCCACTTGACCATTTGCTTGTGGATGATAAGGAGTAGATTTTCTATGTCTGATTTTGTACTTCTCCATCATTTGCTCCACTAGCCTTGATGTAAATTGAACTCCTTGATCTGTAACAATTTCCCTTGGGACACCAAAACGAGTAAAAATATCCTCAAAAAGAAAAGTAACTACAGATGCTTCATTAGCAACAAGTAATGGTTTAGCTTCTACCCATTTAGTAACATAATCAGTGCAAACTAATATACATTTCTTTTGTCTTGATGGAGGACTAATAGGTCCTACAAAATCCAAAGCCCATTTTTCAAAAGGTTCAATGTGTACCTGAGGTTGTAATGGCATCTCACCTGAAGGAGAAGGTTTCCCTACCCTTTGGCAACTGTCACACCTTTTGAAATACTCCCTTGCATCTTTAAACAAAGATGGCCAATAATATCCTAAATTAAGGATCTTATAGGCTGTCCTCTTATCTGCAAAGTGTCCGCCACAAGGTTCATCATGACATGCCTTGAGAATTTCAGGCATCTCATATTCACGAACACACCTTCTAATAATCAAATCTGGACCTGTCTTGTACAACTCATTAGCGACCCATGAATATCTTGCACTATCATTAATGATTTTTTCTTTTATCCCTTGCATTCATAATTGAAGGAAATTTTCCTGAAACTAAATAATTGGCAATATCAGCAAACCATGGAGTTTGAGTAGAGATTGCAAAAAGATATTCATCAGGAAATTGATCTTCAACCGGAGTGTCATCTTTGATATTTTGAATTCTAGACAGGAAGTCAGCCACAGTGTTTTGTTTTCCAGACCTATCTAGAATAGTAATGTTGAATTCTTGCAATAATAACAACCATCTTATAACTCTACCATTAGTGATTGATTTATTCATTAAATATCTAATGGCAGAATGATCAGTGTGAATAAAAGTTTCATAGCCTGTTATATAGTTTCTAAATTTGTTAATGGCATGAACAACAGCTAAAAACTCTTTTTCAGTTACAATATAGTTTAACTCTGCAGGAGTCAAATTTTTACTGATATAATAGATGGCATAGGGAATTAAATCTTTCTGTCCCAATACTGCTCCTAAAGCTGTATCGGAAGCATCTGTTGAGATATGAAAAGGTAACTTCCAGTTAGGTCCCCTTAATATAGGTGCTTCAGAAATTTTAGTTTTCAGGGTTTCAAAAGCTAACTGGCAATCAGAAGTCCACTTAAATTCACAATCTTTGGTAAGTAATTTGAAGAGAGGAGATGCTATTTTAGTGAAGTTTTCTATAAATCTCCGATAATACCCTGTAAATCCTAGAAAACTTCTAACATCTCTTTGAAAACTTGGAATGGATAGGTTAGAAATGACTTCAACTTTCGCCTCATCAACTCTAATCCCATCCCCTGAAATGTGGTGCCCTAAAACAATACCTTCAGTGAACATCATAAAACATTTTTCATGACTAAGAGAAAGGTTTGCTTCTTGACATCTTTTTAAAACTTTTTCCAAGTTTTCTAAAACCTCTTCAAATGTGTCCCCATAAACTGTGAAATCATCCATGTACACCTCTACACAGTCATGTATCAGATCAGAAAAAATTCCTAATACTGCCCTTTGGAATGTTGCAGGTGCATTGCATAACCCAAATGGCAATACTCGGTAGGCATAGGTACCCCAAAGACAAGTAAATGTGGTTTTATCTTGGTCTTCAAGTGCTACTTGGATTTGATTGTAACCACTAAACCCATCCAGGAATGAAAAGTACTTTTTACCTGCTAATGTATCTAATACTTGATCTATGAAAGGTAAAGGAAAATGGTCTTTAAGAGTAGCTTTATTCAGTTCTCGGTAGTCAACACACACCCTCCATTTTCCATTTTTCTTAGGTACAATTACTAAAGGAGAAACCCACTGACTATCTGAAATAGGATAGATGAAATTAACATTTAATAATTTTTGCAGTTCTTCCTTGACAATTTCCCTAAGATTTGGATTCATCCGTCTTTGAGGTTGTCTGATTGGTTTGCAATTTGCCTCTATATAGATGTGATGAGTACAAGTCTTGGGACTTATCCCTTTCATGTCGGTGTATTCCCATGCATATGCAGAAGAATGTCTCTGTAATACTTTGACTAACTCTTCTTGTTGAGATTTTTCTAGGTTTTTGTTTATGTTCAAGGTTTTGCCTGGAAAAATTTCACTTGTAGAGCTACCAAATTTGTCCATAGAATGAAGAGACATCTGCCTAGATGACAAGAATTCAATATTGGATCTCTCTTGAAATGATTCTTGTTTGTGTTCTGGAGAAGATTCAAAGTTTTCTAGAGTATTCAGAATTTGATTATCTTCACTAATTTATGAAATTGTGAAGAGTGGTTGTAAATATTCTTCATCCTCTATCCATTGAGTGTCATCTAGTTCTGTAATTGTCCTAGCTGGAGGATATAAAGTGAATTTCTTTGTTTAACTACCATCAGAAATATACATATCACCAGACCTACAACTAATAAGGCATCAGCTGTAGCCAACCAAGGTCTTCCTAGTATAACAGGATGGCCTCCTAGATTATTCTTGGGTGTTAGGATCATGAAATCCACAGGGTACTCCCAAGAGTCTAGGGACAATGGAATGTCTTCTATTACCCCATCTGGTCTGATCACAGATCTATCTGCTAATTGTAATAGTGTGGGTGTAAAGAGAAGATTAGGAAGTTTCAGTTTGTCCATGATTTGTCTACTCATGATATTTATTGTTGCTCCTAAGTCAATGAGTGTGTTTTGAATTTCAATTCCGTTGATGTGAATTTTGACAACTGGATTTCCTGGGTCAAGATACTTTGGAATAGCAATCTTGCCCATCATAATGTCTGCTATTTGTCCTACCAGTTGAATTTTCTTGGTTTCTCTTATTCTTTTTCTTGTTGTCTTCATGCTCAACTCCTTTATTGTTTTGGCTAAAATTGGGATTTCCTTGATGGCTTGCAATAATGGAATTTTAATGCAAACATTTCTCAATTCATCTAAGAAATCATAATTAGGCACCATTATTTGTTTTTCTATACCTCTATCAATTTGTAATCTTTCCGGAAAGGGAGGCATAGAAGTAGATGTGGATGGTTGCTCTAATACTGGAGTTGGATTTATTGGATCTTTTTGTTTCAGTTTTTCAATGTTTTGGTCTTGAAAGGATGTATCTTCCTCAAGACTTTTATTAACCCGTAGGGAGTCTTCCTCAGAATTATCTTGTTCTTGTATGATCACAGAAGGTTTCCTCTTCTCAAGTATGCTTCCAGACCTAAGTTGAACATCACTAAGGTCTAGAGGAGTAATTAAATAAGTTGGAAATTGTTGTCCTTCTATCATGTATGTATTCTGAGGGTTCTTATTATTGGGGTTTGGTATGGGCTGAGCTGGCAATTGATTGGATTTTTGAGGGAATGATAATGGAAGTGGTTGATTTTGATGAGGTTGGTTCGGATGATGTTGTTGAGGATTTTGTTGAAAATTTTGTTGAAGATTTTGAGGATAAAAATGTGGATATGGTGGATAGGATGGTGGATACTGATAATATGGAGAGTATCTTCCATAGGGACCTTGTGTTCCTTGTGCCCAAGATTGCGATTGATTTTGAAATTGGGGCCAAGGTTGCTGCCAAGAATTTCAAGGTGGAGGTTGATTATACATTTGATCATGGAATCCTTGTGTCTGAGATCCCTGCCAAGGTCTTCTAGATACAAAATTAAGAGACTCTGTGGAATCTGTAGGAATTTCTTCCTGAAAAAAAGCCTTGAGACCTGGAAGAGAAGGACAATTCTTGGTCTCATGCTTCTCAGAACAAATGACATAGGTTTCTACAACTTTTACATCCAAAGGACATTCTCTTAAGGCATGTTTCTTTCTGCATTTGGGACAAAAGATTGCCAAGGCATCAGATTCAGCCTTTTGCTTGTTTTGTATCTTGAGGGTGTCTATTTGTTCACTAAGACTCCCTAAGATGTCGGATTTAAAATCATCAAGCATGTGTCCTATTTCTGATCTACTTACTGTCCCAGAAGCAGATTTACTTGCTCTTGCAAGAGCAGGATCTCTTGGACCTTTGACAGTTTTGGATTTCCCTCTGGAAAGGTTGATACATAACTCGGATATTTCAGGTAATGTGAGTTGTGATATATCCCCTTTTCCCATCATGTTAAGGATATCCAACCATTCATCCCTAATGGTTTTTAACAAAAGAGCTTTTAAAGTGTCTTGATCTAGGTTTTCCATTTGTGCCCTTTTTATGTTGTATTTAAATCTTTCCAACAAATCTTCTAAGTTTTCATCTTCTTTTTGTAACATCTTGAACACTTCTTCCTTATGATTAGCCGGCATACAATAATCCAAGTATCTCTCTAGAAATGCTTGTTTCATGTCTTCCCATGTTCTAATAGAACTACTGTTTAAACTCATAAACCACTTCAATGCTGCTCCCTTCAAGGTTGAAGGAAATAATTTCAGTTTTTGAGCATCTTGTAAATAGTCATAAGTCCTACACAGCACTTCAAATTCAAATAAGAAAGTTTCAGGATCTTCAGTTTTAAGTCCATAGAAGTTCGGAAGGACAGAGGGTGAAATGTTTTTCATGGTTGTATTGGTTTCTTCATCAAGTATAGGGAACCCAAAAGAGCTTCCTATTCTACCTCTTCCTCCATCTGCACTTCTACCTCCTTCTCCTCTTCCTCCTTCTCCTCTACCTCTACCTCTACCTCCTCCAAATAATGTATGTTCTCCATTAACAACTCCTCCTCCTCCTTCTTATGCCATGGTTGACTCTCTTGTGGAAGTAGAAAGGTTTGTGTCCCTAATAGGAGTCTTTAGATCTTCTTCTATAGCAGGTTCAGTGGATGAAGTGGAAGGTTTCTCTAATGGAATAGGTGACCTTAGATCTTCTAGAAGTCCAGGATCAGTAAAGGATGGAAGATGGGTTTGAGTTGAAGGTGTACTAGTTCTGGGTCTAGATGAAACAAGTGGTGTTCTAGATATCAAACTTCTGCCTCTGCTGCTTATAAATCTTCCCCTTGAATCTCTCTCCCTACGCATAAAATTGTTTTTGGATGCTAAGAAACAAAGGTTACCTAGTTTTCACTTCCCCGGCAACGGCGCCAAAATGTTTAGTCTCAATCTAGTCTCCTAAACTGAGCTCATTTAATTGTCAACCAGGATTTGTAAACTGCTGAAGTGAAGTGTACCATATGTACCTAGGTGCTTGTTTCCTAATGCGTTGTGTGTAGTGTTTTGTGATGTTTTTGGTCTTTTGTGATGATTCATGATGTTTTTGGTCTTTTGTGATTATTTTTATGTTCACAATGAAAATGTCTAAAAAAAACTAATAGAAAGGGGTTGGTGGTCAAAACAGAGTTAAGCCTAATGTATGGAATGGAAAATGCAATTGGAAACACTAAAGTAGAATCTGAACTATGACTAAATAAAAGAAAAAGCTTGATAATGACTTTTTAGGCAAATGACACAAACTAATCTTGGGAAATGATCACTAAATATGCAAATCCTCTAACTAAACAGTTAAACACTAATCTTACCATGATGCAACATTTTGTTCTAAGCTCTTCTATTCTATGACTAATTCCTAGTTCTATTCTGCAATTTAATTGAATATCACAGAACCTTTACTCAAAGAGTTATTAGTTTCTTTTTCAAAGTAGTTCTTTTGAGGAAGAGCTCTGTTTATAAAATGATGAGGAGATTGCAGAGAGATTTCAGACCTTATAGTGATGTTGTCTTCTGTTCCTATGGCTATGGATCATTTGTAGTTTTTATAACAAGAAGATATTTGTGAATAATGAAGGATGTCTTGTTAATCCTAACAACTAGAGTAATCTATTGTGCAATGGATGACAATTTGAATATGAGATGCAAGTGCAATGAGTTAATCTAAGAATGAACCTAAGATGCCACTAAACTAGAACAATGTTGAACTATAAGTCATCATCAAACTTGAAACAAAGTAACTGAACATGAATTAAATGCAATGAAACTCCGGAGCATTCTAACTATACTAACATGCATTATTCTATGAAGTTACACAATATGTTTGTTCATCATTAGTGATATTTTGGAAGAGTTCCTTCTTTTGGAAGGAATGAACAATTCTGACTGTGTAATTGTATGCAATTGAAAGCAAATGAACTGAAAGCAAATGAAAAACTAAGTTATCACATCCATACCCTACTCGTCATTATGATGTCTTGGGCAAGCGTTTAGGAGCAAGAACAGAGATGATACTTAGTACAAACACACAACTAAATCATTCATTATCACGGTCACGTCTTGAACTTCTTAAGAGTTTCTTGGAAGAGTTTCTTCTTGTGGAAGAGTGATTAGAACAAGTGTAACTATGATAGTGAATAGCAAAAACTACAACTAAATCCTACAGTACTATAGCTATTCATCATTCATTATTATAATCTGTTGGGAGAGTGTCTTCTTGTGGAAGAGCTAGAATGAATATAACTACAATAGCTAGTTAAAACAACTATAAATTCAACTCCTAATCCTACAATACCATAGTCATTCAACATTCCTCATTTTAATTTGTTGGAAGAGTGTCTTCTTGTGGAAGAGCTAGAATGAATACGACTACAGTAGCTAAAACAAAACAACTACCAATTCAAATGCAAAACGTAAAGGCAGCTAGGAAAACTTATATAATTTACGCAAAATAAATCCGTGCAAGAGGCAGGGGCCCTCTACCACTTGACGGCATTCAACTCCAAATTAAATCACGCCTTCAAAATAACTTTGTCTGCTCCATTAACGATGCAATAGTTTGAACATAACACTCTGCATTTTCAGGAATGTATCACAGAGTTTAAACAAAATCTAGCAGCAAATCTAACATAAAATCTCTAACATAGCTCTCGGTCTCCCAAGAGTTTATAAAGCAAATGCACGTAACAATAATTACAATAATTCAGGAACACTGTCTTTCCTTATCCGAATCACGTTAGGATTCTTTGAAGTGGCTACGTGAAGAAGAAAAGACATTTGGACTGAGACATTCCTAATAGGAGTCTTCCTTCCTAAATGTGTTCCCCACGTTCAAAACCATACCTAGAATTCATTTCTTCCTCCATGATGAGCAACGAACCATGTAGACATGACGTGGATCATGCTCATATGCATTTTTTTTCAAGAGGCCACCTGGAACATACTCAAACATGAAGGCAGCTGCAGAATCGCCGGTTAGCTACGGAATGTCTGCATTCTGCAGCTAGTTCCGGTCAAAATGCTTAACAATGGCAAAAATCACAAAATTTAACAAGTCAGTCATGTAAATCATTCTAGAAATAATTTTAACTATATTTATTGATCAATTGGGTCTAAGATATAAATGGACAAGGGAAAATGAGGTAAAATGAGGTGAAGGAAAGCACAATTTTGAGGCTCAACAGGAGCTAGTGTCAAAAGCAGAGAAGGTTAAAAGTCTTTCTCTGATCTTAGGCCTTGCTCTGTGTTTAATCTTAAATTTTTTATACTTTCTGAAAGCGGTTATGAGGACTACTGGGTTGTTTCCCTTGAGAGTATGCTGAAATCAGGTTAGGTTAAAAGTCCTTACTTGATCTTAAGCTACCCTTTGTGTCTTTATTGAGAGCTTCCTTTGAAATTATGTCAAAAGAAGGATAGGTTAAAATTCCTTACCTGATCTTAGGCTGCACTTTGGTTTCTTTCTTTCACCTCACTTCTGAATGTTCCATCTCGCAATCTATCTAAAGAGATCCTTTGGTGTAGATGACTTGTCCTATGAAAACCCTTGGATAGTTGTTGTGCGAGTAAACCCTTTCATGACTCTATAGCCCAATGGATTCGAACTTCTCTTGAGCTATCTTCCCATGGTGAAACATCCTACTATTTAGTCCCTTCTTCACTTCACATAACCTTCTCAGTTAATGATCTCTAACCAAGAAAACAAAACAAACCATATGCTTCATACCTAGCCTAATACCATAAACTGACCTTAAAGATATATCATTCTTTACATTCATATAGAGATCCCTATCTGGATCCAAGAGGGCTAGATCCTAGGATCCCAAAGTGGTTTTGATGTTGTCTTGTCTTTTGGTTTTGCCAATCTAGCCAAAACACAGGAACCCCAACATGATGGCAACTCCACTGGGGATTTCTGAGTGAACTTCATCTTAGACATCCTCGAGACCTCAGAAGACCCATAATATCCTTAGATTGGTATTCAATTGCTGATGGTGGACAACACCCTTCATTAAAATGTTCAAATTCATCCACGTGGTGACTCCACACTCCGCAACTCCCAAAAGACCAAATGACTCCACTGGTAGAAGACTATGAACTAGTTGAATAGACACATTGACCTCTTTTCTGATTTAAAAACATGATTCCAAGAATACAACGAAGAAATGCCCCAATGAGTAGAGAACATATCCCTGGATTCCCACATAAGATGCCCCAGGTGTTTTGGGATGATAACCTTCTAGTTTTTCAAGGTGACGATTTTGAGGACCCACTTCTACATCTCATCAAATTTCACATACATTTATGGAAGGTAAAGACTGAATGGCATGAAGACTACCTTATGAAAATGTTGATGTTAACATTAGAAGGAAAGCCAAGGGACTGGTATGAATGGTTAGAACCTAGGAGTTTGTTTTCTTTGAAAGACATGCACCGAGTATTTTATGAGAAATACGAAGAAAATCCCTCATCCATACCATTGATTGCAAACTTTTGTGACCAATATTAGAACATCATACAATACCTACTAGATATTGATGAGAATTTGGTAGAAATGCATCCTAAAGATCTGTTAGAAGCCATTCAATAGTTTCATATGCATCCTAACTATCACAAGAACCCAGATAGATCAGTTGAGGAAGAAATCAGTCAAGAAATAAAAGACATCCCTGAAGATATCCCTGAAAACCTGAACACTGATTTATCATCCCTTGTAGCTAAGGCCCAAGAAGACATCTAGCCTCAAACTGAGCCTTCACAAGAAACAGAGAGCTGCTACACTTCTGCTCAAAGAAACACCAGAGCATCTCCCCCTTTGACGAAAGAAGAAATAGATCAAATCATCAATAAACATCCAGCATCTAAAACTTATTGTAAAATAAAAACTCTTGACCATTCACCCACTGAGCTTTGTTGTACAGATTTAGAAATCTCCCTTGTAAATCAGAATAAAGAAAGATCTATTGATAGTCCACTATGTTTGATTGGTAGCATTTCTTACTTTAATGATTTTCCTAATTTTGATCTATCTGATGACGATGTTATCTAAAAAGAAGTTGACCGCAGGGCTATCATTTGTAGATTTGTGGGAGGAAGATCAGTTCCACCAACTTCAAGAAATTAATGAGCCAAGTTATGCTATTTATGATACTAATGAAGAAAGCTTTAAAAGTGTAGAATAGGGTGAAGTATCCCTGGATCTTTGCCCCACTTCATTACAACTCATCAGTAATAGTTTCCATATGACTGGAAATCAACAACCTTTTATCTCAAAGGTTGAGGAAGAAAACGATGAAGAAATTTTTGAGTAGTTTGAAAACAAGGAGCCTTCTCTTGAAAAAGAGGAAGCAATGGAACAGACCCCTGCTCAAGAATAAATTGATATTTTCATAGAGCTCAGCCCCTCAAATCAGAATATCTTAGAGCTACAAGAGGAAAAAATTGCAGTATATGATGAGTCCTCAAGTTCAGAAAAGAATGAAGATGAGGAAGACTTTCTTTCTCAAAGGAATCTTCTTTTTGATCCAGTGGAAGAGGAAGCAATCCCGGTTGAAATCTACTTGTCAAATACTCACAACCAAGAATTTTTTCAAGATCCCTATGCTCACTTCTTGGAGGTATTTGAAAACGGGATAAAGGTTGTTAGAAGCAGTTTATCACCAAATGCAACAAAATTCCTTAGCACTACTGCTAAAGAACAAGTGAGATGGGAGTGGACCTATTTATCCATCATGGTCAAAGAGATGAGTAAATACCAGTCATGGAATCATATGATTGACTGGATGTATTGGAAAAGAGATTTTATTAGCTAGACATGTAAACATTTCAAGTTAGAATAGGGTAGGTAGGAATCTCAATAAAGCTCAGCTTGTGAGCATTTAGTTAGTTGTTGATTTTTGATCTGAAGAAAAATTCAAAAAATGCAAAAACATTAGAGAAGAAAGGTTCAAACATGCTCAAATCCTAAACCTATGAAGCATTAAAAAGGGAATGGCTCTAGTCAGATCAAAATATGGGCCAAAGGTGCAAAAGGGACTGGTTCTAATATGCTCAAAACTTGAACCAACAAAGAAGAAATAGGACAGCTCTAACAAGACCATCTTATTTTGTAAAATACATTTATAAGATGTTAATCAATAATTTGAATGAACCATGTACATGAAGGAACTTATTATTGAATTGGTGGTTGAATCAATTAGGAACCCAGGCATTCTAGTGGATGGTTGCTTCATAACTTTGTGATGAGTATATGATCAAGGAAGCATCTGAAACCATAAATTTGTACTAGATATAAGGCTTTGCTAATGATGAAGTTCTTCAATGGACCATGTCTTATAAAGAGTATGTAGATGAAGTCTTAATAGATGAAGATAAGGAAAATAATAGTTAAGGGGGCATGTTGGAGTATATAAATTTTACTTGTCTTCTGTATGTGATCATATTTTACTATAGAGATTATTGGTCATTATCAGGTAGATATGGTGCTCCTCTATGTAGAGTATATTTCCTAGTTTGTAGGAGAATGTTAAGGCATAGTTAAATGTGTGAAATTATCTTGAACTAGTTAGCTTCCTAGATTAGTATGCGGTTGAGGTATTCCCTCAACTATTAGATTGTGTGTCTAATATAGTTTGTCTACTAGTGAGTCATGGAAATGACCATATTTACACATCATTTTTATTTTATTTTCATAAACTTTCCATTGAGATTTACCCTCTTCGACTATTACATAACCTTGTTTTAGTCCGTTTTATGTTTTTATGTAGGATTATGTGCCATATTTTTCAATACATTTATTTTAGTATTTTATGTGAGTTTGTAATCAAATTTTAGAAAAAAAAAATGTTTTCACTTATATTTGGAATTTGGGTGAGTTTGTTTAGATTTATAGGTATATTTGGAGAATCTAACAACTCAAAGGTTTACCTACATTCGAATTTCCTCTTCAACATTTGAAGATTTGATGAGGATTTTGAAGGATCACTCAAATATGTTATATGGAGAAGAATCAAGTAAGAATTATGATCAAATATCTTGGATATATTCATGAGAATATATGTGGAAATAGTTAGAGATATTTACTTGTTAATTATTAGTAAATGGTTGCAACCACATGAGTAATGTGTGAATATGAAATTATTATTACTTATCTTAGTTTCAAATAAAGCTTTTTTTATAAATAAGGGTGTATTCTTCATTAAAGAGAGAGAACTCTTGGAGCATATGTCCAACTTATAATGGAATAGAATAAGACTTCTTAATATTTCCTTTCACAAAATTTTTCATTATCTAGTTTTAAGTGTAGAATGTTTGATTTAGTTTATGATGTTATATAATATTTTGCTACTTTGTTCATGAGATAATTGAACTCACTCTACATAAATCATGGTGAAATTTTATTTCATTCTATATTCTCTTATTTATTTTATGCAATATCAGTTCCTATAAATAATTTCCTTGGAAATACTTCTCTTTATTTTATTTAACCTGCATAATATATGTGTATATCAATACTCATATTTATAATATATCAAACATTCCCTTTAATTAAAGAAAAAATTTCCTCTTGTTGTCACATGGAATGTCTAGGCACCATGATAATGACTCAGATCAGGGGTTGTCACCCTCATCCTCAATCTCTCTATTTAATTTGTCTCCCTACAACACACTAAGTGGGGTAGACCTAATGAAAATTGAACGAAGGAGAAATAATTGGGAACCAACCAGTTGAGGAGACACAACTAAGTGACCAAATACTCATATTAGATATAGAAATATTTAATGGATTATATTAGGTTTAGGTGATTGATATGAGTGCCTTATGTATTCAAATATCTTGCTAAAAAATTTAGGACCAATTACTTGTTGAGAAAATTCTACGAGGATTAATAACTATCCTATATGTGATGCAGATCCTAAGATTAGTGTGTGATGCAGGAATATTGGTTAATTTTAATTAAGCTATTCTAAGTTTATAACCTTCGATCCTTTCTATATTGATCTTCATTCTATATTAAGTGGTAGAGAGAAGTTAAGGTGAAGCACAGTAAGGTGTGATTAATGATACATCTCCTAAAAATATAGCGTACCTGGTGCCCCCAATGCTATAGGGAGTTATGGCTCTGATGACTGCAAGGTCATCGTTTTAAGTACTATTAAAAATAGGCTTCCCAAGAAAATATGGAATGTCACATATCTTTATATCGACAAATATTATGCTTGGAAGTAAATTTTAACTATGTAATGATAGCTTATGATGCAAATGCAATGTGGAATTAGATGATGAGTGAGAAAAACACGATGTGAAAAACTTGAAGCACTTAAATTACTAGTTATATGATTTAAACATTAAGTACTTAAGTGAAAATTCCAATTATGAAGATGCCAAAAATTACCCAATCGAAAGATATACAATTTTTCACATATCCATAATAGAGTACTAAAAATATTGATCACAAATACTTGAAAATTTTCCCAAACTTAAATATTCAATAAATGCCCAACAATTCAGGTAAATGAAATAATGCCTATAATTAATTAAATAATAGGCGATTTTAATCAATATCAAACATTTAAAATCCCATGCCAATGATCATTAAAGTCAGCTAAAACATACGAAAGAATTAAGAAGCTAAATTTCAATAATTAATTATCAAGAAATACCATGATGATCCGAATTTATGTAGGAACGCAATAAAATACACAAATAGAAATAAACACAGAGATGCAGCGGAAATAATACTTCCTTTAATTAATATCAAATAACTAAAATATGTTTATAGACAAAATGGAAATAAATTAGCTAGGGTGATGGTAGCTTATCTCTGAGAAGAGACGTGGTAGCTACATGCCTCTGAACTGTGTTACAATGAGTCTCGATGGCCTATTTATTGCTAAGAAATAATGCAAAACCCTAAACATTCAAAAACATAACTGTAGGAGATGAAGCGCCAAAACTATGAGCCCCGTTTGGGTAAATTGGTGTTTCAACTTTCGAGGGACGTAACTTTAGCATACAATCTCCATTTGATGTGCATCATATCTCGTTAAAAATATTTATCCAAGTACAACTTTTGGTGTGAGAAACATCGGTCCATAGATGCATGTTTATGGACCCATGTTGCTCCCATGCTTCCCAAAAAATGTCATTTAGGGCCTCAAAACGGCTCTGGAAGTTCAGGACCCAAAAAGCTGCTAAAAATAGTAAGTTGTGTCGAAACTCAAAAACTGAAAGAACCTGTTGGGGTTCCTATGTTTTGGCAGATTTTACAATACCAAAAGATAAGACAACATCAAACCACTTTGGGATCCTAGGATCTAGCCCTCCTAGATCCGGAGAGGGATCTCTCCATAAAAAAAAGAATGATATATATCTTTGAAGCTCAAAATGAGATATTAGGCTAGGTATGAAGTGCAAAGGGGGGTTTAAAATGATTTGTCTAGTTGGTTGCTGGGTTGAGTCATGAGATCATAAACTGAGAAAGTAATGGAAGGAAAGGAGAAAAATAGCAGGATGTTTCGACAAAGAGGGTAGTTTAATAATGTTCCATCCATTGGGCTATGGAGTCATGAGACGTAATTACATGCAAACAAATAACTAAGGCTTCCAGAGGGCAAGTCATCTATACTAAAGGATCTTCTTAGATAGATGATGGAATGGAAAAATAAGAGTGAAGGTGAAAGAAGGAAAGAAACCCAATTTCTGTCTATAGATCAGGTCAGAGGTCATTTAACTCCAGACCTGCTTGGACATACTAAAAGGCAGCTTTCAATGAAATCACAAAGGGGCAGCTTATAGATCGGACTAGAGTTCATTTAACTCCAGGTCTGCTTTAGCATACCCCAAGGGAAAAACAGAGATAAGAGTTGACACAAAGCTAGAATCTATAGATCAGAGAAGGAATTTTAACCTTCCCTGCTTTGACACCAGCAAGAAACATCCAAACAGCAAGCTCCGAGTTCACACATAAGCTAGCAGGGAATAACATCCACTACACTGGTTAAACCACGGGAGTCTGCCCTCAGATTTCACTATCAGCAAAAAAAATTAAGGGTAGGGAGAGCAGAAACATAGGGTACCATGTGAGGGTAAATCCTATGCTATATTTCTGATGCCTACCAGAAGAAAAGGAACAGCATGAAAAAATGTAATAAAACCATGTAGAGAGAAAACATCACCCAAAGTAATAGACCAGGATCCTGTGAAATTTTCTTGATTAATTGATGCAAAACTAGTCACAGACATTGAGCTCAATGGCTGATCACAGTCCAGACTTTATTCTCCCAGCCTACTACATTATCAACTACTCTGCTACTCCCTCCCAAGACCTTTCTAGCGGTCGAAATGAATCCCTCTAACTACAACAGCAACAACTGAACAACAACCTTTCACAATTATGTTCTTGGGGATTCTTATAGGAGAATGAATAATAGCAGGAGTAGATGTAAGCTTAATTGTTTCATTATGACAGAGGAGAGGTAGGTCGAATGCCCATTCTGCAAAATGGCTCTTCATTAACTACGTGTACTCTGAAGTATGGTCTAGAAGTCTTGTTAATAACTTCAAGTATGTTCTTTTGAAGAAATCCAACTGATGGTACTCTGTGGTAGCCTTATGAAATAAGTGACATGGGTAGAAGAAGGTCTGCAGGTTTCTCCATACCTTATAACTGTGGTCATGACAGTAGCAGAAACATTCTGTTAGTGTACTTAGCTTCTTAAGGGCTTGAGGAGGCATGGAGAACGTTGAAAGGCAATATTTCTAGAGAAAAGTACTATGCTAACATTAAACACAAATATGGCTTTGTTTCGTGTGCTTCTTTAATCTTCAACTGCGCCTTGATTCCTTGAATGAGGATTAGAGCATTTAATCTTTAATTTTCAGGCTCTAACACCTTAATCTATGTTGTTGATACACTTTGCTACTATAATGGCCTCTCTGTGCTTTGAATCACAGTAACTATGATTATGATAAACAAAGCGAAATACCACTCTGGTGAAAACCCTGCACAATGAAAACCAATCAATTACAACATCCAGGGTGGTGGCGGGAGAATGCTTTGGAGGCTGGTGGAACGATGGAACAATGATTATCAATGGTTAGGATTTACTGTGGAGGAAGGTTAGACAAAGGAAAGGGGCCTTTAGTGTTAAACACGAAAGTTTAGCTTTGGCCGAAATATAAAGGAAAAGGGGCGACATGAAATGAAGTTGAGACCTTCGGATGGTGGGACCCGGTGGGTAGAGGGTGATTAACTGTGAGCCGTTGGATCTTAGGAGGAGATCAATGGTAGAGATTAAAAGAAGAACTTTTTTGGAAGGTCCGATGGGTACAAGATGGATGAGGCGCGATGTGATGTGGGCCATCGATCTCGGGCCAAATGGATAGTCACGATGGAATCGGGAGATCACGATCGGGGGAGACGGAGGGTGGCACCATTAAGAAATTTCGATTGGAAATGGAGCGATCAAGTGCCAACTGTTGGATCGCGTGGGGAGATCGACGGTGGAGAATCAATCGGCGGGGAGATGGGCGGGGACAAAGGAGCGGAGTAGGATAAATCTAAATCGTTGGATCTAGAGGGATGAATGGCTCAAATCGTATCGGTGACATCAATCGGCGATCTCCAATCAGGAGTGCGAAGGGAGGCGCGTTTTATGCTTGTGATTGGCGATGCTCTGATTGCGTGATAACCGTCGGATCAGGGTGCTAGATCGACGGTTTAAATATAATTGGAGGGGCGAATATGGAGGAGTGACGGGTGTTTGCGGAACATGCGCTGACCGTCAGATCTACTCAGATCAACGACGAGAAATATCTCAATAGTCGATGGTCCCAATACACTATCGCATTGGAAGAAATGTGTTAACACCGGAAATGCGCCCATATGAACGGCTCGATGCGATAAGTGCCTAAGGACTTAGCGCCTGGTTCCAGCACCTGGTCGCATGGAGGGGAAGTGGTTAAGGGGGTTGGTTGAAAGGGGCTTAAGCCTGATATATGAAAAATGAGTGATTTTGGCCCAATTTTAATGCTTTTTAAGGCCAACGGGAGGTTTCGGTAGAGGGAATAAGGGGTGTTTAGGCTAGACAAAGGATATCATAAGGCTTAAACAGGGTTTGGGAGGATTTAGAGGGTTAATGAGGGAAACTTAAAAGGGGAAAAAGGGGGTGGAAAGTGGGGTTTAGTGGGAATAAAATAGGAGGAAATGGGGCCTTTTTGGGCATTCTACTTCACAACAGAGAGGCTTTTTAACTAGAAACAACAGTGAGAATTTATCAAAGGACAAAGGCACAAGGAGGCTTCAAGGATGATGTTTTTTTAGAGGGAATGCATTCCTTGAAGGCTGAAAAACAATTTAGCTCCCTATTTGCTTGTCAAAAAATTCATAGGGGGCTAACAGTGGCTCCACATGGGGATGGCTTCTTCTTGAAGGAGTCAAGAATTCAGAAATGATCTTTGGTGTAGGCCAGATGCCTGCTACTTGACCCATCCATTTTCTTTCTTGGATCAGCTGCCACAAATCATGAAGACATCATATCAGCAATAAAATTCTCCCAAACAACTACCTACCCACACTATAGTCCTAACATTTTTTCTTTTGGGTGCATTTGGACTTGCAAACCCTTTACATCATTAATTTTTTACAAGCAGGAAAATAAAACTATTATAATTCTACCCTTATTACTCCCTGAGACCATATTAAACTGTTGGTCTCATATTTTCTCTATCTGAACTATATCTGCTAGGATTAAATTGTCTAGCAGACTTCTTCTCTACATTCTAAGACAGAAATTGAAAAATAGTCAAGCCAGGATTAGACTGTTTGGCTTGCTGGACTTTGCAAAAATTAAGAAAAACTAACTGCATGCTCACAGAATGAGCTTTATTTCAGACTTCCTACCTACTCTACTCTAACCTAGAAATCTCTAATGCTCTAGGTGATACAATAATGCCAGTGCAACCAGTCAAGAAGTAGCAAAAAAGGATAGGAGCACTGACTGCCTGTCAGAGATAACCACAGGGTGTTCTGCCAGTGGTTCTTCAAAACTAAGGTCACCATAAGTAGTGACCACTCCTGATGAATCTAGCCCATGCTAAGGATAAATGCCATAGAATTTGGATTGATCAGGGCCTCCATATACTCTGCCATAGGATCACTAAACATACGTTGTACGCTTTCTTCTTTCAGGCCTGCCATGATTGGTAGGCTATCTTTGTCCTGGGCAGCTTTGATTTTTGCATCTTCCACTTCATCTTCAAAGTGGCTCTATAAAGCCTGATCACCTTCTTCTTGTACTTCGAAAGGTAGTGGAATCTCTTCTTTTTTACGAGGAGGGATACTTTCCAAAAAGGCTCCCAGGTCTCTAAACTGATATGATTTTTCTTGTAAGTTCAGGAGTTTGATCTCATATTCATATCTTTCAACCACCAATTCTAAGAAAACTTTCCTGATCACGGGTTTGAATATTGAGCTGAGAAGAATAGCCCCTGGAAGGTCCTCCACCTCCAACTCTGCCAAGTCACTTGAAATTGTATCACGACACTCTGCTCTGAAACTTGGATGCATTTCTGCAAACTCTTTAGAGTCTTCCATTAGTGAAGTGACTTGGTCCTTTGCGTGGATGATGTTTTACTATGACATGGTCTCCCAGTGGAGTCTTGTGAAAACACAGATAATCAGTGGCCTACTGATCACCATTGGAGTCTATTAATCATTTAGGAACCGTGGAGTCGCCATTATGTTGGGGTTCCTATGTTTTGGCAGATTTAGCAATACCAAAAGATAAGACAACATCAAACCACTTTGGGATCCTAGGATCTAGCCCTCCCGGATCTGGAGAGGGACCTCTCCATAAAACAAAGAATGATATATATATTTTAAGCTCAAAACGAGATATTAGGCTAGGTATGAAGCGCAAAGGGGGGTTTAAAATGATTTGGTTGGTTGGTTGCTGGGTTGAGTCATGAGATCATAAACTGATAAAGTAATGGAAGGAAAGGAGAAAAATAGTAGGATGTTTTGGCAAAGAGGGTAGTTTAAGAATGTGTCATCCATTGGGCTATGGATTCATGAAAGGTAATTACATGAAAACAACTGACCAAGGCTTCCAGAGGGCAAGTCATCTATACTAAGGGATATTCTTAGATAGATGATGGAATGGAACAATAAGAGTGAAGGTGAAAGAAGGAAAGAAACCCAATTTCTATCTATAGATTAGGTCAGAGGTCATTTAACTCCAGACCTACTTGGACATACTCAAAGGTAGCTTTCATGAAATCATAAAGGGGCAGCTTATAGATCGGACCAGAGGTCATTTAACTCCAGGTCTGCTTTAGCATACTCCAAGGGAAAAACAGAGATAAGAGTTGACACAAAGCTAGAGTCTATAGATCGAAGAAGGAATTTCAACCTTCCCTGCTTTGACACCAGCAAGAAACATCCAAGCAACAAGCTCCGAGTTCACACATCAGCTAGCAAGGAATAACATCCGCTACACTGGTTAAACCACGGGAGTCTGCCCTCAGATTTTACTATCAGCAGAAATCATTAAGGGTAGGGAGATTAGAAGCATAGGGTACCATGTGAGGGTAAATCCTATGCTATATTTCTGATGCCTACCAGAAGAAAATGAACAACATGAAAAAATGTAATAAAACCGTGCAGAGAGAAAACATCACCCATAGTAATAGACCAGGATCCTATGAAATTTTCTTGATTAATTGATGCAAAACTAGTCACATACACTGAGCTCAATGGCTGATCACAATCCAGACTTTCTTCTCCCAGCCTACTACATTATCAACTACTATGCTACTCCCTCCCAAGACTATTCTAGCAGTCGAAATGAATCCCTATAACTACAATAGCAACAACCGAACAACAACCTTTCACAATTATGTTCTTGGGGATTCTTATAGGAGAATGAATAATAGCAGGAGTAGATGTAAGCTTAATAGTTTTATTATGACAGAGGAGAGGTAGGTCGAATTCCCATTTCGCAAAATGGCTGTTCATTAATTATGTTTACTCTGAAGTATGGTCTAGAAGTCTTGTTAATAACTTCAAGTATTTTCTTCTGAAGAAATCCGACAGATGGTACTCTGTGGTAGCCTTCTGAAATAAGTGACATGGGCAGAAGAAGGCTTGCAAGTCTCTCCATACCTCATAACTGTGGTCCTGGAAGTAGCAGAAACATTCTGTCAGTGTACTTAGCTTCTTAAGGGCTCGAGGAGGCATGGAGAATGATGAAAGGAAATCTTTCTGGAGAAAAGTACTCTACTGGCATTAAACACATATATGGATTTCTTTCATGTGCTTCTTTAATCTTCAACTGCGCCTTGATTCCTTGAATGAGGATTAGAGAATTTAATCTTTAATTTTTGGGCTCTAACACCTTAATCTATACTGCTGATACACTTTTCTACTATAACGACCTCTCTGTGCTTTGAATCATAGTAACTGCTATTATGATAAACAGAGTGAAATACCACTCTGGTGAGAACCCTGCACAATGAAAACCAATCAATTACAACATCCAGGGTGGTGGCGGGAGAATGCTTTGGATGCTGGTGGAACGATGGAATAGTGGCGATCAATGGTCAGGATTTACCATGGAGGAAGGTTAGATGGAGGAAAGGGACCTTTAGTGTTAAACAAGAAAGTTTAGCTTTGGCCAAAATACAAAGGAAAACGGGCGACATGAAATGAAATTGAGACCTTCGGATGGTGGGACCCGGTGGACGGAGGGCGATTAACTGTAAGCGATTGGATCTCAGGAGGAGATCAATGACAGAGATTAAAAGAAGAAATTTTTTGGAAGGTCCGATGGGTACAGGATGGATGAGGCACGATGTGATGTGGGCCATCGATTTCGGGCGAAACAGATGGTCACAATGGAATCGAGAGATCACGATCGGGGGAGGCGGAGGCTGGCACCATTAAGAATTTCCGATTGGCGATGGAGCGATCAAGCGCCAACCGTTGGATCACATGGGGAGATCGACATTGGAGAATCAATTGGTGGGGAGACAGGCAGGGACAAAAGAGTGGAGCGGGATAAATATGAAACATTGGATCTAGAGGGATGAACGACTCAGATCGGATCGGGGACTTCAGTCGGCGATCGCTAATCGGGAGTGCGAAGGGAGGTGCATTTTAAACTTGTGATTAGCGATGCTTCGTTCAAGCGATAGCCATCAGATCAGGGTGTTAGATCGATGGTTTAAATATAATCGGAGGGGCGAGTAGGGAGGAGTGACGGGCATTTGCGGAACATGTGCTGACTGTTGGATCTACTCAGATCAATGGCAGGAAATATCTCAATAGCCAATGATCCCAATACACTATCGCATCGGAAGAAACGCGTTAACATCGGAAATGTGCCCATATGAATTCCCCAATGCAATAAGCTCCTAGTTCCAGCGCCTGGTCACATGGAGGGGAAGTGGTTAAGGGGGTTGGCTGAAAGGGGCTTAAGCCTAATATATGAAGAATGAGTGATTTTGGCCCAATTTTAATGGCTTTTAAGGCCAATGGGAGGTTTTGGTAGAGGGAATAAGCGGTTTTTAGGCCAGAAAAAGGATATCATAAGGCTTAAACAGGGTTTGGGAGCATTTAGATGGTTAATGAGGGAAATTTAAAAGGGGAAAAAGGGGGTGGAAAGTGGGGTTTAGTGGGAATAAAAGGAAATGGGGCCTTTTTGGGCATTCTACTTCACAACAGAGAGGCTTTTTAACTAGAAACAACAGTGAAAATTTATCAAAGGACAAAGGCACAAGGAGGCTTCAAGGATGATGTGTTTTAAGAGGGAATGCATTCCTTGAAGGCTCAAAAAAAGTTTAGCTCCCTATTTGCTTGTCAAAAAATTCATAGGGGGCTAACAGAACCGATGGAGGGGGTTCAAATGGAATAGGTGGGTGGCCACCAATAACTGTGTGGCTCATTAGGGCCTCCAAACGGCTCTGAAAGTTCCAGAACCGACAACCTACTAAAAATAGTAAGTTCTGTTGAAAGTGAAAAACTGAAAGAAATGATGGTGCGAGTCCAAATGGAATAGGTGGGTGGCCACCAATATCCATCTGGATCATTCCTCCCTCCTTAGGAAGTAATGGTCCCCATTGCGTTAAGTTCCTCCATGAGAGGAAAATTATGCTGAACTTGGTATTGGATTTGTCCATGATGTTGTGGACTTGCTGGTGGACGTGTTGGATGCGTTCAATAAATTTGGTTTCCTCAGAGAGTACATGTGTGGATTCAGTCTGTGTAATTTCATGAGTTATGGAAATATGAGGCGGTGGTGCGTCGAGGGTTAGATCAATGGAGTGCTTGTCTAGACAGTGTAGAGGAACCTCCGTGGATGAGGAGAAAGTGTCTTTGTATCCATCCACACCTTTGTCCATCTGCTGCTGCTTTGTAGGGGAGCCCTGTTTTGAGGTTGTGGAAACAATATTTTTCTTTCCTTTTGGGCGAATGGTAATGAAAATAAATTTCCTTGTCTGGGAAATAATATTACTATGTTGTTTTTTAATAGTCAAAGAGATGGCAAGAGGTGGTATGACCTTCGGTGTCCTGTACAAGTTATTTCCCAAAGTAATAATGAAAACATGAGGCCTAGATTCATACATAGCATGTCCCCTCCATAGGTACGGTTGGCCCAATAATACATTGGCTACATGAAGAGGAGAAACATCATAGAATACCTCATCCGTGAATGGAATGATGCTATACCAAAGGCGACGTTGTTGGCAGATGTGTAAATCTCTCCCTCGGTGAAGCCACCGGATGGTATATAGCTGTGGGTGTGCTATGGTCAGTAGGCCGAGCGGCTTCACGACCTCTATTGAAATGAGGTTCTTTTGGCTTCTGCTATCAACAAGAAATTGGAATGGAGAACCCTTCAACCACATCTGTGAATGGAAGAGGAACTTCCCCTCCTCTAGATCTTAGGGATCCTCCCTTTGGATCTTGGTGGTGGCATCAATGGCACTGGGTTTGGCATCAATGGCACTGGGTTTGGCATCAATGATCTGCTTCCCTTGTTCATCTCTTTTGTCTAGTTCTGGCTAAGGATCAAAACATGCATCTGATTCAGGTGCCTTCAATTTGGCCACCAGTGACTGTTTGGCTCGTCACTATGTTGTGCTATGAGTGGGGTTGTTATGGAATTCACACCACTTCCCTGTGTCCTTCTTTGGATTCGTGGCAGGATTCTAAGGCACCTTTCCCTGGCTTTAGATTTGTGGATCAAAAATATCTCTTCTTCTACATAAATTTCTTGGTGGCATAGCAATATGCTGTGACAAGCGAGATAATGTTGAGGAACTTGATTTCCTCTTGAATTTCTCTTTGCAGACAACTGCGGTACTTGCGCACCTAATGTCTCTTCGAGTTTTTAATACCCAAATTTTTGCGCAGGGTATGGAACAAATTCGTTAGTTCGTGCACATCTTGATCCCTTTGATGCCGCACTGTGGTCCATTTGATGTAGTTGTCCTCATAGCTCCCCACAGGGTAATATTTCTCCTTGATCCCATCTCGAAACAAATTCCAAGTTGGTGTGACTGAGAACAGAGAGGGTTCCCCTCATCCTTTTTCTCACAGTAGGTTTCCCACCAATATTTGACATTGGAGGCAACTTGAGGAGTGCAAAAATAATCTTTTCTTGGTCAGAGAAATCGTGGACCGAGAAATACCCTTCTAGAAAATTCAACCACCTATCTACGACGTCTGCATCTATCTGGCCTTCAAACATAGGAAGGTAAAAGTTTCCCTATACCTTGAAGGGTGTGGCGCCTCCAGAGTGGTTTTTGCATGCAAATGAGCCGTAGGTGGGAGGTCGTTGAAGGATCTAAGCAAAGTTATCCATCATCGCGCTCCTTTGCTTCTCGAGGGCCTCTTCGAGCAATATTTTTATAGGATATTCTGCTCCCTCCTCTTTCTTTTCTTCCACCATGGGAGTTCTTCAGGGTTTGCGAGGCCGATCTTGCAAGGGTTCAACCAGATCGAGCCCTAACTCCTTACACCCTGAACTCGTTGGGGACATGCAATGAAAAAAAGAGAAAGAGCATACTGCTCTGATACCACTAATCCATAATTATGTAGGAATGCAATAAAATACAGAAATGGAAATAAAAACAAAGATGCAGTGGAAATAATACTTCTTTCATTAAGATCAAATAACTGAAGTATGTTTACAGACAAAATGGAAATAAACTAGCTAGAGAGATGGTATCTCATCTCTAAGAAGAGATGTGATAGCTACATGCCTCTGAAATATTTTAAAATGAGCTTCAAAGGCCTATTTATTGTTGAGAAACAATGGAAAACCCTAAATATCCAAAAATCTAACCATAGGAGATGAAGCGCCAAAACTATGGGCCCCGTTTGGGTAAATTGGTGTTTCAATTTCCCCAGGACGTAACTTTGGCACACGATCTCCAGTTGATGCACACCATATCTCGTTAGAAATATCTATCCGAGTACTACAAATTTTGGTTTGAGAAACATCAGTTCGTGGACCTTTTTTGCTCCCGTTTTTCCCAAAAAATGTTGTTTAGGGCCTCAAAATGGGTCTGGAAGTTCAGGACCTGAAAAACTGCTAAAAATAGTAAGTTGTGTCGAAACTGAAAAAATGAAAGAACCAATGGTGGGGGGTCAAATGGAATAGGTGGGTGGCCACCAATAACTATGTGGCTCATTAGGGCCTAGAAACGACTCCTAAAGTTCAGGAACTGACAACCTGCTAAAAATAGTAAGTTGTGTTGAAAGTGAAAAACTGAAAGAACTAATGGTGCAGGTCCAAATGGAATAGGTGGGTGGCCACCAATATCCATCTAGATCACATGAAATTTTGATTCTAAATCAATATTTCGTCAAGTAATTTATGGATTAAATGATCTTTTAAAATAATTCGAATCCAAATAAAATTACTTATCTCTATATTAAAACTTTAGAGATATATCACAAATTATTTTTGCCTTCGACTATAGAAAATGTTTTCCTGAAAAAGAAATTCCTCGAAGCTTAAAACCTTAATTCTTTAATAATGATGCACAAAACTCTATGTCCATACAAAATTGTTTTTTTTCAAAACTTAATATATCATACACGAGGATCAAAAGAATTTTTAAAAAATTGACTAAGGTAACACAAAAAATGTTAACAAAAAATTGATTTTTTTCATTTTAAAAGTTAATAAAACTTTGGTTAATTGATATTTTAGTTTATTTTAAAATTTAATAAATTTTCCAAAGGCGAAACTTTAAAATTAAAAAAAAAAAATCAAAATGGAAAAGTTAAAAAAAATTCACAATTGAAACTTTACACAAAAAGAAAACAAAATGTTATGTTTGATTCTTTTTTTGAGTTAATGATTAGGGAATGAGCAAGGAATAAATGAAATAGATAGGAGGAAGGCTTTTGAGGGAGGTTTGAGCAGCCAACAAGAATGGAGGGTAATCAATACTGCAGGGGAGAGGGATTTTGCATAGGCAATGGGAGATGAAACTGGGAGAGGGGGCACGATGTAATAGAAGGATGTAGATAAGAGCATGAAAAGGCTATGGTATTGAGGAAAGGAAAAGGAGTTGTGATGAGGAGAATATGGGGATGGGTTAGAGAAACGAGGAGGAGCAAAGGTCGAGGGAGACGTAGGGGAAAGCAAGAGCGGAGGAGAGGAAGAAAATGTAGAAGGAGAGGGTTCCATGAGGATGAGGGTATGGTAGCAAGGGATTTCGAAGCAAAGGCCAAAATTGTGAGGAGAGGGATAGGACAAGGGAGTACGCAGGGAGAGGATGGAGAAGAAAATGAAAAAAAATGCAACAAAGGAGTGAGGGTGTGCATTCTGAAACCCTTAAAAAAAATTCAATTTTTTTTTCCTTTGCCCATAAATATAATAATTTCAGAGAAATTTTATGTGGAAAATCCAGATCTAAAAAATATAATTGAATGCTCTTGAAAAAAATGTATGTTGAGACAATATCTTACCCTTTAGGGCCTAGATCTTACTTAGATCTGCAAACTTCCCTGCAAACAACCTGATCTTGATACAAGATCTTGCCCTCCAGGTCCTAGATCTCTCTTAGATCTAAAAAAATTCCTTGGAATCCCCAGATACTCACCTGAAAAAAACCAGAAACAAAAAACCCATACAAGAAACACATATACAAAAATCTAAAAATAAAACATAGTCCCTAGTTAGAAAAAAACTCCAGATCTATACAAAATATACAAATTTATACAAATAATCTACAAATCAATCAGATATGAGGAGTATGAGTCCAAATCCACTTCCATATCTAAATACTCAGGCTCTTACTATCCAGATCTATCAATGTTTCCACAAATATTTAAAATATTTTGTTTTTTAGAGAGGCACAAGCCTAAAAAATTCATTCATAAAAAAATTAAACTTTCGATAAATCTTGAAGTTGGTATGAAGTAGGCCCTTCAAAAAATATATGTTGAGATTCATATGTTCCAGCTGAGGACTTTCCCCAAATTCTCAACAAAAACCTTAGAGATCTTCTGCAAGCACGAGATCAATCGTCAAACCAAGTAGAAAAATTAAATAGCAATAAAATTATGAAGAAATAGAGATACCTGCTACTTCAAGAAAAAATAAAAATGTTAGCCTAGATCTAATAAACTTAATAAGATACATGTATTCATATTGTTCTAAGAGATATCTTGATTTGAAATTTTCAAATAATATTTGTAGAAATTAAAACGATGTTATCATAGATTCATGAAGAGGAAAACCACTGCAAGTTGAAACCCCAAAGACTTTTGCATTTATTTGATAAAATATACAAAAGAGCTTAGTATACGATCAAAAGATCAAATCATTAAGACTAAAAAATGACTTCCTATTTATAGATTAATTATCCAATGGCTAGTTGGCTTGATCCCCATCAAAGTAATCTTGATCTTTAAAGAAAATTGATTATCTTTTAATCTCCTCCGTCGAAATCAATTTATTTTTTAAGGAAATTCTAATTTTTTATTTAATTGAATTTTAATCAACTCAAAATTAATTATTTTGAGTTGATTTCCTAAAATAATTCAATTTTATTTAACTACCAAGGCCCAAGGTCCAAAATCTCTTGAAATTTTCAATATTCTCTTGGCTCGAGACCTTGAAAAAATTGATCTTCTAGAACTGACGAATTTTTAATTTAGAGAATTGATTTTTCCTAGGACCTAAAAATAATTAAATTTCTGGTTTGTAATTTTAATTTATTTTTGCTAGAAAAATTAATTAGTTAATTGATGAGGGGATTAATAATTTTTCCAACCCTCTAATACTTTAGCCATGCTATCTAACTATGAGGGACCACGCACTAAAATATTTTACATCAAGATATTATAATTTGATATATGAAGGGGGGAATCCATTCGTTATAGACCCGCAAATATCTACCTAGTTTTGTGACTCAAAATATGATCTAGTAGACCAAGTAATTCATAATAAAATAATCTAGCCAATTAGCTAGGATTATTCCCAAATTAATTTTACAAGGACTCGATAAAAAACACTAGGATTCATCTAATATTTTGATTACAAAATCCAGCCTAGCTTTGGGGTGAGGTTGGAGGGAAAAACTTTTCCAATCATTTGTGTCTAGAGACACAGATGAATCAGTGAGATGAAAAACCTCCTAGGATATAAATCTTCACAAAAATAATAGACTTACCTAGGTTGTTACATGCATGATGGTCTTACCAAGAAAAGTTACACTATAAACATCCAGAATGGATTTTTACATCATTTACAAACCATTGACTGATGGTGAAATATAAATAGCGCATACACTCGAACATGATGCATCCCTTTTGCGAAAAAATGGGTGTACTGTTATGGGGTCGTTGACACAGAGTGGTAAACATATGGCTCTACTTGGGGACAGGTTGATTCATTGGTGGAATGTGAGAATCCAGAATCTGCATCTAAGCAACACACAATATTATATAAGTCACTTCCATCCAAAATTCATCGTATAACATTAATCACATGAAAATATAATCTCTTTGTTTATTAACTATTCTACAAACTTGAAAATATAAATTTAATATAACTACAAAGTGAAAATGTTGAAATAACAAGGTTTAAGGTTAGAGATACAATATAAATAATACCTTGTGGAATCATATGTGTTCAATATAACGTATACTAAGCATTTTCCTACTTTCAAGAAAATATATGGGTTTTTTTTCAAATGTGCCATGTGAAATATTGCATACGGTGTGACTTTATCTTATCCAAAAATTGAGATGCTCGTGTCAAAGAGATGCATAAAACTGCTTCCTTATTCCTTTTCTTTTTTTCTTTAGGATTTTATTCATGGTAAACTATGTTTCTAATGATGTGGAACATTTTCTTGAGAGCTTTTGGATGAATTATTCAAGATATGTGTTACATGGCTCTCTTCATTTTGAATTTCTTTTGTCAAGGGTGATGGATTAAATTTACATGTATTAACATGATTCCCTTCAATTTTCATTTTATCTAGGTCACCTTCAATTAGGCACTTTTCAATGGAAGAAATGGCCTCCTCATAATAATATGGAGATTTCTTTAATGGATTTGGAGAGTTGTGATATGTTGAAAGCTCTTTCATTTTTTTCCATCTATCATCTGGATCACGTTGAAACATTTGTACTTGTGATTCCCTTTCTTCCAACCTCTTATGTATGAAACTAATTTCTTTGGCATGCCTTACTATTAATTTCGCTTGATTGAGCTCTGTTTTCATGAATCTTTCTTGTAGAGTGATATTATTGGCCTCCATAGTTTCCAGTTCCCGAGTGTGCTTTGTTTCCATTGAAATAATATGATTATGAATAATGGACATATGATTAGAATGATTAACTTCCATTATATTTAATCTATTTTCCATGGAATCCATTTCTTCCATATTTATAAAACATGATTCTTGTTTTTTTATCTATGGAAAATAATCTCTTCAGAATAGATATTTGATTAACTTCAATGTCCTTTATAATTTTATCATTATTTTCTTTCATGCCCACGAACAAAATTTTTCATATAGTTTATCTCTTTCTTATTTTTTTCCTTCGTGGTAACTATCTGATTGTTGTGATCAAATTCCATGATGGCCATTTCTTCATCATGTCTGTCTTCCATGGAATTCATTTGATTGGAGTGATTGAATTCCATGGTCATTATATTTTCCTCTAAGGCTAATAACTTGTTCTCTATAGAATCAATTTCCTTGTCATGATCAATTTTTAATATTGCTTGGTTAAGTTCCATATCTATAATAAGTTGAGGTTGATTAACCTTTCTATTCTTGATTAGTTGAGCTTGATTAAATTTTATATCCTTAACCATATGAATCAATTTTTTAAGAATATGCTTATCGTTGTCAACACTGATTTGAAAACTTGTTTCTCCTTCTCCACCATCATGGATTTGTCTTTGAATGGTACAAGTGGATTCATCATGAAGATTGTCTTGAAATATTCTGTTTATAGTTGATTTCTTTAAAATATCACTTTCACTCTTTTTCATAGTTCTAGGGGCACAAGGCGAGCCACCTTGTTTCACATATCTATCCTTAAAAGCATCGATGATGTATTGTAAATAATATAAAGAATCCTCGGTACAGTTAAGAAACCAATCTATAGCATCACCTTTTATATTGACATATTCATGATTATATTGTGAAGGAATACAATGTTTGACTATTATATGAGTAACCTTCAAGAGATGATTTGTAGTAGTGGTTGAATCATCACCCGAAAAAAAAGGAAATTTACAAATGGCATCTTTTGGAATGTTATGAAGAGTATCATCCATTAATACTTGCTTAAAGGGGGGAAAGGGAGTAGTTGTATGGATTCTAGAGAGATAGATCTCTACTCAAGAAAATAAAAAAGATCCATAAGAAGCGAGATTCTAGCAAAAATTCTTGTAAAAAATGAAATAAATGGATTCACCACTTGAGCATGAATCTAGCTTGAATATTCCAAAGGCAGAAATTGAAAGGTCAATCGAGAGAAACAGATGGATATCAGGGAGGGTTTCCTATCTTGGGAGTAAAAGGGTGAATAAGTGGAGTCACCACCCAAACAAGAAATCATCCAAACTGTCAAGATGCTAAAGGTGTAGATGGAGAAGATTGGTGAGATGAAGAAAGATACGGTGATGAACAGATGAAGAGATGAAATGGAGTTAGAAAATGTGGCGTTGATGGGATAAAGAATGATAAGAGATTGAAAAAATCAATGAGATGAATTTCATAAAGACAAGGTCCAATAAATTGGTTTATGAAAACAACATGAGAAAAATGTTATTTTGTTTAACAAGGTAATGAATGGAAAAAAAGATTAGAATATTATAAAATTTTGTTGAAGCACCGGGAACAAGATGTTCCTAAAAAATGATGCCAAAAAAATGTTGTCGCACATAATCACTAGGCACCCCGACAACAACACAACTTAGGGTTTGTCATCCTGGTCTCCAATCTGTCCATTTAATTTATCTCTCTACAACATAATAAGGGGGGTAGACCCGGCGAAAATGAAATGAAGGAGAACAAGTTGGAACCAACTAGTTCAGAAGACACAGTTAAGGAACCAAATACTCATATTAGATCAAGCAATATTTAATATATTATATTAGATTTAGATTATTGATACCAGTGCCTCATGGAGTCAACTATCTTTCTAATAAATTTAGGACAAGGTACTTGGTGAGAAAATTTTGTTGGGATGAATAACTATCATGTATGTGATGCAGATCCTAAGATTAGGGTGTAATGCAAGAATCTTGGTTAATTTTAATTAAATTCCTATTCTAAGTTTTAACCATTGGATACTTTCTATATTGAGTATAATTCTACTATAAGTGGTAGAGAAAAGTTAAGGTGAAGCACATAAGGTGTGATTATTGATACCTCTCTCTAAAATTTAACGTACCAGGTGCCTCTGACGTTGTAGAGAGTAGTGGCTCTGATGACTCTAAGGTCACATTTTTAAGTCCTATTAAAACCAGGCTTCTCAAGAAAATATGGATGGTTACCTATCTCTCTGTTGGCCAAGCATATGATTGGATGTAAATTTTAACTATGCAATGCTAACTTAAGATGCAAATGCTATGTGGAATTAGATGATGAGTGAGTAAAACACAATGTGAAAAAACCGAACCACTTACATTACAAGTTATCTAATTTAAACACAAAGTAATTAAGTGAAAATACCAATTATGAAGATGGAAAAAATTACTCAATTTAAATATATACAATTTGTCACATATCCACAATAGAGTGCTAAAAATACCGATCACAATTACTTAAAAAAAAATTCTGAACTTAAATATTCAATAAATGTCCAATAATTCAAGTAAATGAAATAATGATTAGAGTTAATTAAATAATAATTGATTTTAATCGATAGAAAAAAATTAAAATCCCATGCCAATAATCATTAAACTCGGCTAAAACATATGAAATAATTAAGCACTTAAATCTCAATAAGTAATTATTAAGAAATACCACGAAATTTTGATTCCAAATAAAAACTTTGTCTAAGTAATTTATGGATTAAATGATCTTCTAAAATAATGGAAATAAAAAAAAAATACTTCTCTCTATAGTCAAACTTTAGAGATATATCAAAAATTAATTTTTCCTTTGATTATAGAAAATTTTAATTTTCTTCCTAAAATAAAAAATTTCCTTCAAGCTTAAAACCTTAATTATTTAATAATGTCCCCAAAAACCCTATGACAAACAAAAAAAAAATTCAAAACTTAATATATCATACAAGAGGATTAAAATAATTTAAAAACTATTGACTAATGTTAAAAAAAAAAAAAAAACGTTAATAAAATTTTGTCTTTTCCTATTAAAAATTAATGAAACTTTAACATTAATAAAGTTAAAAAAAAATCTAATTATAAACTTTACAAAAAAATAAAAACAAAATGTTATGTTTGATTGCTTTGTTTTGAATTAGGCATTAGGGAACAAGTGAGAGATAAAGTAATCAGACGAGCGAAAGGTCGACGAGACAGGTTCGATCAGCGGACAGGAATGGAGGATAAGAAGTAGATAACAGAACCACGGGGAAGAGGAAGCATATAGAGGCAACATGAGATGAAGCCGGTAGAGGGAGCGTAGCGCAAGAGGAGGACGCGAAGAAGACCATGCAAAGGGTTCGGGACTGAGGGAAGGAAAATGAATTGTGATGAGGAGAATATGGGGACAGGTTCTAATAGTGAGGAGGAGAAGAGGTCGAGGGAGAAGCAGGGAAAAGGAAGTTTGAATGAGAGGAAGAAAATGCAAAAGGAGAGGGTTGTGTGAGGATGTCGGTATGGCAGCGAGGGCTTTCAAAGTAGAGGCCAAAATTCCAAGCAAAGGGATAGGACAAGGGAGCACACAGGGAGAATATGGAGTAGAAAAGGAAAAAATGGAGCAGAGGAGGTAATCTGTGTATATGTGATTTCTTCCTCAAGCAGACAAGTCAGTTATTTTCATCCTTGCGAGCTAAAGTACTCAATTTACAAGTGAGCATTAGACCTCACTCTCCTCCAGATCTGGCACATCCTCTAGAAGTATGTCAACTATGGAAAGCACCCATTGGCTCTTTATCAACAATTATCCCTCCAAGTTATAGATTTTATTTCAAGTTAAAAAAAAATGTCTATTTTATTCTAGTTCGTTTTTGCTTTAGCTGAGAGAATATTAGAGATGTAACTATCTTCTCTATTATTTTAAAATTTGTTTAAAGGGCTCTCAGGCCCAGAATTAAGGGTTCTTAAAATTTTCAAGAAAATCCTAGTTACACTTTTTTGCTTCTCTATTTCTTTTTTATAAGCTCTGAGCCATCTGTGGATTCCATGCTTCAAAGGAGTAAGATAGAATTGGTACATTTATCCATCTCTCTTTCCTTCAATTTATAACTAGAATATTTTCTTATGTATTGTTATTCATGCTTATGATTGATTGGTCAAAACATTATCACTTTTGATATATTGATATCTGTCGATTATAAGTAAAATAAATCATATGTGAATGTTCTTATGAATTAACTCAAATAAATATTTAATTGAATTAATTAATCCATTTAAAAATTTCTTTTAATTAATGATATATCTTGAACATCTATATTATAAATTATAAGTTATCTTACTTTTTCACATATTTATATCAACACTTGGGTTGATTATGATAAGGTATTGTTTAGTTTATATTTAATTTTTTGTTTTAATTATGTTATATAATCCACTTTAAATATTTCTCTCGAGCCTTTACACCTCTCAAGTCTCATTTTGTTTGAGAAACTTCCATAAGGGTAAATGGACCCAATATAAAACAGTTTAGAACCACTAGCCCAAATGGAAAAGATTTTAATTTGGGGTTGTAAGAGGGTGGTCTCTCAATTGTTGACGAAATCATTTCAAGCCATCAACACCACATTCGCACTATGAAGAAAAGTCTAAAAGAATTTAATTATAACTCATATTGATGGTTGAATGGGTTAAATTTAACCCCTAGTTGGTTATTAGCTTGTGTTATAAATAGGTGATTGAGAGGAAATTGGATTTCATTTTATTCAAGCATATTTTCTTCCATAGATGAAAAAAATAGTTGAGAGTGTACAAAGGCAGAGAAAAAAAATATGATTTGTGTACTATAGTATCCCATGGGCCATAGCTCTCACTCCTTTTTAGTTGCATGTGTTTCCATCTAGAGAAAGAGAGACAAGAGTGTAATATTCCTTTTTTTGATGTCACCTATGACAGGGTTAGGATGGACTTCCAGAGTTAGGAGCAGACAGGTCACATATACAGGTTGGTGTCATCAGTGGGCTCGGAGGATTTTTGGAGGAGTTATGATGAGTTTCTATGATTACCAGTGGTATTCACTTGATATATTCCATCATCCGCACCATTTTCCTTTCGCTCCATTGTATTCCGACAACTTTTGAAAAACTGACTTATTTTTGGGTTTAACTCAATTAATTACACTCAAGGTGGCATTCCAGGAGGAATACATGATAGAAAACCTTAGAGTAATAGCTTGTTGGAACCGGGCTGAGAATACCTACATGATGCGGTGGTTGTACATGCATTTCAGTGACCTAGGGAGACATGGTAGACGATTTAATCTTTTTGGCATTAAAAAGGAGTATTTAAATGGAAAATAAGAGGGAAAGGTGCTCCATGATTAAAATAATAAAAAAATAAGGCTCTAGAAGGATCCATGAAATATATAAAAGAAAATGAGGCGGACATTGAGGGATATATTTTCTTTGATATCTTTTGTTATATGTGAGGTTGAGAACCCAGTTCTCTTCTCCATTGGTAGCCCCGGGATGGAAACCCTCGGGTGTGTTGACGAGTGTTGGATGAAAACCCAACTCTCTTGAGTAGAATTCATTCAGGATTTTCACAGAGCTTCAGTGATATTGGAGTGTGTATCATTCAAATCCCCAATTGGTGCTTCATTATTTTCAGTGGATTCAGTGGTAGCTGTTGGCAGAGGGAGAGTGTAGCAGTTTAGTTTTGGAGGCCAGCATAGTGCAGCAGTGTAGGAGATCCTTGAGGCCGGATTATATGTCATATATGTTAGCTATTTATATTTTTGGCATGTAGAACTGAGTTTATGTTATAATAAAGCTAAGATTATTTACTACATCATTGTGTTATGGAATTTCATAAAATTTATGTCTTATTTTACATGGAAATCATTCTATAAATAAATGTTGATTTTATGGCATGATGTTATGTTAAATTATTTTCTGCAAAATTTATCGAAATATCATGTTTGGGATGTTATAGTGGTATTAGAGTTGGTGATCTTTCGAGCCTGAGGGTTGACTTTTCAAATTACAGAAAAAGCTAAATTCAAGGGTTTTAATGTAGCTCATATTCAAAGCAAGATCGATGGTTTATTATTTTCAGGTATTATTGGAGGACAAGTTTGGGTTATTGTTTTTGTTGTTGGTTGCAAGGTTCATTAGATTACGAGAGCTATAGGTGAACCTAGGTTCATTATCTTTTCAGCTATAGGTGAACTGTTAGGTCCCTATATTACTAGTATAGTCCCTTATTGTTATTAGTGTAACCCCCTTATTGTTATTATTGTACCCTCGTAACCCCCATTTTGTTATTATTTTGCCCTTAAATTATTATTGTTAGGTTGGCTATGATTACATTATGGCCCACTAGGATTACATTATGACCACTTGGACTCCTATATATATAAAGGAGGTTTTGTAAATTGTATCATCCAATAATTGTTCATTTATGTAATGTATTGGAGGTTTCCCCCTCGAAGTGTCTTATTTTTAAGGCATTGATATCTCGTTTCTTCTATTTTTGGAGCTGGTTACACAACATTTGGTATCAGAGCTTTGGATTCTAGGGTTTCGCTGCTCCAAACAGGTCATCGTGGAATTTTCACTATAACGTTTTTTATACGAAGTTTCAGAAGCTGAAATTTTTAGGGTGCGAAGCTAAAATCCCGAGGAAGATTGTCTAAAAATTTCAGATCTTGGTTCATAATATTTTCGGAGATATGATCTGTGGAAGTTAGGTCTTTTTTCAGGCTCGTAAACAGGTCATCGTGGTATTTGAGCTATAAATTGTTGTCTAAGAAGTCTCAAAATTTGAAATTCATAGGGTGCGAAGCTGAAATCCTGAGGAACATCCTCAAAAAATTTCAGATCTTGGTTCACAATATTTTTAGAGATATGATCTGTGGAAGGTAGTGCTTTTTCAGGCTCCTGAATTTCATACCAAAGAGGTGATCGTGGGAAAATCTTCATAACTCTCTCTATGAGAATCGGATTGGAGTGTCGTAAAAATTGGTCGCTAGTACACGGACTTTAATTTCTTGGATATCAATTTCAGAGCTGAAGGACGAAACAGTGACACATGGAAAGTCGTACAAGTTCGTTGTACTAAACTAGTCCATAATTAGGTCATTGTGGGAGATTGGACACAACTTTGTCTTGGAGAATCCAAATCAAGTCAGAACTATGGCATTAGAAAGATAATTCAAATGGATACATCAGTACCGAAATTAAAATATTGAAGTGCTTCAATTATAGAGATAATCCAATTTCAATATCGAGCTCCTCAAAAGCAAGAAAAAGGTGTGTATTTGTTTTTACGAATTGCATAAGTCTTGTTTGAAGAATCAATTTGAATTGATTCCAAGGGAATATTGTAGAATGGATATCAATATTGGGTTCTAAAAGATGCCCCGTAAAAATAATTCAACACCCATTAAGCCTTCAGAAGGCTCTACTATGACTCATGAAGATGAAGAATTGCAACATGATCTATCAAAATTACAAGAGCAAGTGCAACAAATTTCACTCTCGCAAAGAGCAAAAAAAAATGAAATGGAAGTTTTGAAGAAAGGCGTGGAAGCTAAGATGGATGGCATGGAAGCTGGCATGGAAGCTAAGATGGATGACATGAAAGACAACATCGAAAACATGAAGAATGATCTAAAAGTAGACATCGAAGGTTTGACAAAGTTGATACAGGAAATGTTTCCTAATGGTGAAAAGATAGTAGAAGAACCTCATGATGAGAACAAAATAAATGTCAATCGTGATTTCATAAAATCTAATGTTGGCGAGAAGAACCACCATATTCCAAAAATGGATATGAGGAAGTTTGATGGAAAGGATCCTGTAACATGGATACTACAGATGGCGCAATATTTTGATCTCCATAATGTGCAAAACACACAAAAGGTACGCATTGCAACTTTACATTTAGAACAAAATACATTTGTATGGTATCGATGGCTTTTCTCCTGTTAAAAAATTGTCACTTGGTAAATTTTTACGGAGGAAATGATAGCACATTATGAGGATACAAAGAGAAACACCTTCTTTAGCCACTTGATAAATCTCAAACAAAAGGGTTTAGTGGGGCAACACATTGAGGACTTCCAAAAATTGAATATAAGGGTAACTGATATTCCAGAGGAACACGGGATCGATCTCTTCATAGGCACTTTAAAGGATAACATCCAACATGAAGTTCGTGTTTTGGAACCGGATTCATTGGAGAAGGCATTCAGGTTGGCAAGAAAAGTTGAATGTAAAATAATGGTGACAAGGAAGCCTACCACTCAATTCTATAAAGAAGGAAGTGTTGCTACACCTAGATTTCCACAACCTACAAGGTTGACACCACAACAATTGAAAGAAAAAAGAGAAAAAGGGCTTTGCTACAGTTGTGATAGAAAATACACTAAAGGTCATAAGTGTGCTGAGAAGAAATTATTTTACATAGATTGTGAAGAGGAAGAAGAAAATGAACAAGAAGAGGATATACACAAGGAACCAGCCCTAGAAGAGGAAGAAATGAATCTGACCATATCGTGTAATGCACTGGCAGGAATTACCACTCCTCAAACTCTCAATATAGCATGACAAATCAAGAAGAAAAAGGTAATAGTGTTGATTGATTCAGGTAGCACCCATAATTTTATTCATTGTAAGGTAGCCAAGGAATTAAATTGTTTCCTATACCCAGCACCAGAATGTCAAGTGATGGGTGCAAATGGAGGAACTATAAATTACTTTGGAAAATGCCATAATATCAAGCTAACCATGGGGGAATATGTATTGACTAGTCCAATGCTTTCCATTCCTATGGGAGGTGCTGATGTTGTACTAGGAGTACAATGGTTACAATCTTTGGGAACGTTAACTTTTAATTTTCAAGAACTTTTCTTGAATTTTTTTTCAGAAGGAAACGAAGTCGAATTATAGGGTATTGCAGGGAATTCGGGAAAGATATTAAGCTCTAATGTCATGAAAAAGCTTCTAAAGAAATAACAACGAGGCGTAATTGCACAATTATGCTCACTAGAAGTTCCAACATCAAAATCATCTATTTCTGTAGATCTCCAACAAGTCTTGGACAATCATTCGAAGGTGTTTGAAACTCCCAAAGGACTCCCAACTATTCGTGATCATGATCATGCTATTCATTTGATTCTAGGAAGTGTTCCTCCAAACATCAGGCCTTATAGATATCCTTACATCCAAAAGAGCTAAATTGAACGTATGATTGCAAAAATGTCAGAGGTGGGTATAATTCAACCTAGTCAAAGTTCTTTCTCTACTCCTGTAGTATTGGTACACAAGAAGGATGGATCATGGCGAATGTGTTCATATTGTATCTCATGAGGGTGTTAAAGTAGACCCTAAAAAAATTAAAACCATTAAGGAATGTAAAGTCCCCACAACCATAAAGAAGTTGCGAGGATTTCTCGGGTTAACAGGGTATTATCGCAAGTTTGTTAAGAATTATGGGAGAATAGCAGCACCTCTAACAACATTATTGAAGAAAGATGCATTTTCATGGACTCCTGAAGCAACTAAGGCCTTTGAACATCTTAAAGAGGCAATGTGCCTAGCACCGGTCTTAGCTACGCCGGACTTCACAAAAACCTTTATTGTGGAATGTGATGCCTCAGGAAATGGAATTGGTGCAGTTTTAATGCAGGAAGGAAGACCCATTGCTTTTGAAAGTCGTCCAATCAAAGGAAAGTATTTACAGAAACCTATTTATGAGAAGGAAATGTTAGCAATACGACATGCACTAAAGAAATGGCGAACTTACCTAATGGGAAGACACTTCAAGGTAAAAACTGATCATGATAGTCTTAAACACTTTTTGGAACAAAGACTATCTTCAGAAGAGCTGCAAAAATGGGTCACAAAGATGTTGGGTTATGACTTTGAAATAATCTACAAAAAAGGAAAGCTTAATGTTGTTGCAGATGCACTCTCAAGAAAGAATGACGAGGTGGAAGCATTGCTTTGTGCCATTTCTATTATCCAACCAGATTGGATAACCGAAGCAAGAGATGAATGGAAGAAGGACAAAGATGTATGGACACTAATTCAAAATTTGCAGCAAGATCCTAGTACATCTGATACATTTAGTTGGAAAAATGATTCCTTATGGTACAAAGATCGCCTATATCTTTGTAATAATTCCCAACTAAAACAAAAGATTCTTCTGGAATTTCACACTTCTCCTTTAGGAGGACACTCAGGATTTTTAAAAACTTACCACAGGGTGAAGAAAGAATTTTTTTGGGATGGCCTTAAATCTGATATTCGAAAGTTTGTGGCGGAATGTTTGGTTTGCCGGCAGAATAAAGTTGAGACAATTAAGACCCCAGGACTTCTACAACCTTTATCCATTCCAAGTCAACGTTGGGAGGAGATTTCAATGGATTTTATCACAGGTTTACCTAAGTCCGAAGGAAAGAGTGTCTTCATGGTGGTAGTTGATAGACCTACCAAATATGCACACTTTTGTGCATTATCTCATCGATTTAAAGCAAGTATAGTTGCTACTACATTTATGGACAAAATTCAAAAGCTACATGGAAGCCCAAGGGTTATTGTGAGCGACAGAGATCCCATTTTTACTGGAAATTTTTGGACAGAGTTATTTTCTTGTTTGGGTACTCAATTAGCTCATAGCTCATCTTATCATCCTCAATCTGATGGTAAAAATGAGATAGTAAATAAATGTTTGGAAGGATATCTTCGTTGTTTTGTATCTGATAAACAAACACAATGGGTCAAGTGGTTACCTCTCGCTGAATGATGGTATAACACTTCCTTCCATACTGCAGCAAAAATGACCCCATTTATGGCACTTTATGGATATCATCCACCATCCATCACATCATCTTTAAGGGAAAATTCAAAGGTTCAAGTAGTGGAAGATCACATCGAGCATCAGCAAGAAGTTCTCCAACTCTTAAAGGATAACCTGAATTTGGCACAAAATCGAATGAAATAACAGGCAGATCAACATCGCAGCGAGAGAAGTTTTGATGTAGGAGATTGGGTATTTTTACGGCTACAACCATACAAACAAATGTCCCTCGAGCAAGCTAAGAAGGATAATAAATTATCGCCAAAGTACTATGGTCCTTACAAGGTGTTGCAAAATATTGGTACTATGGCATACAAATTGGAGCTTCCTGCTTCTTCGTGAGTGCATCCAATTTTCCATGTTTCATGCTTAAAGAAGGTTATAGGTGAAAATATACTAGTTCAAACAATATTGCCAGAACTTTATGAGGAAGGAAAAATCATATTAGAACCTGAAGAGGTCATAGAAACAAGAATTCAACAGCTACGGAATCGATCAATTTCAGAGTATCCCATCAAGTGTAAGAACTTACCCACTGAAGATTCTACATGGGAGGATGAGAAGTTTATACAGAAGCACCTAGAGCTACTCAAGCGTTGAGGACAACACCTTTTTGGAGGAGAGGGGCATGTTAGGTCCCTATATTACTGGTACAGTCCCTTATTGTTATTAGTGTAACCCCCTTATTGTTATTATTGTACCCTTGTAACCCCCATTTTGTTATTATTGTGCCCTTAAATTATTATTGTTAGGTCGGCTAGGATTACATTGTGGCCCACTAGGATTACATTATGGCCACTTGGACTCCTATATATAGAAAGGAGGTTTTGTAAATTGTATCATCCAAGAATTGTTCATTTATGTAATGTATTGGAGGTTGCCCCCTCGAAGTGGCTTATTTATAAGGTGTTGATATCTATTTTCTTATATTTTTGGAGTTGGTTACACAACATGAACTTCCAGAGCTGAGATTGACATTTTATTTCTCGAGCTGCATGGCAGTCTTTGGGCCAGCACAGATGAGGAGAGTTGAACCTAGTTGTGGAGGAAGGTCTCAACCATTTGAGATTTTTTTGTTCAGGGAGATAAAGGAAGCACAAGAGGGATTATTTGTTGCACATTTGGGGGGTTGTTGAGTGTTTCGTTTATTGTTTTGTAGAAAACGTATTCAACAACTACTAGGAAAGTGTAGGGCTTATTGGGCTCAATTTTGGAGGACCGTGATTTGGCCAAACCATTTTTGGGTTTTGGTCAGATTGGCTTGAGGAGTTCATGAGTAATTTTTGAGAGTTTTATGAGCATTGGATGTGGGTTTTTTGGCCAATCCATTGTAGCAGTTAGTGCAGAATTACTGTGAGAGAGCATTTTGTTGGGCCAAATTTATATTGCTGGTGTTAGCCATCAATAAAAAAATTTCATAACTGCTGATGGATAAAATAGGTCTTTATTCTTCAAGAAAAAAGTTTTAAAGAAAAATTGTGAGTTCTTGAAGCCTTGCTATGTACCTTGTCCAAAAGATCCATTCCATTGTTATCTTCACTTCAAAACCTTCAAAGAAAAGCCCTGCTATTATAGAAAAGACTATTTTTCAGACCCATTTTCCATCATTTTTTACTTTGAAAAAACCCTCTTAAAACCCCTTCATTTCACCCATTTTTACCTATTCTTACTCATGTTCTAAATAGTCATTTCCCCTCGACAATGGCCTTAAAAAACCTTTATTTTCAACCCTTTCTTATCTACTGAAAAGGCCCTTTTTTCCCTTTATTTTTCCTCATTTTCTCATAAAAACCATTTTTAACCATCATAAAACCCTTTACTTGGTTAAAATCCCTCTTTTAATTCCGATCGAAACACTCAAAAAAGGCCAAGAAACCTTTGTTTTAGGCCTAAGTCTGACTATTGTGAAAATAAGCCTTAAGCCCCTTTTCTGGTTTAAGCCCTGCCCCTACTTCTCGTATGACCCATGCTCCACGACTAAGCACTAAAGCCCATCGGCAGTCACACTTTGGCAATTCCAAGTTCTCGCTTCCGTTTTATTTTTTCACCCATAAGTCGATCCCTCGATGAGATCTGGACCATCCATCCCCAAGATTTGATGGCCATCGCATTCCGTGCTCCATCGCATCGCTCCTTCTCCATCGCATCACTCCTTCACATCGGGCTTCGCCTTTCCCTTTCGCCTTCCTTCTCCGATGATGACCATCCCCCACCAATAAGATCTGAGCCGTTGATTGTTGTCAGATCCAATGGCAATCAGCCCCCCTCCACTTCATTTTCTTCCCCCCACGATCAAATCTCCATCGTCGATAAAATCTAATTGGACGGTCGGCGCAGTCTCGCACTATCGCTTTTCACCACCCTATTCATTAATTGCGGCCCTTCCCCGATATGATCTTAACCGTCGATCCTTCTAATCATATGGTCTGCGCTTTCTCCCAGTTTTCCCCTCCCCTCACACCATTTATCATTTGTGCGACTTGGTGATGAAGTTTGGGCCGTTGATCCTCCCGATCCAACGACTCTCATTCAACCTTACTTCAAGCCCACCCTTTTCATTCTCTCCCCATCAACAGATCTCAACCATTGATCCTCAAGATCTGACAACTCCCATTAATCCTCTCCTTATAACTCCCCCCAATAGCTTTCTGCTACGTGCCCAGATAGCTGACGTCATCTACTCGGTCCCACCACTTTTCCTCTGCTGTTGATCTCACTCTCCCTAGATCGGATGGCTTGCATTATTTTTCATTTCCATCCTCCCTCCCGTCTTTCCCCTACCAAATCATTTTTCCGAAAAGATCCCAACCGTTGATCCCACAAATCCGACGATCCTCTCTCTTCTTCGCACCCAACTCATGAAACCTCCCAAACGTGCATTTCGAGCATGAAATGGGTGGTTTTTAGGAGCATACGTGTCAGCCACTGACGTGTATCACGTTCCCCCCACTCATTACCACTTACTACCTAAAATCTGTGTGAAAACCACCTATGGTTTTCTTCAAAACCACCTATCCGTATTTTCACACCATAATCATATTTAAATCTTGTTTCTTATGATTTTGACCATGGAATCCCTTTCTGCATGCTCCCTTTCCTCTGCACTACCCTTTCACCCTCCATCAAGCCCTTTGAAGTAGTTATAGCCCTATTTGTAGGTTTTCATAATATTTTGATGGTTTTTTGCAGGTTTAATGGCATATAAGCTATGAAAGTTGTCCCACAGTCAAGTTATAGTGATATGGCCTTGGATGACGATCCAAAAAGGCCCAAAAATGAAGAAATGGGACAAAAAAAGGGTTGAATTTCAAGGTTTAATCAGTGTTTCATGGACATCGGTTACACAATAAACCCTCCAGCGCGTAAAGGGACCCTGCATATAGACAATCAAAGGAAGATTAGAGACAAAGGATTAAAAGATAAATCAAAGGATAAAGGTTAAAAAAGTGATTAACGATAAAGACAGAGAATGTGAACAAAAGTGAAAAATACAGTCAGTAAAGGAAAAAAAGCCCGAAAGATGATTAAAGGAGGCCTAACACATATCAAAGGCCTAATCAGCATTTAAAGTAACAAATCAAGACAGATCACCCAAAAGAATGCTTCAAATTCCAAATCACCGAAGTAGTTACTCCTCCAAAGATAAAAATTCCACCTACAAGTTTATTTTCCTCAAAAGAATACAAATTGAATGCACAGTCAGAGATATTTCCAGAGACAGCTCAGAAAGTAATTTCCAGCCTACCAAAAGCCTCAAAAGTCAAAAAACGCAGCCTGAGTTAATGAAAGTTAATGTAAAAATAAATTAACAGAGTTAAAACATTAGATATCTTCTCCATTAGGCCTCCCAAAGGTCAAGAAGCATTTACTCTGTATTAATTGAATAATATAGATCTTCCTTTCACTCCACCTCCTCAATTTACCTATAAATATAATAAGAGGAGCCCATTGTAAATGTTGGTTGAATACTTGTTGAATGTAAATAGTTTCTGAAGCTGCTGAAGTTCTGTTAGTAATTGAAGAAAGATAGGCTAAGAAGAGAAGTTTGAAGTTGTAAAGACCTACTAGACTTGAAGATTGTAACTGGTTTGAACATCAAATATACAAGCTAATTTATGGGATCCTGGTCTATGTCAATGGTGATGTTTTTCTTGCTGTAATTGTTGTTTTTCTTATGTTTTCATACTATCCTCTTTATCTGATAAAGAACAGGAAATATAGAATAGGATTTACTGCAAAGTACCCTAATTCTCACTGATAATCTTTATCTCTATGTTTTCTTCTAATTGTTGCTTTGGGAATGATCTCAATAGAGTATAACTAGTTAAGGAATGGTGGTGAGCCCATGTCTTGCTGAGTAAAACCTAATATGTTGTTCTTGAAATGATATTTTCACTGCATGCTAAGTAGAGTCCTAATCAACGAATGTTATGGTTAGCCCTATCCCTTGTTTAGTCTTCAACAACTGTTTTGAAATTTTCCCTAGAGAGTATACCAAAAGAGGGATAGATTCAAAGTTATTACTTGATCATAGGATATTCTTTTATTTATATTATATATTTTCTACTTTCCGAAGGTAATCTATTAGTTTGCTAGATTGTTGTCTGAAAAGTGTGCTTTAGTAAAAGTTTGCCCAAATAGGTCTATGGTTTGCCCTGTCCTTTGGCCTGCTTCTAACATTTACTTTGAAAGGCTTTCTAGTTTATTGAAGTTAATATAATCTTTAATGGTTATTAGATTTGCTTCTTTCACAACACTTTTAATGTTCCATATCACAAATCAACTTAAAGAGATCCTTTGATATAGATGACTTGCCCCATGGACCACTCTTGAAACTTGTTGTGCAATTAAATCCTTTTGTGACTCCATAGCCTAATGGATTGATACCGTCTCTTACCTATCCTATCAGCTGAATCATTATTTCAACCTGCTCACACCTTTACCCTTCAAAAGACTTCCTTTATTTTGATGATATCCATCCCAACCAAAAACAAACAAATCCCTTGTACTTCATAACTAACCTAATATCATATCTTTTGAAAACACTTATATAGAGAGATCCCCCTCTGAATCCAGGAGGGCTAGATCCTAGGATGCGAAAGTGGTTCTGATGTAGGCCCTGCAGCATTTGTTCTTGCCAATCTTGCAAACTACGGGAGTCCTAATAGAGTGGCGAACATATTGGGGAGAATATTGAGTAATAGATAACTTCACAACTCAATGAATCCCTATTCCTAAATGAGACAAGTGTCACCAAGACTGGTTATTATTAATTCTTGATGGTGAACAAAAACCAAACCTTGAAAATAAGTAAAAATTCTTCACCTGGCAACTCCATTGGTATTCAGTAGGCCTGCTGACCCCACTGGTTTTTCCTAATACTACACTAGGAAATTATTTTTATCCTTCAAACATCATTCAAGCCCAGTTAATTAGACTTTGAGGATGGAGTTTTCTTTGAAAAATATTAGTTAGCCTTTAAGAGACTGTCATACTTGGCTGAAATTTTCTCATCATTAGGTCTAAAAACACCACATAGTGGCTTCTAGAATAATTTACACTAGACCCTATCCTAACCCAAATCCTCCTGAGATAGTAGTTGATAATCCAAAAAGTATCCTTAGGAAATATCCTAAATCCAGGACTTCAACTGTTGTCAGACAAATTCATAGAGCTAATTCTGTCCCTAAAAATATCTCAGCTCTGCAAGATACACAAGTTGACTTACCATTCGTAAGAAACCCATCCAGAAATAAGTCACTTAGTGATATATATCAAATAGAATTTTAGTTTCCGCACTCACCCCAACATAGTGGTGAACATAATGATAGTAGAGAAACCACTCTACCTGATCTTCATTTCGTTCATAACTTTGGTTTCTCTCATCCAAGATCTTCTCAATAGTTTCTTGCTGATCTAAGAACTTCTTTTATCCATACACCCACTGTTCAAAATTCTCCATTCCATCCTCCCCCTCCTTTCATAAACCCTCCACTTGTAAAACCCCCATTTATCCCACAACTTCCTATCATGGAAACATGGTATGCTCCTCTATTCCTCCCTTTACCTTTAGTCAATTCTCCCCAAGACCATCAGTCCATTTTCCCCATTTCACCGGAAATGAACCCACTACTACTCAACAGCACGTAGACAAGGTGAATGATGCCTTTGATTATATGGAAATAGAAGATGAGACCATTAAGATGAGAATCTTTGCCCAAATTTTAGGAGGAGAGGTCAAGAAATGGTTTAAGGGTTTAACTCCTAATAGAATAAATGAGCTCCCTTCTTTACATCAAGCATTCATAAAAAAATGGGAAATTAGGAAGAACCCTCTCCAAATAATTTCATATTACAACAACCTCAAGAGAAACACTGGGGAAAGTGTTCAAAATTATTGCACTAGATTTAATAGTGTTTATAACGCACTACCCCTAGATTTGACACCTCCACAAGGCTCAACTTTGGCCAAATTATTTGAAGGATTTGATCCTAAAATGGCCTATCAGCAAAGAGAAAGGGATCCCTTAACTTTATAAGACATGCAGAAGGTAGCTCTTAGTGTGGAAGAAAATTTGATTGAGAAGAGAGCTAGAATGAAGACTGAAAAGAGGGCATCATATAGGGATGAAGCTGCACCTTCCACATCTGACTCAAAAATGGAAAGGATGATGGAGAATATAATGGATAGGATGAGCATTTATGAAAAATATCAAGCTAGAAAAACCAAACCATTCCTCAAAATAGAAACCAATCCCAGAATCAAAATCATAACTTTAGGAGAAATCGACCTCAAAACATACAAAGAGATGATGATCAACAAATCAAACCTCCTTTTCAAGAAAATTATGTTAATGAGGATGGAGAAACAAATGACCAAACAGAGGATGATAACATAAACATGTTGGGAGTAAGCAATGAGGATTCTGATATCCTCCATGAAAGAAAACAAGGTATATATACACCCTATGATGATATAAGACCAGAAATTGAATACTATGAACAAGAATTTGAAAATTCCATCATAGGAGCACCCAAACAATATGACCTAATAAGTAAAAAGAACCCAAAAACTCCCAAAAAGAAAACCTTTGATAATTCTGCCAAAAACAACCCTGTAAATACTTCAAAAAAGACAAAAGAAATTCATAAGATAGTGACTGAAATTTCTGATCCAAACAAGGGAAAAAACACCCAAATCAACGAAAAACAGAGTGGTGACCCTAGCAGCACTAGCATTTCAGCAAATGCCCCTGAAAAAATCATTTTGACTGCTGTAAATAGTAGAAATCAACAAGCTGATTTTGTTGCTAAAGGAGTGACTAACAAGGTTGAATCAAACATTTCAAAAAACCAGATTCCCTTTAACCTAGAGAATGAAATTTCTAAAATCAAAATCTTTGTCCCTCTCACTGAATTAGTTGCTTAAAATGTATATAGATGTCAAGTTTTGAGAGCCTTGAACATAGAAGATGTTCATGAAACTGTTAACTTAAGTGATGATAAACCAAAGCTCCTATTCGGACCAAAGACTGAAGGAAAATTTCAAGAAGGAACTACCCGTCCATTCTACATCAGTTTGAACATCCATGATAATATTTGCACAATATCATGCTTGATTTATGAGCATCACATACCCTCATGCCCAAAGTAATAATGGAAATATTAGGCCTTGAGGTAAGTAGACCTTATAAAGATTTATATTCCTTTGATTCAAGTAGAGTGAGAAGCCTAGGCCTTATAAAAGATCTATGTGTTAAATTAGCTCAAATCCTAGCCAAAATCTTAGTGATGGACATTATAGAGGCTAATATACCCCCCAAATATGGCATGCTTCTCTCAAGATCATGGGGTGTTAAGGTGCAAGGTAATATGCAGATGGATATGACTTATGCTAGCATCCCTATCTTTAGTCAACCTAGAAGACTCTATAGGGAAATATACATGAAATACATGGTGAGTAACCAAGAAAGACCAGAAAACTCTCCTCTCTATTCCATACACACTAACCTCGACTTATTCATTCTTTACAATGATGAGATTCCTAATGAGCAAGAGTTAGTCAATGAAACAATACCCAATATAGTGGTCACTCCACATCCAAACATAGGGGTAGCCATAGAGGAAAAGGAGAGAAAGGAAAATCATTAGATCAGTTTGCAAATTCAGAAATTCACAACAAACAAATTGAAGGTCTTGAGGTCCAAAAAAATCATAAATATAGTGCAGATCATGAGAATCAAAGAATAAAACCTCAAAAATTTGAAAATCATGAGGAACAAAACAAAATTCAACATATTGCAGATCTACATGAACAACACCATGACAGATTAGGCAAACAAAACAAAGATGAAAACAATGGAATAAATGACAAATCTGAAAACAGTCCTTTTTGGAGTATGAGTTTTGATGGGTCTTGCTCTAAAACTGGTGTAGGAGCAGGCTTATGGGTGCACAACAATGAAAACAATCATGTTGAGGGTCATTCCTATAGATTAAACTTCCAATGCACAAATAACATAGCAGAGTATGAAGCTCTCCTTTTAGGATTGAATTTATTAAAAAAAATAGGAGCCAAAATGATAACAGTCCATGGAGATTCATAATTGATAATTAGGCAAGTGAATGGGGAGTACACTGCTAAACATCCAAGACTTAGAGCCTATAGAGATGATGCCATGGACTTGTTAAAAAAATTTGCTAAATTCCAACTTACCTTTCTTCTAAGGAACCAAAACATTCTTTCCAATGGATTAGCCTTTGCTGCTAATACTTGTCTAAGACCTTATGAAAGCAAACAATACACCATCCAAGTAAAATATAGACCAGCTGTCCCAGATAATGAAAAATACTGGCAAGTGTTTGAAGGAGATAAATAAAAGAAGACTTCCTACAGTCCAGAAATGAATTTGAAATACTAAACTTAGATACAGAATATGAACAAGACTTTCCTACTGAAGAAAACCCACTTTTTGAAGAATAAAAGTCTCTTGAGATTGCTGATATAAATCTGTTATCCAAAGAACCAAAACATACAATAGAAATTAGCACCGATTTAGAAAAATAAGAGTTAGAAGTGTTGAAATCTAAGAATTAAATCTTGACAAAAGGACTGGTCCCATTAGAAGAGTTGTTTGACTTGAATAATGTTGCCAAAAAGCCAAAAATGGAACCTATTGAAGCTGAAGTGGAAGAATGCAACATAGGCAGTCAGGAAAAGCCCAAAATGATCAAACTATCCAAGACACTGCCAGCTCACATTAAACTAAAATAGATTGAGTTGTTTAGAGAATTTTTTGATGTATTTGCATGGAGTTATGAAGATTTGAAATCATATGATATGGAAATAATCCAGCATAAGATACCCCTAAAAGAAAACCAGAAGCCTTTTAAACATAAATTGCATAGAAATAACCCTGTTCAATTACCTTTGGAAGAGAAAGAAATTAGAAAAATGTATGATGCTAGAATTATATTCCCTGTTAGATACTCAGAGAGGGTATCTAATCTTGTATCTGTTAGGAAGAAAACATGAGAAATTAGGATTTGCATTGACTTTAGAAACTTAAACAAAGCTTCATTAAAGGACAACTATCCCTTTCCCAAAATGGATCATACCTTACAAAGGGTAGTTGGTTCTAGTAGAATTTATTTGCTAGATGGCTTCTTAGGCTACAATCAAATATTGGTACATCTTGATGATCAACTTAAAATAGCATTTACTACTCCTTGGGGTACTTTCATGTATTTGAAAATGCCCTTTGGTTTAATGAATGCTAGTACCACATTTCAGAGAGCCATGGATATAGCATTCTAAGAAGAAATAGGTTACTTAATTGTGATTTACCTTAATGATATCACTTTCTATTCTAAAACATATGAAGAACACCTAATACACCTGAGAAAAGTCTTTGAGAAATACAGAAAATATGGGTTATCTTTAAATCCAAAGAAAACATTGTTTGGTGTCCAAGAAGGTAAAATTCTTGGACATATCATATTTGAAGAAGGAATAAGGATAGACTGAAAGAGGATCGATGGTATATTGCAAATCAACCATCCTAGAAACATCAAGGAACTTCAATCTTTCATTGGGAAGATTAATTTCATGAGAAGGTTCATACCCAATCTAGCAGAACTCCTTAAAATCATGACAAATATACTTAAGAGAGAAAGAGTTAAATGTACCTTAGAAGCAAAGAAATCATTTGAGTTGGTAAAACAAGCACTTACTAAGACACCAGTTCTCATTAGTCCTGATTTTACAAAGGATTTCTTCATATTTTCATTTGCATCATAACAAACATGTCCTATTACAAAAAAACATGAAAGGACAAGAGAAGCCAATTGCATTTTTCAGCAAGGCATTAAGAGATGCACCTTTGAAGTACAATATAATGGAAAAAAAAAAGTCTTTTCCTTGGTCAAAGCTTTAAAAGACTTCAGAGTTTACATTTTACATTCCCACATTATAACATTTGTGCCTCATTCAGTTGTAAAAAACATATTGACCCAAGATCTAGATGGCAAAAGAGGAAAGTGGATTGCTGTAATTTTAGAATATGACTTAGAAATTAAGCCCACTAAGCTCATAAAAAGGTCAAGGACTAACAAAACTTATGGCTGAATCCAACTTTCAAGCTCTTGATATAAACATGTTTAATGCATTATATGAACAGGAGGAGTCAACAACTCCAATTATTGAAGATCATTTTCTTAATTCATCTTGGTATGCTGATATGTTTTATGTGTTGCTCAACCTAAATGCCCCTCCTTGTTTGTCTAAAACAAAGGCAATATTCTTAAAGTTGAAAGCTGTAAATTAATGCATTTGGAATAAATGTTTATATTGGAAAAATGCTAGTGGATTATTGCTTAAATGTTTGCTTGAGAATGATGCAGATAAGATCAGGCACGAGTTTCATGAAGGAGAATGTGGAGGCCACCTCTACTGGAATTCAACTACTAACAAAATTCTTAGAGCTGGTTACTACTGGCCCACCTTCTTTCAAGATATCCACAAAATTATTGTTGCTTGTCACAAATGCAAAATCTTTGAAGGAAAAATAAAGATGCTTCCCTTACCTCTGAAACCAATCACTGTTGAAGCTCCTTTTCAGCAGTGGGGTCTAGATTTCATCAGGGAAATCCATCCTACCTCATCTGCCCAACATAAATGGATCCTCATAGCAACAGACTGTTTTACCAAATGGTTAGAAGCCATCTCTTCTAGGAATGCCACAGACTTAGTTATCATTTCATTCCTTGAAAACCATATACTGTCTAGATTTTGCTGTCCTAGAAAGATCATAACTGACAATGCTGCTGCATTTGGCTCTAAAAATATGGTGGAATTCTATCATAAATATCAGATTATATTGGGTCATTCTAAAGCTTATTACCCTCAAGGTAATAGGTTGGCAGAATCCTCAAATAAAAGTTTGGTAAACATTATCAAGAAGTTGTTGGAAGATAACAAGAAATCATGGCACAGTAAGCTGGTACATGCATTATGGGCAAATAGACTAACAATTAAAAAATCAATTGGATTGTCTCCCTACCAGCTAGTTTATGGAACAGGTGCAATATTTCCAACTATTCTAGGAGTGCCAGTTATGAAGTTGATCTAAGAAGTACAGTCTGAAGATGATGATATGACAAGAAGAATACACCAGACTATACATCTACAACAAAGCAGAGAGGATGTATACGCCAGAGCACAACAACTACAAGAAAACATCAAGAAGTTGTTTGATAGAAGAACCAAGGCAAGAGACTTCAAAATTGGTGACAAAGTATTGAAATGGGATTCAAGGAAAGAAGATAAGGGTAAACATGGAAATTTTGATAATTTGTGACAAGGCCCTTATCTTATTCAATCTACTATTAGAAACAATGCATTCTTTCTGCAAGAATTGGATGGAGCTGAATATTTTGGAGGTCCTGTCAATGGCAAGATTCTCAAACATTATTTTTGTTAACTGATATTTTAGTTCAAATATTTTTGTTCATTGTATATAACATTTCTTTTGAATTGAAAAAAAAAGAAAAAATAAAAAAACAATAGAAAAAGAGAAAAAGAGGGAAAATATAAAAGAAGAAAGGTACATCCCCATACCAAAAAAGAAAGGAAAAATCTGAAAGTGTGCAAGCTTAAATTACACTACCAAGAGAAAGCACTGCTATTTAGTCATACAGCCTAATCATGACTAGATAGATTTCAATTTAATACTGATAGGTTAGTGAATCAGATTTGCCAAATTGTTTAATCTTGGCTTATCAGTAGACTAGATTGGGATAGAAAAATAGAGGTTCAAACAAGCTTAAATCATGAACCTGTAATTTTGATGAAGAATGGATATAATCAAATCAAAATCTGAGTCATAAGAAGAAAGAAGGATGTTTTCATTTTCAGATCTTAAGTCTTCACAATGTTGTTTTGAATTTTTGTAAATTTAAGTCTATGTGCAGCTTGTTTTTATGACATAGTCTCAACAACAAATCAGACAGCTTAATCCTAGTTTGGCTATGTTTTAATTTTCCGTTTTAGAATATAGAGAAAAAAATCTGCCAAACAGCTTAATCCTAACAGATAGTAGCTTAGGTAGAGAATTTATGAGTTCAACTATTTAATCTGAACTCATGGAAGAAATAAAGGTAGATTTATATTAGTTTATTTCTTTCAAATAAAAGAATAAAATGTTGATGCCATAAGGTTTGCAAGTCCAAGTGCACCTTATGAAGAAAAAATGTTAGGACAAGTAGGCTGTGTAGGTAGAATTTTTGGGAGAAATTCATTTTATTGATACAAATATTGATCATCTTTTTTAAACAGCATGATGAAGTAAGAAAACGTTGTCAAGGATAAGGCATAGGTCTGCATTCCAGAAATAAATTTATGAGGTTCTTGACACCTCTAAGGAGTTGCCATCCCCAAGTGGAGCCACTTTTAACCATCAATAAAATTTTGTCATAACTGATGATGGCTAAAATAGGTCTTTAGTCTTCAATAAACAAGTTTTAAAGAAAAATTGTGAAGTCTTGAAGCCTTGTTGTGTACCTTGTCCAAAAGATCCATTCCATTTATATCTTCACTTCAAAACCTTCAAAGAAAAGCCCTGTTGTTATAGAAAAGACTTTTTTTCAGACCCATTTTCCATCATTTTTTTCCTTTGAAAAAACCCTCTGAAAACCCCTTCATTTCACCCATTTTTACCTATCTTTACTCCTATTCTAAACAGTCGTTCCCCCTCCAAAAAGGCCTTAAAAAAACTTTATTTTCAACCCTTGCTTATCTTCTAAAAAGGCCCTTTTTCTCCTTTATTTGTCCTCAGTTTCTCATAAAAACCCTTTTTAACCATCATAAAACCCTTTACTTGGTTAAAATCCCTCTTTTCATTCCTATCGGAACACTCAAAAAAGGCTAATAAACCTTTGTTTTAGGCCTAAGTCTGACTATTGTGAAAATAAGCTTCAAGCCCCTTTTCTAATTTAAGCCCTACCCCTGCTTCTCATATGACCTGCGCTCTGCGACCAAGCATTAAAGCCCATCGGTGGTTGCACTTCAACAATTCCAAGTTCCCACTTCCGTTTTATTTTTTCATCGATATGCCGATCCACCAATGAGATTTGGATCATCCATATGCAAGATATGATAGCCATCGCATTTCGCGCTCCATCGCATCGCTCCTTCTCCATTGTATCACTCCTTCTCCATCGCATCACTCCTTCGCATTGGGCTTCGCCTTTCCCTTTCACCTTCCTTCTCCGCTAATGACCATCCCTCACCGATAAGATCTGAGCTATTGATCACTGTCAGATTGATCGACCATCGGCCCCCCTCCACTTCATTTTCTTCCCCCCGCGATCAAATATCCACCATCGATAAAATATTATCGGACAGTCGGTGCAGTCTCGCACTATCGATTTTCTCCACCCCATTCATTCATTTTGGCCCTTCCCCGATATGATCTCAACCGTCGATCCTTCTGATCGGACGATCTACGCTTTCTCACACTTTTCCCCTCCCCTTGCACCATCTATCATTTGTGCGACCTGACGATGAAGTCTGGGCCTTTGATCCTCCCGATCCAATGGCTCTCATTCAAACTTACTTCAACCCCACCCTTTTCATTCTCTCCCCATCAATAGATCTCGACCGTTGATCCTCACGATCTAACGACTCCCATTAATCCTCTCCTTATAAGTCCACCCAATAGCTTTCCTCTACGCGCCAAGAATAGTTGACATCATCCACTGGGTCCCACCACTTTTCCTCCGCTGTTGACCTGACTCTCCCTAGATCAGATGGCTTGCACTCTTTTGCATCGCCATCCTCCCTCCCGTCTATCCCATACCAAATAATTCTGCCAAAAATATCCTGACCGTTGATCCCACAGATTTGATGGTCCCCGCTCTTCTTCACACCCAACTCACGAAACCTCTCGAACGTGCATATCGAGTGCTAAATGGGCAGTTTTCAGGAGCATACGTGTTAGCCATTAACGTGTATCACATTCCCCCCGCTCATTACCACTTACCGCCTAACCTCTGTGCGAAAACCACCTCCGGTTTTCTGCAAAACCGCCTATCCATATTTTCACACCATAAGAAAATTTAAACCCTGTTTCTTATGGTTTCGACCATGGAATCCCCTTCTGCATGCTCCCTTGCCTCTGCATTTCCCTTTCACCCTCCGTTGAGCCCTCTAAAGCATTTATAGCCCCATTTGGAGGTTTTTATAATATTTTGATGGTTTGTTGCAAGTTTAATGGCAGATAAGCTATGAAAGCTGTCCCACAGTCAAGTTACAGTGATATGGCCTTGGATGACGATCCAAAAAGGCCCAAAAGAGAATAAAAGGGACAAAAAAGGGTTGAATTTCAAGGTTTAATCAGTGTTTCATGGACATCGGTTACACAATAAACCCTCCAGCGCGTAAAGGAACCTTGCATACACACAACCAAAGGAAGATTAGAGACAAAGGATTAAAATCTAAATCGAATGATAAAGGTTAAAAATTTGATTAAGGATAAAGACAGAGAATGTGAAAAAAAGTTAAAAATACAGTCAGTAAAGGACAAAAAATCCCGAAAGATGATTAAAGGAGGCCTAACGCATATCAAAGGCCTAATCAATGTTTAAAGTAAAAAATCAAGATAGATCACCCAAAAGAATGCTTCAAATGCGAAGTCACTGAAGAAGTTACTCCTCCAGAGATCAAAATGCCACCTACAAGTTTATTTTCCTCAAAAGAATACAAATTGAATGCACATTCAGAGATATTTCCAAAGATAGCTCAAAAAGTAATTTCTAGCCTACCAAAAACCTCAAAAGTAAAAAAATGCAGCCCAAGTTAATGAAAGTTAATGTAAAAATCAATTAACAGAGTTAAAACATTAGATATCTTCTCCATTAGGCCTCCCAAAGGTCAAGAAGCATTTAGTATGTATTAATTGAATAAGTTACATCTTCCTTTCACTCCGCCTCCTCAATTTACCTATAAATATCATAAGAGGAGCCCATTGTAAATGTTGGTTGAATACTTGTTGAATGTAAATAGTTGTTGAAGCTACTGAAGTTCTGTTAGTAATTGAAGAAAGATAGGCTGAGAAGAGAATTTTGAAGCTATAAAGACCTACTAGACTTGAAGATTGTAACTGGTTTGAACATGAAATATACAAGTTGATTTATGGGATCCTGGTCTATGTCAATGGTGATGTTTTTCTTACTATAATTGTTGTTTTTCTTATGTTTTAATATTGTCCCCTTTCTTTGATAAAGAACAAGAAATATAGAATAGGATTTACTGCAAAGTACCCTAATTCTCACTGATAAGATTTTTCTCTATGTTTTCTTCTAATTTTTTCTTTGGGAATAATCTCAATAGAGTATAGCTAGTCAAGGAATGTTGGTGAGCCCATGTCTTGCTCAATAAAACCTAAGATGTTATTCTTGAAATGATCTTTTCACTACATGTTAAGTAGAGTCCTAATCAAGGAATTTTATGGTTAGCCTTGTCCCTTGTTTAGTCTTCAACAACTGTTTTGAAAGTTTCCCTTGAGATTATGCTAGAAGCAGGATAGGTTCAAAGTTCCTACTTGATCTTAGGCTATTCTTTTGTTTATGTTATATGTTTTCTATTTTCTGAAGGTAATCTATTAGATTGCTGGATTGTTGTCTGAAAAGTGTGCTTTAGTAAAAGTTTTCCCAAAGAGGTCTATGGTTTTCCTTGTCCTTTGGCCTACTTCAAATAGTTACTTTGAAAGGATTTATGGTTTAGTGAATTTAATAGATTCTTCAATGGTTATTAACTTTTCTTCTTTCACAACACTTTTAATGTTCCATATCACAAATCAACTTAAAGAGATCGTTTGAAATAGATGACTTGCCCCATGGACCACTCTTGAAACTTGTTGTGCAATTAAATCCTTTTGTGACTCCATAGCCCAATGGATTGATACTGTCTCTTACCTATCCTATCAGCTGAACCATTCTTTCAACCTACTCACACCTTCACCCTTCAAAATACTTCCTTTATTTTGATGATATCTATCCCAACCAAAAACAAACAAATCCCTTGTATTTCATAACTAGCCTAATATCATATCTTTTGAAAACACTTATATAGACAGATCCCTCTCTAAATCTAGGAGGACTAGATCCTAGGATTCCAAAGTGGTTCTGATGTAGGCCCTGCAACGTTTGTTCTTGCCAATCTTACAAACTACGAGAGTCCTATCAGCTAGGAAAAAAATATAGTGCAGGACCAAAATTATTCTTCTATGGGGAATTTATCTTGATGGGATGAAAGAAATATTTGTGCTAATTTTATTTTTTGGAGCCTAATTTATTTTCATGACCCTAGCTCATTTGTCAGAGCTATATTTATCTATTGGCACTAAGTTTATTTTTTGAGCCAAGTTTATCTGTCATAAATCAGTTTATTTTTCGAAGGTTTTGCAAGAGATTTATCTCATTTGAGTCGGTGATTTTGTGGTGAATTTTTTGAACTGAAGTGTAGGAGCATTGTGGTAAAAATTTATCTGATTTGGACCAATGTGAATAGTTGGCAGATTAGGAAACCTACAATAAATTGGGGATTTTTGTATCTTCTGGAATCTACCCAAGATGTTTCTAGTTTTTTTTTGGATTTTGTGAGAGGAGTTTGTGGTTAAAGTTTTAGAATTTTTTGGGGGATATTTAGGTATCAAATTGTCATTCTTATAGCACAAAAAATCACTGGTTTAACAGATTTTCACATTATTTGAGCATTTTGGGTTAGTCATAATTAGCCCAAAACATTTCTAGGTTTTGTTGGCCATGGGTCAATGAGTTGGCTCCTAATTTTGCAGATTTTTTGGGGGATTTTGGGTGCCCCAAGCATACATAATTATTTGGTAGCTAGTGGGGAAGGAGTAAGCTTAAAATTTTGGGTCTCCTGTGACCAGTAGAATTTGTAAAAATAATTTCTAGGTTTTTCTCGGTTTGTGGTGGAGAGCCTAAGATTAGTATGGAAGATTTTTCTAACTAGTTTTGGAGGCTCAAACAAGGGTTCCTTCGAGCCATCAGTTGTAGAATTTCCAGAGTCAGCACAGAGCTTGAGGAGAGATCATTTCCTTTCAAATGGGGCAAAATTTTTCTTACCTGAGATTGGTTAGATTTCTTTGCTAGGATGAATTCATCTTGTTGTGCAAAAATGATTTCGCTAGTGCCCAATTTATTTTCCAGAGCCTAAATGTTTTTCCTAAGCTAGCTTTATCTGTTGGGGTAGGGTATTGTTCTGAGAAATGTAAGGTTATATGAGTTGGCTGAATAACTGTAATCATATGTTATAGTATCCTTGTATTGCTATGTGTGTTGTATAGTCATAGTATGAGTATGTTATGTGAGTAGAGTTTGAGTCAAATTCTCTACAACATTGTCACCCTTGCTACAAAATCCTAGGATTTGAGGGGAATTTTGAAAATCCTAGAAAATTATTTAATGACTTAGAAATAATTATGTACCAGCTACAGTTTGAAAAATCACTTGCACAAGGTGCTTGGAGTAGTAATTCTTCCTTAGATCAAAGCGAAAAACCGAACAAAAAACCCTTTTCAAAGGGGGTACATGCCATCCTACTACTAAAGGAAATAAGGGATTTGCAAATGTAATGGGAGGTACGGAATTGGCTCTTTTAACATGGATATGGTTTGAGGAACGTAAATATGACCGTGAAAACATTCCTTAATTTGGAGAAACTAGAATCACATCTTTCTAAACTGATCCAATATAATTTGAGGGTCCTAAATTGGGCACTCAAACCAACAATACTTGTTTTGATTCATCCATGATTCTTGGAACATCCTTGTGAAGGAGTCAGAATTATAGTAGCTTCTTGTCTCGGTGAGATTATCATAATGACTTCACGTATGCTTCCTTATAATGATGACATTATACAGAAATGTTTCCAGCTAATAGAAGAGAATATTCAGGATCTACATAACATTCGGTGTCTTGCCATTGAGAAGAGGATCAAGATATTATAAATCATGGCTAGAGTTATGGGTAACAATGATGAAATTTTTGGGATGCTACAGACCAGGTTTTTGACCATTTGGAGGAGAGAACAATTGGTTTCACCTATTTCTTATAAAATGGCCAAGAGGTTGGTTGAGAAAAACATTGGGTGTTTCAGTAGACACTTGACCAGGGAGGAGCTACTCCAATTTGGTGGATCAAGCAACAAGAATGGGTTGAGGAGGAAGGGAATTTGCTTCATCTATAAAGAACCTTGGAGGCCTGATCACTCATGCTTGAGTGATGTAGACAATGTGGCAAAGGTAGAGCAGGAGGATATTCCTTTTGTATGCCAGGATGATGAATCTTCTTTAGATGATTCCATGGGGTCATATGAGGATGCTTCTAGGGAGCATGAGCAGTCATGTGGAGTTGATGAGAGTAGACTAGATTTTTTTGCCAGTGTGCAGGGTGAGTAGTCAAGGTACTCAATGGGAGATATTAAGGATGATGAGTCACTTGTGATGATTCAGCCAAAGAAACATATGGTGGAGCATAGTCAACTAAGGAGGAGGATATGCATATCATGCATGATAGTCCTTTGGGGGAGAGCCAGATGGAGGATCACATTGAGTCAACCACTGGGGAGGAGTAGACAGTTGCACAAACATCTAGTATGGTGATAGGAGTTGTAGATATTTATCCTCAAGATGTAGGAATTTACAGGGTAAGTTTCGTAGATCAAGAACCAAAGGTCACCACTTGCAACCAGATTACAAATTAGTACACCAGTATAATCATGTGGTTAAAACCCTCGAACAGGGAAACAATCCACGGCCTGAGCCAACGTGGCCACTTCAGGAAATTTATTAATATAAAAAGAAAAGTTACATATGTTTCTCTCATAAACGGTTAACCAAAAAATGACCCTCCATTCTCTTCAAATAGATTTCATGGACCAATCGGGTGTTAATCCATGGATCAATTATCGTTAATACCGAGGAGAGAGATAACCATCGGATCATTACAAATCGTGACCGTCGAATTATAAGTTACAAATGTACATGGTAAAGAAACACACTTTACCTAACTCTACACTAGACTAAGTTATTCTTAACTATTTCCTATGTGTCAGAATATCCTAACATCCCCCCTTAAGAACAACTTGGCATAGGATTGAAGGATTTAAAAAGGTGACACAAAAGGAGCCTATTTCCTATGTGTCGAAATATCCTAACATCTCCCCTTAAGAACAAACTGGGATAGGATTGAAGGATTTACAAAATTGACACAATAGGAGAAGGAAGGAGGCATTAGAGCCTATCCCCCCTTAATGACAACTTTACTGAACTCCAAGCATGGATCGAAGTTTGGTAAACCTTTCTTCTGTGAGAGCCTTTGTAAAGATATCGGCTACTTGATCATTGGTTCGACAACACTGCACTTCAAGAACTCGATCATGAATGAGATTTATGGTGAAGTGTATGTGGAATTCAATGTGTTTCATAAGCTGATGTTGAATTGGATCTTTACATAGCTGAATGTCACTCTGATTATCAGACCAAAGTTTAGTTGGATGCTGCTGATGAAGACCAAATTCTGACAAGATCTGACGATGCCACATGGCTTACTTATTAGCTTCAACTGCACCATGATACTCTACTTATGATGACGAAAGAGAGATGGTACTTTTTTTCTTACAAGACCATGTAATAGGTCCTGAACCAAGAGTGAATACATATAATGTAGTATAATTTCGATCATCAGGGTCACTAGCCCAATCAGAATCAGTGAAACCAATCAACAATGGAGATGCTCTTGCACTGTAATGAATTCTGAACTGAACTGTACCTAGAATATATCGAAGTATTATTTTATATGCTTTCTAGTGACTTTCATGAGGTTGGTGCATAAACCGAGAGACAAGACCAACGGAAAAGGAAAGGTCGAGATGGGTATGGGTTAGATACAGAATTTTACCAACAAGTTTATGATATAAGGTAGCATCAACTTCAAGGGTAGTACAAGTGACTAAAATCTTGACTCCAGACTGAAAGGGAGAAGGGGTTGGCTTATAGTCTTCCATGTGAAAGTGGTGTAGAAGATCATAGGCATACTTGGACTGAGAGAGAGTAATGCCTTCCTTGGATTGCAAGACTTGAAGACTAAGGATATAATTCAAGTGTCCTAAGTCTGTCATTTCAAACTTATTTCTGAGGCTAGACTTCACATGGTTTATATGGTTGGGATCACTACCAGTAAGGATAATATCATTAACATAAAGAACAAGGATGGTGAAAAACTTACCCACTTTCTTGGTGTAGACAATGTTGACAGAATGACACCTAGAAAAGCCATTATCTAATAGAAATCTATCCATTTTGGCATACCAAGCCTGAGGAGCTTGTTTGAGACCATAGAGAGACTTCCTAAGGCGACAAACAAGGCTATAGTCATTTTGGATAAAGCCAGGGGGTTTTTCCATGCAAATTTATTCATGAAAATCTCCATGTAAGAAGGCATATTTAACATCCATCACATGGACTTCCCATTTAAAGGAGGAAGCAAGGGAAAGAACAAGGTGGATAGAATTCATTTTGGTAATAGGGGAGAAGGTTTCAATATAGTCAATACCTTCAACTTGTGAAAATCCTTTAGCAACAAGACGAGCCTTATGTATGTCCACTTTTCCATCTAGTCCAAAATTTGTTTTGTACATCCATCTACATCTGACAAGTTTTCATCCTTTTGGAAGAGGAACAATATCCCAAGTATCATTCGCCAATAAGGAACGAAATTCTTCATTCATAGCTTCATCCCAATCTAGATTACTGAGGCTTCTTTAAAGGTTTCTGGATTAGGATTTTGTGGAACTTGAGCCAATAAGGAGGAGGCTCTTTCGAACTGAGAACGAGTATGTCATCGATCTGCAGGGTCACCTACAAGAGAACCTGTTGCATCCCGAGTAGAGTAAACCCATCTTGGAAGCTGTGGAGTAAAAGGAACAATTTCAAGAGGTGGAGGAGGATTTCCATCCTCGTTGTCATCATCTGAACTAGAATGAATGTTATCAAAAATATAATAGAGAGAGAGAGGTGGCACATATGCTGAATCAGGCTCACAGGCCAAAGGTGGCACACCCACCGAACTAGGATCAGAGGCTGATATATTTTCATCAAATTTTACATCCCTTCTAATGATTATATTTTTGGATTTTGGTTGAAGAAGTCTGTATCCTTTGACATCTTCAGAATATCCAAAAAAAATGCATTTTTCACTTTTAGGTTCTAAGGCTTTACGTTTTGCATCTGAAATATGGGCCCAAGCATCAAATCCAAAAACACGAAAGTGACTTACATCTGGTTTGATTGAGATCCAAGCTTCTTCTGGAGTTATATTCTTTAAAACCATAGTAGGAGCGTAATTTATTATGTAATTTTCACATTTAATGTCTTTTTCCCAAAAATTGAGACCAAGTCCTTTAGATTGAAGCATACAATTAGCCACTTCTTTTAAGGTGTGATTCTTCCTTTCAGCTACAACATTTTGTTGTGGCGTATATGGAACAATATGTTGCAATTGAACACCATGCTTAGTGTAGAATTTGATAAATTTTTTGTTAGCATATTCTCCTCCATTGTCTGATCTTAACTTAAGAATTTGACGTCCAGATTGTTTCTCAACAAAGGCCTTAAAGGCCAAGAATATGTTAAAAACTTCACTCTTGAGTTTTAAGGAGTATACCCAAGTGCGTTTGGAAAAGTCATAAATGAAAGTTAAGAAGTACTTGCAACCAGAGAAAGAAATAGTAGGAAGTGGACCAAATAAATCACTGTGCACAAGCTGCAAAGGGGCTGAGGCGTGCCAAGAGGCACGTTTGTCAAAACTATCCCGATGATGTTTTCCAAGTACACATCCAAAGCAAACACCATCTCGGAAAGATATCATAGGAAGACCTGTCACCATATTTTCTTTACATAGAGTTTGAAGAGAGTGATATTTTAAGTGACAAAATCACTCATGCCAAAGTTTTCTCACTTCATCATTATGGGAAAAACAAACGGAGGGAATACATGATGACCAAAAGTTGTCAAAATTATACAACCTTGTCCAATCATCAGCAATTCCAGCAGCTAAAATATGTTTGGGATCTTTGAGGTCCTTGATTACAACATCATGAGGTGAGAATTATACTATTTTCCCTTCACTTGAATGAGTTATCTGATAAACAGAGATAAGGTTGCATGACAAGAACACATAGTACATCACTAAAATGACCATTACCTAGATGAATGGTTCCAGATCCTACAACACTAAGACATCTGTCATCACCAACATAAATATGTTTGGTGTTACAATAATTTAAAGAAGAAAACATGGCTTTATTTTTGGCCATGTGGTAAGAAGCTTCAGAATCAATGAGCCACCCATGAGAAGGAGAAGATTAATATACATTTAATGCATAACCAGATCTTGATGCTTGACAACCACAAGCAGAAAGTGCCATTCTTGAAGATGAAGGTGAAGAGTGCTCCAAATTGATGTTGTGCTTCTTCATTTCTGCTTCTAAGGCATCCATCTTCTTAAAACATTTGGACTCTATATGGCCATCACGATTGCAGAAGTTTCAATGTATATCTATCTTCTTCCCTTTGTTTTTATTCGCTTTATCATTTTGGTGATTTGATTTTTTAGTTTGTGGCTAAAATTTCTTAGGACCCTTATTTGGTTTAGGACCATACTTTTTAGGATACTACTTCTTCAGATTCTTTTGATATTGTTGTTGTTGGGCTGCTAAGGCTTTCTTAGAAGCCTTTCTAGGAGTGATAAGACCAAGGTGTAAGGGTTTTTCTTGTTCTCTTATCAAAGAATCATTAAAGGAATCAAAAAAGGGATTCTTGTAGGTGGTTCCAGAAGAGATGATGGCTTCTCTAGTGGAATGGAAGGAAGAAAAAAATACATAGTATGCAGGTCCAAGATTAGAAAGAATACAATAGATGACGCTACCATCTTCCTTTTTGAACTTAAAACCTTCTAAAAAAATTCTAAGGGTCTTGAATTTGGACAAAAAGTCTTCAATAGAGGATAAATTATATGGGTCAAAATAAGCAACTCATTCTCAGGCTGGTGGGCCCTGATTTGATTTTGAATGCCAAAAGCAGTATTTGGCTTTTACAGGGCTTTATTAGGGGTGTCGATGTCAAGGATGTGAAATCGAAGATCTTGAGCAATGGGCATTACTATCAACCCTCATGCTTGATCTTGTTTATTTTCCCATTTAGGAACTTTATCATCATCTGAAGGCTTATTTTCTTGACCTGTGGCTATTCTATAAAGCCCTTTAATTCTAAGTATATCTAGCATGTGAGGTAGCCATTGGAAATAATTGGTGTTGTTATGAATAATTGGGCATGCACTTTCCATTATTGTTTTCAAAAAACTGAAGATGAGAAAAGGTGAAAATAACTGCTTCAATGGAAAGATCTCGAAAAATTAGGCCATTTCAAAAAAATGGCTCGAGAAATGGCTTCCGGATGAAGAATTTATGCCCTTTCGAAAACACGAGTCAAGGGGAGCGTTAGTTTGTTGTATTAACACTCTGTTCTAGAGGATCACTAGTGTTACTAACACACTTGTCAAGAGAAGGGAGCACGTTATAACGCAATGGTCGAGAGCAAAGAGTCGTGTTAATGGGCCTTTACTTAGAGCAATTTCCAACTAACGCGAGTTGATTTCCCAACAAATGTTTAAGAAAAATAACGATTTCCAACTAACGTGGGTTGATTTCCGAACAAATTTTTAATAAAAATAACTCTTTTTAATCTATTTGGCTGTCAAATGTTCTTCCGTGTGCGTGCCTTTTCCTACACACAACACCGAGAAAACAAATAAATGCAAGCCTTACGGCAAGATGTTAGATTTTCAGTTAGCCTTACTAGAAACTATCTATTTTACTATTTCTAATTTCCTGAGATTGCACAAAGATGCGGGGAAAGAGCATATGTAGTAAAAAAAAAAATCTTCTTCTTGTTTTTTATTTTTGAGATCGCACACAACATAGAACAAAGAGCATACGCAGAGAAGATGATATAGATCTGACAAATAAATAAAACTTAAAAATTGAAGTAAACAGTGGGAACTGAAATACGCAGAACTATTAACAAATATAACTGCAAACCAAATACTTTATGCTTCCAGATCTAAAATGAAATGACTTGGGCAACCAAAAACATTTTTTCATGAAACGAAAGGTGTTCCTCACTGTAAAATATGCTCTGGACACAAAAGAGCAGTTCTCTAGGCTCGAAAAATTTCAGAAATAGTATATCTACAAAACGACAGTCGCATGCAGTCAAATCGGCTCTGGATTTGGATCAACAACGGATGCGGCCCTCAAAATAGCTCTGATACCATGTAGTATTTTACCAGGTAAGTTCCATAGATAAAGAACCAAAGGTCACCTCTCACAACTAGATCATAAATTAGTACACCAGTATAATCACGTGGTTAAAACCCTCGAAGGGGGAAACAGTCCACGACCTGAGCCAACGCGACCACTTCAGAAAATTTATTAATATAAAAAGAAAAGTTACATATGTTTCTCCCATAAACAGTTAACCATTAAATGACCCTCCATGCTCTTTAAATAGATTTCATGGACCAATTGGGTGTTATGCCATGGATCAAGTGTCATTAATACCAAGGAGAGAGATAATCGTCAGATCACTACAAATCGTGACCGTCAGATTATAAGTTACAAATGTACATGGTAAAGAAACACACTTTACCTAACTATACATTAGAATAAGTTATTCTTAACTATTTCCTATGTGTCAGAATGTCCTAACACAGGAGATGTTGGAGGTTGATGGGATAGTTCCGAAGGAGGCTAGTAGACAACAGGAATATGACATTTTTTATCAAGAGACAGAGGAGTTTTTGGAGACGGTGAAGCATCCATCTTTTGGTTGACCCACTCATGAGGTGTAGATAGATTCACATGTAGCCAGTAGAGCTACAGTACTTTAAGGGTGAAACACTCTCCAGGAGTACATTGATGGGTCTTGCATCATATCTTTCCAAAATTTCGTGATTATAGATAGAGGGGCTTTATTTTGCAGGCAGATCTCATCGAAAAATGGGACGAGGTAGCGCGAGATGAGTGTGGACTGACAAAATCACACCAAAATTTGTTCTACATGCAGGTGTCACTGCATTTGATTCTTCTTCCAGGATAGATTGGTGGGAGATCATGAGTTGGTATCCTATTGATGGTATGGTCTTCTTAGTTAGGAGCATTGTGGTGCAAGGACCTATAGACATGAAAAATACTATAATTTTCAGTTGGAAGTGGGACACATGTCTAGAGTTCTTCAGTATTCCATCCTGACTTTCGGAAAGCAGGGTTAGCATTGGATTGAGTGAGGGGTTGGATTGGAGAGAGGTGATGAGTTGGTATGTAGTCAGTGGGGCAGCTTGTACAGTGAGAGATACAACACAACAGGAGCCATGAAGCATTGATGCATGTTGGAGGTATTTGCTTCATGGGGCAGTAGCTATGGCCAAAGGTAGTGTGTAGTCTGAGCCAAAGGACTTGGGCGATAATTGGCCATGGTGGCTTTGGGATATGGGAGGATTGATTTTGATAGGTGCAATGATAGATTATTTTGGGATCCCAATATTGAGGGGTATGTTTCAGGTGACTCGACACAGGAGCATAGCAACACCAGGGGTTTTTATGGGATCCTAGCATTGGATCTCAGTGACATCGAGAAAACAGGGTGACTCACATATTTGAATTTATTGAGGGAAAGAAATCTTGCGACGGGAGGTCTGTAATATTCCTTTTTTTGGTGCCACCTATGACAGGGTTAGAATTGACTTCCAAAGTTAGGAGCAGACGTGTCATAGATATAGGTTGGTGTCATCAGCGGGATTAGGGGATTTTTGGAGGAGTTCTAAGGAGTTTCTATGAGGATCGATGGAATTAGCTTAAAATATTCCATCATCCGCACCGTTTTCCTTTCATTCTGGTGCATTCTGACAACTTTTGGAAAATTGAATTATCTTTGGGTTTAACTCAATTAATTATGCTCAAGGTGGCATTATGGGAGGAATACGTGATAGAACACCTTTGTGTAATAGCTCATTGGAACCAAGATGAGAGTACCTACACGATCAGGTGGTTGGACATGAGAATCATTGACCTAAGGAGACATGGTATCCAATTTACTCTTTCTGGAATTAAAAAGAAATATTTTAATTGGAAATTAAGAGGGAAAAGTGCTCCATGATTAAAATAATAATAAATTAAGGCTCTAGAAGGATCCATTAAATATATATAATAAAAGGAGGAATCCATTGAGGGATATCTTGGATTTGATATATTTCCTTGTATGTGAGGTTAAGAACCCGGTTCTCTTCTCCATTGGTAGACCGAGGACGGAAACCCTTGGGTGTGTTGATGAGTGTTGGACAGAAACCCAACTATCCTGAAGAGAGTTCATTCAGGAGTTTCACAGAGCTTCAGGGATATTGGAGTGAGGATCATTAAGATCCTCAATTGGCGCTTCATTATTTTTAGTGGATTCAATGGCATCTTTTGCTTGAGGGAGAGTGCAAAAGTTCAATTTTGGAGGCCAGCGTAGTGCAACATTGTAGCAGATCCTTAAGGCCAGATTATATCTCAGCTATGCTAGCTATTTATCTATCTCGCATGTAAACCACAATTTTTGTTATAATAAAGCTCATATTATTTACTGCATCATTGTGTTATGGAATTGCATAAACTTTATATGTCTCATTTTACATGGAAATCTTCTGTAAATAAATGTTGGTTTTACAGCATGATGTTGAGTTAAATTATTTTATGCAAAATTTATCGAAATATCATGTTTGGGATATTACAAATATCAATGTATATTTCCTACTGGGTTTTCTTCTAAAAGGGTTTGCTAGATCATATCCCATGTTATTATGGTTGTGGTTGATTTATTTTTAATTTGTTCTCTACCTTCCACATTTTATATATTGCATGCATGAAAACATTAACATATTAATAAATCCAAAATTCTTCAGGAATTAACCATCACAGTAAATATTTCATATTTTAAGTATAATTTGGTCATATATTTTACAAAGAAATGTCTAGTGGAATATCTATAATAATTTACAGATCACCAACAACCCCTCCACATTACCTCCCACATCTCTAACCTTGAGAACACGACTTATTTTTAATAAGGAGCACATGTTAATATCCTAATCTCCATAAATCAATAATTAAAAATATTACTATGTGTTATTTGGATACCATTACTAGTAAATAAGGCCCATGTAGTAGTGTTAATATTATTATTGTAAGAAGTTTTACTAGATAATTTTTCCTACTATCGATATATTTCTCTATACTATTGTTAGTGAATAGAAAGTACTATATAAGGCTGTATAGTATTATAATATAGTTTTTTGATTAATTTGATTTATTTTCTATTGGAGGTTGCTCCTTGAAAAATCTAAGTCGACATTTCTTCCATGTAAATAAAGACTTAAAATATGGTTCATATTGTCCATTATGTTTGTGATTCTATTTCTCTTTGCAATTTATATAGATAGTATATGTCATTTATTCTTGGAATATTTCTATTTGGCACATCACGTGAGATAATTATATCATGAAAATCTCAATTTGACATAGCCATTGTTAATTTTTCATAGGGTTATATTGTTATTTTCTTTGATAATTGCATATATTCATTAGCATATTAAATTCACCCCATGGAATCATAACATCATTCAAATTTACATCATTATTCAGTAGCATATGCAACTGTGTATAAAGAACAATATCATCATCATTAATGGATAATAACAAAACCGAACATTAAAGTAAAATAATTTACACATAGAGACACCATGATTGGTCAAAAATCAGTGATCAGGTGATCAAATTTTCACTCAAAACTGAAAGTGCCCAAAACTTGTTACAACCAACGTCAAATCAAAGTGTTCTTCATTTTGAATCTGACGATGTTTTTTCCACCTCAATCCAACACTTGGAGCTCAAGTTACAGTTTGTTGACTATTTTCCCAAACAGGAAAATTTGGAAAAAAAATTGTGCAGACGGGGAGCCTAGTTAATAGTCTGTACTGATGACGTGGCATGCTGATTGAGTAGGTAAATGGGAAGGTCAATTGGTTGGTTAACACATTGCACCGACGGATTGAAGGTTTCCAAGTGTAATTTTGTTGTTGGACCGTATTGGTGTGTTTTGTCAATATTTCAAGGGTCGTGGATAAAGCAATGAGGAGGAGAAACATGGCTCCACCAGGGGCCACCACATATCCCCCTCATGGTACATTAAAAATTTGGCCTATGGACCGAAAGGAGGTAAAAAATGAGACCTCATCCAAACTAGCGTGCACGTCTACCATCTCATATATACATGTTTCTTAACATTATATGCTTTCCATGTTTATTTGAAGTTTAACAAGTCAACCATTGGGGGGAGAAGGGGCCAGCCCCCACACCATACAACCATGACCCAAAGACCGTGGGCACAAATTTAACTGCTCATCCGCCAACCGTGACCACCATAGTAACCAATGTATGTGACCATCCAATGCATGGTTAATGTTTGAGCTTGGGGAAGAGGGGCCATCATCGAGGACTATCCCTTGGGCGCATGGCTCCCATATGCCCAGATTTTTTCGACCTTAAAGCCTTAGGAGTCATTTAAAGTGCCAAAAAAAATTTCTCAAATTCTGGCGGAATTGTGGACCTTTTAGGGGAAATTGGGGAAAATTTGGTGGTTAGTGGATGGAATTGGTGTAGTTTCTAGAGGTAATATTGGGCAAACTAGGAGAGGTCATAAATCTTGGAGTTTTTGACCAAATTGGTTGAAAAAAGAGACTAAGGTATGAATTTTGGGTATTCTGGACCCAATGGAATAGGTCTCAAAATCCATAGAGTACTCATGATATGATTTTTTTCAAGTTGAATCCTAAGGGGTGTATGGGTCAAGCAGGGTTTGGTATCAATTCCTGAGGGTGTTAAACATGAAGAAGACCTTGTAGTGGTTTTCCTCACCTTCAAAATTCATTTGCAGCAATTGCAACCAGCAGGGTTCAACTTAAGTTTAACTTCTTTCATCATGAAATTTTCATTATGTGCTTGAATGTGGAATTGAAGGATGCACATAATGTTTTTGAGTCATCTTAGTGGAAGTGTGTCATCTTTGTAGGAAATGTTTTGAGTTTTTTCTATTTTGAGAGTTCTCTATAGGAGAACATTACCTTGTAGGGGTAACAACCACATTTTATTTGCAGCTAACTTTAATGTACTTCATTGATACTGAATTCATATGAGTGGTCTAGTCATGTTGACAAGCCCGGAGATGTAGCCTAGGAGGGGTAAAATCCATCAACAAACCTATTGTATTGCTCTTCTTTATGCCTCCTGTTGTAGCTCTTAGAGACAGCCTTGAGTTGCCAAAGACCAGTGCCTAGGACATCTTAAACAGTAGGGAGTATAAAGTATATTTCAGGCTTATTATCAGCTTAGGAATCTCTACCTTTTCAACTTGTGCAAAGCATCATCATATGGATGGGACCAAACTACCTTCGGATTTAGCAAGTTATAAAGACACTGTAAAGACAAGAAGGGAATCTTCAATACATATATACTTCAGAAAACTTAGAGACAGCTTTCATCAGAGAGGGCCAGTTTCTCAAAGACATATAGGTATTTTAAACAGAAAAATATTTGGGGCGCAGAAAGTGAAAGGGGAGTACTAACTACCAATGAAATGGTGCTCAAAAAACATATTTCAACATAAGATGGGCTTAGGAACTAAGAATCCATACATATTAATCAGTTCAGTGAGAGTAACATTCCACAATGTTTAATACAGAGGAAACATGAATGATGTGTTAAGCGGAATGACATATCGTGTATGAGCCATATTTAAAGCAACATAGACCAGTAAAGCATGAGTATCAGACAACGATAAATTCATACCCGAGGTGGCAAGTTACTCGCATTCCAAGACACGATAAAAGGAAATTGAAAACAGTGGAGAGAACAATGATACAATATCACAAAGAAAGAGTCACGAACTATATAGCATTAAGACTGGAATCCTCATACATAACTAGAACTTCTCTTCACTGAAACCCCACGGGCTCTGTGTATTTGCATTGATAATTCCACGACAAGCATACAAAAACTTTTACACTGCCATTTTCTTCAGGAAATCTGGAACCCGTTTTTCTCATTCGATCTTCCTTATATAGACCTCTTCCTATCTCAGCGAGAAGATATTTTTGAGAAAATATCTTCTTCGCAGGACCAAAATCTGTTAAAGGTCCTTATCAGAACAACAAAACTTATGATGAGGAATAAGGCCTCCCATCATGGATAGTCAGGCCCTTGGCCGTTTTTAAAACAGGAAATTAAACAAAAGTCTGGTAACAGTAAAATGTTGGAGTGGAGTAAACAGCCCACTCGAAACTTAAAAGTAACTAATTCAGTAAAAATTAAATGGGCCGCCGAGGCCGAATCAAGAGTTGACATGATTTCATAGGTGTGGAAGGGTTGAGGCCGTTGTTGATGCTGATGGTGGGATGTTCGCTGATGCGCTGGCGATTCGGGTGGCGAACTGAGCGCATTTTTTCCGGCTGCTCTATGAAGTAAAAGCATCGGGTAGAAACCCTTCTCAGGGACATAGCACGAAAATGAAAGAATTAAATAATTTGTCCTTTTCTGAAAATAAATCCTATTAGAATTAAACCTGGAGGGCATAGTTCTCTTGTGCATTGTACTCTCTGTTTTCAAATTTTGAATTTGAATTTAGAATCTTTCGTGCCAGACATTGAATTCATAGGTCTTAGACTGATACTCTTTGCTTCATCATTAATGTCTTCATCTGCAAAAATCTGCTCCTTGAATGATTCTAAAGGGTTTGGTGGATTTTGAACCCTATTTCTTCCATGGATGCCATGTCGAGACAGCTCCCGGGACTTTTCTTCATAATTGCAGCTTCTGTAGAGTAGCCCTTCGATGTGCTCTGCTACTGCAGTCCAGGCTGTATATTATGATAATTTTTCCATCGCTAAAACCCTGCAAAATCCGCAAACTTGTTAAGAAAACCGTGCACGGGGAGGTGGAAGTGGTGGTGGATAATGAGGAATGACATCACTGCATGATGGACCGGGGTAAAAAGTAAGGCAGTGGTAGAAAATACAGCGTAACAGTGTTTTCTGCATAAAAACGGTGAAAAAGGAAATGGTACGGTGTATGATAGGGTTTGGTGGGGAAATGCATCGCGGGCCGTTCGATCGTGGTCTAGTGGTGGGGATCGACGGTGGAGAATGGTCCGTGGAATAACTTATGCACATGACGGAATACATATGAAACATTGAAATTTTAACGTAAAATGTGAAACCTTCAGACTTTGGTGGAAATGCAAAGGAAACACATGAAATGCAACGGACATGCGCATGAGGGGTACGGGAATGAACGTACGAGGTGGGACCCAATACGGAAAGCGCGGATCGCAAAGGCGGAAAGTGCGATGGCGGAAAGTGGCACCAATCAGAAAACTGCAGTTTGCGCTTTTGCGATGGGGCGGATCTGCGATGGCGGATCACATCGCAAATATTTTCGATAGATTGATCAGCCACGAACATGTGAAATTGCGATATGCGCTTTGCGATGGGTGTGATTTTCGATGATCGCAAATCGCAAAGGCGGAAAGTGCGATGGCGGAGAGTGGCACCAACAGAAAACTGCGCTTTGCGATTTTGCGATGGGGCAGATCTGTGATGGGTGCGGTTTGCGATGGGTGCGATTTGCGATGATCGCAAATTGCAAAGGCGGAAAGTGGGATGGCGGAGAGTGGCATGAATGCGATTTGCGATGGAAAGTGGTACCAAAAAGAAACCTTGCGCCTTTTAAAATTACTATTCCCCTTTTGCTCTATACTTCAGCCTTTTCGTATTAACTCCGCCTTTGGCTTTTATGTATGTGACTTCCTTTACCTTGTCTCGCTTCGACCATCTCTTCAAATATTTCACTCTTTGATATAATGTTCCACCCATAGCCTATCAACATTTAATAAATCAATGACTTATGAGTCAATATTGATCAACATTGGCTCCACCTGGGGACGGCACGTTTATCCTTGAATGTGTCGAGAACCACGCAGGCCACCTGTTTGTCTTCTGTGAACGCCACTTCTCATCTTCTTCAACTTTTACCTCTTCTCTCCATGACTCATCAATCAACAACGCATTATTCAATTCAAAAAACGAAAGAAGCTACTTAATATACAATATGATACAATCAGGCCCTCTCGGCCCGACTCAGAGCTGAAAGTAGGGTTTTAAGAATTGACCATTTACAGGGGCGTCGAGCAGATCTCCCTGTAAATTCTCCAGCTTGAAGGTGTTATTGCCCCCCTGCTTAGCAATCTTGAAGGGACCGAACCAAAGGGGGTCAAATTTCCCGTGCTTCCCTTTATCGGCCCTGCGTACATCCCATCTGAGTACTAGATCTCCTGCCTGTAACTTTATGTCTTTGGCATGTTGATCGAATAGCTCTTTCATTTTCTCCTGATATGCCTCTAACCTCTGATTTACCTAACTACGTGTTTCTTTGAGTTCCACCAGCTGGTTAATTCTTCTAGTCATGTTATCAGGTTCTTCTTGACTCTCTTGCATGAACCGAGCCACCGGTAGGACTAATTGTATAGGAAACACAGCTGCTCGTCCATATACCAGTTCATATGGAGATTTCCCAGTTGCTCTTTTACTGGTAATTCTATTTGCCCACAGAGCGAACTTCAGTTGGGAATCCCAATTCCTCTGGTTTTCGTTTATTGTCTTCTTTAGAGCTCTCACCAGCGTTTTATTTGATGATTCCGCCAAACCATTTCCCTGTGGGTAGTAAGCTGTAGAGTGACCCAGAAAGATATTATATTGTTGACAGAAATTCACAAATTTTGTAGATTTGAAGGCTTGTGCATTGTCAGTGACTATTCTAGCAGGGCATCCAAACCTGGATATAATGTTCTCTTCCATGAATTTGATTATCACTGTGTCTGTAGCACTTTGCGCAGGTATGGCTTCCACCCATTTCGTGAAATAATCCGTGGTAGTCAGGATCCATTTGTACTGTCCACTTGAGGGCGGGTGAATCTCGCCTATGAAGTCAATTCCCCACTGTTTGAAAGGTTCATGACATGTACAAGAATCAGGGGCAGAGCCGCTAACTTTTGTTTTTCAGCAAATTTCTGACATTTGTCACATGCTCTAACCCAAGCAAAGACGTCTCCAAACAATTTAGGCCAGTAGAAACCAGCCTTCAGAATTTTCTGAGCTGTGCTCCTCCAGCTGTAATGTCCTCCACAGATTCCCTCATGAAATTCGGTCATTATGTTCTCCACTTCGCCTTCTGTGAGGCATAATAACAGTATGCCTGAAAGATCTTTCCAATATAGCTGACCATTGGCAACCGTATACTTTTGTGATTTCAGCCTCAATGCTCTGTATTTTGATTTATCACAACTGGGTGGACAGCTGAGTGTTAGGAGATACTCAACTATTTCTTTGTACCAAGGACTAGTAAGATACTTCATCAGTATTTTCTGAGTGGCCATTTCCACTTCTTGCTGCCCTGTCTGTTCCTCAGAATCTTCATTTGCAATCATAGATAAATTGATGCCCAAAGCTTGATGATTTGACTTTGATAAAATTCTTGCTAGCCCCTGCCCTTTAATCAACTTAGTGGGTCTGATGTCCAGATCATATTCCTGTATCTTTGCAATCCACCTACCCCTTTTTCCTTCACTGTCACCCTGAACGAGGATATCTTTAACCGCTGCTGAGACTGTAGAATATACATGCAAAATGCCTTGAGGGACTTCACCAGGGCATAGGCCTGCTTCTCCAATATATTGTATTTCAATTCTACGTCGTGAAGCACCTGACTAAAGAAAGCAATGGGTTGTTCATACCCATCCTCGTTTTTCTGTAGGAGAACTCCAGCTACCGTATGAGGTGATGCGAAAGAGAAAATCATAAATGGTTTAGTGAAATCTGGCCTTGCCAGCACAGGAGCCTCAGCAAATGCATTCTTTATCCTGACAAAGAACTGCCTCGATTCTGGTGACCATTTCACCTCATTATTATTTTTTAACATATCTGTTATATGCCTAACTCTCTCATCATAGTTAGGGATAAATCTTCTCAGAAAATTGATACGCCCTAAGAACACCTGGACTTCTTTCTTATTCCCGGGGAGGGAGATGTCATTTATAACCTCCACTCTTTTAGGATCAATCTTGAACCCATCCTTAGTTACAATGTGTCCTAGGAGCTTACCCTCTTCTAATGCAAACAAATATTTCTGAGGATTTAGGGAAAGACCATACCTTCTGCATTTCTCAAAAGTTTTCTGTAAATGTTCAATGTGCTCGGCGTCATCTTTCGAAAATACTGTAATATCGTCCAGATAGACCACCAGAAATTTATCTTGTTCCCCCAAAAAATCTATGTCCATAGCCCTCTGAAATGTGGCTCCTGCGTTAATCAGCCCAAAAGGCATCCTAGCGTACATGAATGTACCCCAGGGTGTGGTGAAAGCAGTCTTCTTCTAGTCTTCTGGGAATACAGCCACCTGCTTATAGCCCGAAAAACCATCCATCATAGACATCCTAGAGGCCCCCACCACTTTCTGCAGAATGTGGTCCATCTTTGGTAATGGGTAATTGTCTTTCGGGGAGGCTCTATTCAAATTTCTGAAATCCACGCACAACCTTATTTCTCCATTTTTCTTTCGGACAGGGATTACATTTTCCACCCATTCAGAGTACTTCAATGGCACAATTATTTTATCCTTTAACAGCTTCTTGATTTCTTTCTCAATGGAGGGGAGTAGTAGAGGGTTTATTTGTCTAAGCTTCTGCTTGTGAGGCCTTGCATCTGCCTTCAGGGGAATTTCATGCTGCAAAATGTTGATATCAAATGTCTTCAGGTCTTGATAGGACCATGCAAATACATCCCTATAAGACTGAAATAATTGTAGGTACTTCTCCTTATAGTCGTCCAGGACCTTTCTGGATAATTTCACAATTTTGGGTTCAGCCTCAGTACCCAGATTTAGGTCTTCTACCTAGTTTTCGTCTGTCATTTTGCTGGGCTGCCTAGGGACATAATTTTTGTCAAAAAGCCTTTCTAGGGGTGCCAAGCCTCTAGGGATGACATTTCCCTTCAGCTGTAACACTTTTCTCCTGGCCATTTTTTCTTCCCACTTGTTTTCTGATTGGTTCTCAACATCATCCCCTTCACAACAGTCGATTTCCATATTAGAGAACTCCCCAACTGTCTCTAGAAACCTTTTCACTTGTTGATCATCCTCAAACACTTGCCAGTGTTTGACATTGTTTGGAATCGAAGGTCGATACCTTACTTCTATCTCATACCTCAGGAGGGGATTTTGGGGTGGCCGGAAGGTGCTAGCAGCTACTGCAAGTGAATCTTCCATCCTGTTCTGCTCTTGGGGCATGAACTGAATATTAAAAGCTGAGAAAAAGTTCTCCACCATGTCCCATACTTCATTCCTCTAAGCTCTTAAACAAGGATTTTTAGCTTGACATTGATTTCTGATCTGTCGGACCACTAATTCTGAATCACCCAAGACCTTCAAGGTTTGTATATTCATATTCCTGGCTGCCTGTAGCCCCAGAAAAAGTGCTTCATACTCAGCCATGTTATTGGTGGCTTCATACTCTAATTGGAAGGACAGTGGGACCCATTTTCCTGTAGGGGAAATCAATAAAACTCCAGCACCATTACCTTCTTTCGAATTTTCCCCATCGAAATGTAGAGTCCATACCCCTGTTTCAAGACCTTCTGGGGATTGCTGAGTCCTTATTTGACATAAGGAAGGTTCCTGGGAATAACTGTAATATTCTTCTTACATCAAGCACAAAAAATCTCTATCCTTACAGTAGACCGGTGAATTTTCTGAACAGTCAGCTTTGGTAACCGTTTTTACAAATCTGGTCTCCCTGTATAATCTCCTCTCCTGCCTGCCAAAAATTGGGATGGTGGCATATGTTAGATCTAGTTTAATTGACCTGCAAATTTTTGTTCCCCAGGACCTTGATAGTAGCATACCAAAACAGGCTGGAATGTCAGCCACCACGATGTCCATTACTACACTTTTAGCTGGGATTTGGGCCAGGTTGACCACCAGGTCCTTAATCATGCCCAAGCACTTAACTCTTTTGGAGTCAAATGAGTACAGGTCCTGATATGGATGAGTGATATGGAGTCCTAATTGTTCCATGACAGAAAGAGGCATTAGATTGTGGGAGGCTCCAGAGTCTAACATACAATTGTGGAGTAATAGGTCATGGATCACCAAAGACACGTAAAAGGGAGGTGTAGAGGGGTCTAATTCTTCGACATGTGGACCAAACACTACCATAGGTCTTTCTTCTTGTAAGTTGAGACTGTCAGGGATGTGTATTACTTCTGGGGGAAGCATGAAGGATGTGACTTGGGACTAATATGCTGGCTGTTTTAACAACTCAGTCAAAGGAACTGGGATTTTCACTTTTTCAAGTTCTTTTTGTAAATTAAAGACAGATGACAGCTTATCTATTGACACCTCTTTTTATTTTGAATCTTTTCTCTGGAGGGGAGGCTTAACTTCGTTTACGATGGGCTCGACCTTAGGGGGTGCAGTTACTTGTGAGGATGAAGGCATTAGAGCATCAGATTGCAGGGTTTGGTTGAGGGGCCTCTTACCTTTTTCTGGGGGTTTTTGAGTTTTTACCTCCTTCTGTGTAGGTGTTGACTTCTGGGGTGTGTCCTTCTCTTCATCTTGAGTGCTGGTTCTCTTTCTGGAGGACCTGAGGTCATATTTCCTGTTAAACTGAGCCTGCATGAAGTTGACAAACTGCTGGAAGTAGTTTTCAATCTCCGGATCCTCAGTGCTTTCGTCAGTTTTGAATTTTGAGTGAGTTTGTACTTCCTCCTCGCCACTTTCGTGAACAAGACATTCAATGTCATGGTATGAGAAAACAAGATAGGTCTCTTCTTGCTCAGAAGAAATGTCTTCGGTAGAATCTTCTACTTGCCCTTCCAAGTATAAAGGATGCGGTACCTGATCTTGCTGCTCCTTCTGCCCCCTTTGCAGTATCTGCAAGGGCGGCTTTCTGTATTGAGGGTTAAAACCTCTGTTTGGAGCATTCTGGAAATTCTTTGAGGGTGGATTCTTGGCCTCCATCTCAAGCTTGATTAGCTTACTTGAGAGATTCTTGATCATCTTGTTCATTTCTTCAATCTTGTCATTAGCTGAATCTCTGTCTTGGCTTGAGGTGGATACTTCCTCTTTTCCCCTCCTTCTAACATCCTGTTCTTGTTTCCCTTTGGATTTTCCAGTAGAGACAACATTTGCTTCTATCTCCAGTGCTTCCATCTGTGCATCGTCCAGAGTGGCTGGCTTTCTCTCTCTCAATGAGAAACCGAATTCAGAATCAAATGCTTCCACAAAAATGACCTTGGAAGTGGTCTGGTGAGGCTTCATATCGGCGGGGAGACTTAGGTACAATTTGTTAAATCTTCTGATAAACTCTGACACCCCTTCATTATGTTTCTTTTTCAGAGTGTTGAATTCGGTAAGAACATTACCATGATCTTTCTTTTCTCCCCATTTTTTGATGAAAGCATCCTCCATTCCCTCCCATGTGTTGATAGAACTAGCTCCAAGTGTCTTGAACCATTTTCTAGCTTCCCCATCTAAGGATTGCACGAACATCCTTAGGACCACATCCAGATGTTCCACATTGAAATTCTCTGCGAAAGAGCAAAAGACTTCGATATGTTTCTGGGCTTCAATCTCATTCTCACCATTGAATCTGGGCAGAATCTTCAAATAGTCTTTTGGCAAGTCATTTAGTACTGCAGGTAGCTCCAAAGGAGCATATCTGTTTTGCAGGAAACTAGGGACATTAGCCATTGGAGGAGGAGGTGGAGGTAATGCAAGAATCTGAGCTCTAAGAGGAGGAGAAGAAGGTGGAAGTGAAGTATGGATAATGATGGGGATGTAGTGAACAGCGGCTTGAGGGGTTAACGAGAATGTTGAGATATGAACAAAAGATACTTCAGTAGCTTCCTTAATCTCCTCAACTTCAGGGGTAAGGTGGAAAGAGTAATGCGAAGTATTGCTAGACTCGGCTTCATCTTTGATATGGACACCTCCCTGAGGTGGGCTCTCCAAATAGTAACCAGTATCTCTTATGATGGAGTCGGGGCCTTGTATTTGGGCGATTTGAGAGGAAGAGGACGGAAGATATGGAAAGTTTTCTAGGGAGAATTCAGGAATCTCGGTATGAACTGACTACCTTTCCCTCCAGCCCCTTCTATGTAGGATCCTTTCTGGGTCAGACACAGAAGGTGTCTTTGGCTGAGATGTATCTGACCTCAGGTGTGGCTTACGAGGAGCCAGGCCTGCAAACAAATTAACTTACAACACAAATGTGGAGTCGCCAAGGTGAGGAATGTACAACTCTCAACTCTTCATGCTCACCTAACTGAAGAGTGGATAGGTTTGTCGAGGCCCAGGGATTTTAATTTATTTCAACTTCGTCCCCGGTAACGGCGCCAAAAAGATGTTGTAGCTCCTAGAGACAGCCTTGAGTTGCCAAAGACTAGTGCCTAGGACAACTTAAACGGTAGGGAGTATAAAGGATATTTCAGGCTCATTATTAGCTTAGGGCTCTCTACCTTTTCAACTTGTGCAAAGCATCATCATATGGATGGGACCAAACTACCTTCAGATTTTAGCAAGCTATAAAGACACTGCAGAGACAGGAAGGGAATATTCAATACATATATACTCTAGACAACTTAGAGACAACTTTCATAATAGAGGGCCAGTTTCTCAAGGACATATAGGTATTTTAAACAAAAAAATATTTGGTGCACAGAAAGTGAAAGGGGAGTATTAATTACCAATGAAATGGTGCTCGGAAAACATATTTCAACATAATATGGGCTTAGGAACTAAGGATCCATACATATCAATCAGTTCAGTAAGAGTAACATTCCACGATGTTTAATACAGAGGAAACATGAATGATGTGTTAAGAGGAATGACATATGGTGTATGAGCCATATTTAAAGCAACATAAACCAGTAAAGCATGAGTATAAAACAACGATAAATTCATACCCGAGCTGGCAAGTTACTCGCATTCCAAGACACGATAAAAGGAAATTGAAAATAGTGGAGAGAACAATGATACAATATCACAAAGAAAGAGTCACGAACTATATAGCGTTAAGACTGGAATCCTCATATATAACTAGAACTTCTCTTCGCTGAAACCCCATGGGCTCTGTGTATTTTCATTTATTAATCCATAACAAGCATACAAAAACCTTTACACTGTGAGTTTATTCAGGAAATCTGGAACCCGTTTTTCTCATTCGATCTTCCTTATATAGACCTCTTCCTATCTCAACGAGAAGATATTTTTGAGAAAATATCTTCTTCGCATGACCAAAATCTGTTAAAGGTCCTTATCAGAACAACAAACTTATGATGAGGAATAAGGCCTCTCATCAGGGATATTCAGGCACTTGGCCATTTTTAAAACAGGAATTTAAACAAAAGTCTGGTAACAGTAAAATGCTGAAGTGGAGCAAGCAGCCCACTCGAAACTTAAAAGTAACTAATTTAGTAAAAAGTAAATGGGCCACTGAGGCCAAATCATGAGTTGACATGATTTCATTGGTGTGGAAGGGTCGAGGCCGTTGCTGATGCTGATGGTGGGATGTTCGCTGATGAAGTGCGGCGATCCGGGTGACGAAGCGGCGCATTTTTTCCAGGCTGCTCTAGAGGGCATAGTTCTCTTGTGCATTGTACTCTCTGTTTTCCAATTTTGAATTTGAATTTAAAATCTTTCGTGCCAGACACTGAATTCATAGGTCTTCGACTAATACTCTTTGCTTCGTCATTGATGTCTTCATCCGCAGAAATCTTCTCCTTGAATGATTTTGAAGGGTTTGGTGGATTTTGAACCCTATTTCTTCCATGGATGTCATGTCGTGGCAGCTCCCGGGGCTTTTCTTCATAATTGCAGCTTCTGTAGAGTAGCCCTTCGATGTGCTCTGCTACTGCAGTCCAGGCTGTATATTATGACAATTTTCCATCGCTAAAATCCTGCAAAATCTGCAAACTTGTTAAGAAAATCATGCATGGGGAAGTGGAAGTGGTGGGGAATAATGAGGAATGACAACACTGCATGGTGGACCAGTGGAAAAAGTAAGGCGGTGGTAGAAAATACAGCGTAACAGTGTTTTCTGCGTAGAAACGATGAAAAAGGAAATGGTACGGTGTATGATAGGGTTTGGTGGGGAAATGCATCGCGGGCCGTTCGATCGTGGTATAGTGGTGGGGATCGACAGTGGAGAATGGTCCATGGAATAACTTATGCACATGACGGAATACATATGAAACATTGAAATTTTAACGTAAAATGTGAACCCTTCAGACTTTGGTGGAAATGCAAAGGAAACACATGAAAAGCAACAGAAATGCGCATGAGGGATATGGGGATGAACGTACGAGGTGGGACCCAATACGGAAAGCGCGGATCGCAAAGGCGGAAAGTGCGATGGCGGAAAGTGGCATCAACAGAAAACTATGCTTTGCGCTTTTGCGATGGGGCAGATCTGCGATGGGCGCGGTTCTGCGATGATCGCAAATCGCAAAGGCGGAAAGTGTGATGGCGGAGAGTGGTATGAATCAGAAAATTGCGCTTTGCACTTTTGCGATGGGTGCGATTTGCGATGATCGCAAATCGCAAAGGCGGAAAGTGCCATGGCGGAGAGGCATGAATCAAAAAACTGCGCTTTGCGCTTTTGCGATGGGTGCGATTTGCGATGATCGCAAATCGCAAAGGCAGAAAGTGTGATGGTGGAGAGTGGCACGAATGCGATTTGTGATGGAAAGTGGCACCAAAAAGAAACCTTGCACCTTTTAAAATTAGTATTCCCCTTTTGCTCTATACTTCAGCCTTTTTGTATTAACTCTGCCTTTGGCTTTTATGTATGTGACTTCCTTTACCTTGTTTCGCTTCGACCATCTCTTCAAATATTGCACTCTTTGGTATAATGTTCCACCCATAGCCTATCAACATTTAATAAATCAATGACTTATGAGTCAATAGTGATCAACACCTCCATCGATTATTTTTGTTATGTTCATTATGTTCAGTTGCATATGAATACTAATTCATGTTGAAGAGACATTAAACAAACATGTTGTTTTTAAAGACCCAATTTCATGCTTGCAAAGCATCAACATGGTCCTAAGTTTTGTTTTATGTGATTCTGAGGAAGAGGAAAAAGAACACCTCCACCAAATTCAGATCATGTTGGTATTAGAGAAAAAATTGACGAAGTTTCAAGATGGGTAGAAAAAAGAGTCTCCAAGAGCATGATCAGAGAAGTTTGGCTCTTCGAATGGAGAACATAGAGTTGAGAAGGATGTTGGAAATAGCGTAAGCAGAGAAGAGGCACATGCACTTTTCATTGCAGCAAGTGCTTGATGAGAAAGTTGTTGAAAGTTCAACTCCCGCACCAACAAGAGAAACGTCCCAGATGCATCTGTTATGTGACTGTGGTTCAAATAGTGGAATTGGACCATATGTGGAATATGATGCATGTTAATTTTGCAAGCATCTTCAAGAAGCACACCATATGCCAGTGGAAAAAATTCGGTGGTTAGAGTCATCGACAAGTTGGCCATCATCATCATCATCAGAGGTTGAGAAGATGAATGGAAAATATAAGGAGGTAATTAGCATTTCTAGTACCACTACTTCCATATATGTGCATAAAAACACTTTTCTAGCATTCGAGCAACATACCAAATGCATAGGTATGAAGTTTTGTCTCCAAGATGGGCTATGAAGGTGGAGGCCTTGACATAAATGGCTAAGGCATTACCAATCCAATTTTGGTAGAGGAAAGACAAAGTATATGGGATTTAGATATGGTCGCAAAGAGTATCGATAGTTCTCTAAATGGCATAAGGCACATCAAACATATGACAAAGATATCTCACCACCTTGTGATAATCGCCAAAGCTGCAACTCGAAAGACCGATATAACTCTAATGAGTGTTTTTCAAGGCATGGTGATTTTGAGTACTTATGGAATCAGTACCCTTGTACATTTTGTGATTATTTTGACCATTGCGTGGGCATGTGTGAGAAACACATGATAATGGTTAAACGCATGAACCAAAATTTAGGCATCAAACCTAATGAATTTCTTTCGCTTGAGAGAACTTCTATGTCTGTAAACAAGAAGAATTTTTTTTGTGCTCATTCCAAAGTTCATGGATATGACACTGAACGATGTTCGAAGTTACATATGAAGCTTCATTTAAAGAAAGGTAAATAGATTATGCAACATGATGCAAGGGAAACAAAAGGTGGCCAAGAGAACTCGCAACAATCCTAAGAAACCTTCAAGAAAATATGGTGCAAGAAGAGAACCCATAATTCTAGAGAGGCCCGATTGAGTAGACTTACTGTAAAGTTGTTTTGTAAATTGTGTAAATACTTGTTTTCATTACCTGTTTAGTTACTTTTGTAAAGTGAACATTTATTTTCTCTATATTAAACAAGTATTTTTTTTTCATTAATGTATGTTTTGGCTTGTTACAATCAACATGTTCAAGGACTTTTTTCACTGTACAAAATTGTCGTTCAAGTTGTCTGCAAGTTTGTCATATGTTCACTAATACAAGTATTTGATTTGAAACTTGTGTGAAAAGAGTCTTGTGGTTAAGATGAAAATTTTTTGTAGACAAGTCATGTAGAAATTATACAACAAGCATGTATATCATGTATTCAATCTGATCTAACAATGTACTAAAGTTAAATACTAAATCGATTCTACAAATCTTTTGTGGAATTAAAAACACAATCGATAATCACATGAAGCAAAGAAGAATCAATAAAGCCACAACACAAAGAATTTCTCGAGGAAATATTGGTGCTCAAAACCTCACTATCTTGTATTGTATATTCAACATGGAATCATGAAACAATTACATACAACTCTTCTCACAAGAGCCTTCCTGTACTCAGCTAATTATCTCACACTGTCACACATAAAATTGACCAATACTTAGCCAATTTACTGCCTCTAGACAACCTACCTTGCTTGTGCAATCCATGATGAATGAAATCCCTAAAGAATATGAATGTTGGCCTTCCTTGACTGTGCAAGTATCATGGGAACTTCAATGGGTGTTTTTTTGCATGGGTGCAACCCAATAATCCTAAAACTGATAGTCAACTCCCATTTCACGTAGATCTGAACTGGGTCTCCACTGGATCTGACATGCATGCAGCTAATAATATTAAATCCTCAATTTCATGTGAGATCACTGATTATGAATTAATCAATATTTAATTCACTTGATCTCTCACTAGTGTATCTAACGATTCGCCGCTGGCGATTTTAACTCACTTCGCCCGAGTTAAGCCCAGTTACAACCTACATTAACTAACACCACTGCACTTCGAACTCTGTTACAACTAGAATTACTCTACATGTCCCACCAACCAACCTCTAACTCGAAATCCACTAGCTAACTAAATTTATCACTTTTAGTTAACTCATTCAATTCCATATTGATAATAGATTACAGTTTAATGTCCATCTAAATTAAGGGATAATAAAAATAGACATGCACCCAAAAATAGCACTGTGGGCGACACCCTAGTCTGGGTGCTTAATGCAACCAGGTGATTAATGCACTAGGTGTGGGTGCTGAATCTTCTTGTTGAATCTCAACGGTCCCTCTCAACAAGAAAGGGATTATCCTTCACCCTGATCATGTCTCTATGGTATTCGAATTTGGTCCTTGTGAGTGCCTTCGTCATAATATCTGCATCCTAATCTTCTATGGGAATGTACTGAAGCAAAATTATTATTCTCTGCACAAAATCTCTGAGATTATGGTACCGGATATCTATGTGCTTGGACCTATCATGAAACACAGGATTAATCGAGAGTTTAATCTAACTCTAGTTATCACAATGTATCACTATCGGATCCATATGAGAACCAAACAAACCAACCAAGATCTTTCTCATCCAGATAGCCTCATATGCAGCCTGACTTGCTGTCATGCTCTTCATTGTGACTGAGTGCCAAATATTTTTTCTTCTTGATGTACCAAGAAACTATTGTTGATCCTATGCTGCAGATCCCTCCTGTTGTGTGTTTCGGGATATAATACCCTAAAGGTTTTTGGGTTGGAAAACTTCACAGATCAGGGGCAGCCATTCAAGAAGGACTCACCTAATCTATCTTTTATATAGAAAACTAGATATAACAAGTTTCATATCTTACCCAAAAGTCCAAATTTTGATGTAGATCCCACGGCGTGCAAACCCCCAGCAACCCTTCGTGCTTCGTAACCTGAAAATCAAGAAAGAACGAACACGCAACTCTAGTTGTACAACATATATAGTTCCTAAATGTCAGGGAAACTCATGCATACTATCATAAGAACAATATTAAACATTCAATTAATGATCATTACACATATATAAAGAGATATAAACACGTGAATATCGGGAACAAGATGTTTCTTCTTATTACAAATGGCACGTACAGTAATAGAAATGTGAAAAGATCACCTGAATCCTTCCATGGCCTTCGAGCATACCGTCCTCTGGATCCGTCCAACCCTCACCTCACAAGAATTCTTCCAAGATGTGTGCACACTAGATGTCATATAGGATGATGAGCATCTCAAGGAAACAAGGGTTTCCTGAATATACCTGGGAAGTGCAGGAGGCACGGGAATATCAAAATTGAAATAGGGCTCCAATAGAGTATAATGTCTATATTTTTCCCTCTTTCTTAGGCCATGTACATGAGGGGCTTTATACTACCCCAAATTAGTTTTAGCAGTTGGAAAAAATTAGGCTATGGGATGGGGTGGTTGAATTACGGGAATAACCATCAACCTTGCCTCGAAAATAGGGAATATTATATATATTTTTAATGATTAAAAAGGTATACGCAGATATCTATGAATGGAATCGCGTATATACGTGGAAAATTCTGGGCAAAGTCTCGTATGGATCTTAAGATACTGTTTTTTGTGAAGATGTTCAAGTCCGAGGGGAAAGGGTGCCCAAGGCCAAATTATCAATAATCAAGCATATGAAGGTGGCAAATGATGCTATAACAGATGCCCCCTAATATATGAGGTCAGAAGGGGTACATGATGGGAAAAATATATTATGCGCATAGAAAGAACCTTGTAAAGACGAGAGAGGACTTCACCTGATTTCAGCCTGCCAAAAACCAATGAAAGAGATCAGAGAAATAGCTCATGTCTGAGGCAGGTATACCTCCGCTTGGTGAAATAAAAGGATGTCCGCATATGAAGTACAGAGCATAACCAACATGTATACAAGTATAACGGAACTGTAAAATACATAGTGAATCATCTAATCACTGCCCGGAAGTACAAGTCAAAATCAAGTCCAAGTATCACATATAGAAGACTCATCAATGATGTTGTAATAGATATTTGATCACACAAGTAAGAACTAAATCTCCAGGTACCAAATCATAAGGGGTGGAACACATGGTACAATCATGCAACTCGGGAGCCAACATATAAGATGCTGCTATACTGAAACTGCAACATATAAGAGTGGACGACATCATTGGCAGAAAAATGGATGAACTGTCAAAGTGAACCGAATCATGTTGATGCAAACCTGAGGTCTTCACCGATCACTATGGCACAACTCTACACAATGGGAATAAATGAGCTAAAGTCAACCATGTGAGAAATCGTTTGATTACCGGTCATTAATGTATACCGTTAAAAAACGCGAGACAACCCATCGATAATGATAATGAGCGTCAAGGTGCCCCAGTACAATCTAACAAGTGCGAATGAATGAGTTGAAGTCGAAAACTTGTAAGAATCCATCAATCAGGAGGCAATGATTTATCCTCACTGTCGACAACGAAGAGTCTGCCACTAATGACTGCAAACCCTAAGGTACTGTCAAAAAGAATCTAGACCTTATTCCCAGAGCAATGAGTTAGAGTCGATGGGAAAAGATTTGCTGGAAGGAAGGCATTAAGGCATCCCACATCAGTCCAGCGCGAGTGTAACCCGCAGGTAAAGATTTGGAAGGAATCAGATGAAGTAGAGTGAAGGAACCAACCTGAATTATGTTTCTGACATGCACAAGATGAAGCTAGCACACGGTAGAAACCCTCTAAATCAACCAATCATGAAAGTTGAGAAAGAGGTGAGATATCCACCGATAGGGTCAAAAGTAAATCAAGGTACTGCATGAATCCCAAGTGTGATAATGTATGCTGACGTATAACACAAGAGAAACCATTCAGTCAAAAACCCATAATGATGATCAAATGTTGAGAACAAGGTCACCTATCAATGATGTAAATAGGGCCAGGGTGCGGCTCTAGGTTTTCTCTCACAACGATATGTCGTAGTCCATAAGAAAAAAACTCGTCGGCAAGAAGTCAATGGATATCTTCTCAAACCAGCATGAGCAAAGGACCAAATATGTGATTTGATAGAACAAGATACTGACAAGACTTTGAAGGCCGACTGAAAAATAAGTAAAGAGATACCGCAGAATGGTCGAATTAGGTTAAACTTCCCTTGAACAAAAACACGACTCATGTTTGACTATGACAGCAAATGATAACACTGTATAAGTTTGTTATGAAGGAGGAAAAAACAAACTCTCCATATGATTCAAAGAGATAACCAACCGGGGGAGAACTGACTTATGAAATAAGGTTATGGCTTCTCCTATGTCAAAACTAAAACCATCGCAAATGAAGGAAAGACATAGCTTTGTGTGCTTTGTTTAAGGGCGACAAACTAACACTGTAACTGCCATCAAAATATGAAGTAATATCCCGTTCCCGCTCTTTTTGATATATTTGATTTTTTTGTATTTTTCATATAGTAAGCCTGAAAAAGAATAAAAGAATGCTATAGTACAATGGATAGAACGAGTATCAGGAAATAGATGCACTAGTTCTTGAGATAGGAACAATCCTATGCTCAATGCAAGGTGGCAAAAACTGGTAAGTGATACTCAAAGGGGCGTTCCATCCATGGGTAAAAAAGGTGTCAAGTCGTGATAGCTAAGTGCTTGCATGGTTAAATTGTACATAGAGTCATGGTCAAAATATGTCTTAAACGTCGAGTCCAAATGAAGCCAGCTGAAGGCCAAGATAAACAAGTAGCCAATATGAAATGCAGTGATATGTAATATCCCTTTTTAGGAATATCAAGATTCTGTTCCAGAGATTGACTGCAGGGGAATTTACTGGATATGTCACCTTTGAAAAAGGATGAGATCCAGAGGAAACCTATGTTGGGAAAAATACTGAGAGGGGGGGGGGGTGAATCAGTATTTAGGGCATACTCAAAACTTTTTACTTTTTCATGCTCTAAAACCCATACGCTACTTTACTGAACCAGACTCGCATATATACGCGGATACCCTTCACAAAACTCGCGTATATGCAGAGATCTTATTATGCCATTAATTCTTAACTTAGATCTTTGGAACATTCATTCATCTGATGTTTAGTTAACAGTAAGCAGTGCAGTAATAACAGAATAAACCATCACACATAAGCATCACACATGAACACCAGGATTTTAGGTGGAAACCCAAGTCGGGAGAAAACCACCGATGTTGTTGTCTCAGCCTTCAATATTTTATTATAAAGAAAACATCTTACAACTATGTATCAAGGCAGCACTACACTACATTTTAGGCACCCACCTTCTTCTCCCTCTCGTTTACTGCAAACTCCTCTCCTCGAATGGAGCTACGACCCCCGCTTCTCATTTACCAAATTTCACCTCGAAGGGGAGCTACTACCCCCCCGATCTTAGCACCACCCTCATCGTAGAAAGCTTCTACTATCGATCGAAGGCTTCAACCCTCGTGATCCACCGCACTATGTTTCATTAATTTTCACACGTGGATCGACAACTTCAACACAATTCTTCACTTATCAACAAACATCCCTTTTCATTTCATCGCCGTAATGCTGAAATCACCGTAAACTGCATTATCATAAATAGCCCGTATCACATATATGCAAAACCTCAATTATCTTTTGAGCAACCATCAACTCAAATACCATACGCGCTTTTCTTTAAACAGACCCGCGTATACACGTGCTTTTACTGAAGCGAACCCGCATATACATTTGTGCAACTTATTAGAAAAACCCTAACAGCCCATACGCGCTTTTGTCTAAATAGAGCCGCGTATACATGCGCTTTTCACGAAACGAACCTGCGTATAGATCTATAAAAGATAAATTTTGCAGATCAGACCAGATCTATGAACTTACCAGATTTCTTCAACTTCTTCAACAGATTTGTGCCAGGTCTTCATCACTTCTTTTCAGATCATCCACGAGATTCACCATTTCAAGATCTAGAGATCTTGAACCTTCGTTATGTTCATAGATGCATCATAGAATCAGATCTATCAATTAAGAGAAGAGTTCAACCATGCAGATATACTTCAGAGTGAAGTATTCATTAACGCCTAGACCCATGCACACCCTTTGCACAATGAAATTATTATCCTTATATATATTTACCCTTTTTCAATACCATGAGTCAAAACCACATTATTTTCGATGGTTTTCCTAGACGGGATCAAAAAGACAATCCAACGCTCAATACATTGGGTCAATACCATGGTAATGCCCCTTGGTATTCTAATTTTGGAGCGCAAAAGACTACATATGACTTGCTTGTCTTTCCGGCGATGCATACGCGCTTTCTCCTTGACAAACCCGCGTATGCCTTGAAACACACATTTTTCATTATTGCTTTGGCCCTTACTGAGATTTCCTTCTCTGGTACTTCTGAGCTACTTGTAGAACCTCAGATTTACATCATTAATAAACTCATCAAGCATCAATAACATCTTCAAATAATAGGTTGCCATCATCTTCATCAAGTGGGTTTCCATCAAGGACAACATTTAGCATCATATTGCCAACAATATCCCCCTTTGGACTTGATGGCAACCATGATGGTGTTTGATCACCATAACAGATAAATACATTAAGCAGAATGATATTATCCCCCTATTCAAACACCATGTCACTCTCTCCCTTTGACATCAAGGGCAAAGGGCTGATCAAAACCAACACAAGGTTTTTCTCCTCATGTAGCGAGAAGAGCGCTGTAGATCTGATGTGCACTGAAGTTACCATGCTCCCCCTGAATTCACGATGAATCTTAAAACATATTTTTTCAATGAAGTATATGACTCTATGACCTTTCCTATCACCAAGGACTCATACTTACATCAAAGATCCAACCAAGTGGATTTACATATGAGACTCAAATAACCTGCCAAGACGGTTTACACATTTTGACTCAAGTACCCAACCAAGTGGGTTTACATATTTGATCAGGTCCTTACATGACTGAATATTACAATTGTACATCATATGTTGCACCATGACCTTTTCATCAAATTACGATATGACTTTTCATATTCAATACCGAAATACCTAGAGAGATCATAGTTCGGAATCATCATAATGCTGACAATGCATTATACTCAACACGAAGCTACTTGTCCCCCGAAAATGTGCATCCAAGCACTTTCAACATCAAATCATGAAGGCATCTTCACCCAAAATCGAGAGAATGAAACGAAATCACCGGTGACTCCAAACGGCATCGGAGATACCAAACAACGTAGGCGAGGTGAAAAATACGGCCCCACACAAAATTTGCCGGTAACCAACCATCGCAACGACTTTTACGTGGGTAAACTCATGTATATACGCGGCTTGTCTTTCGAAGCACAACGTATCCAATTTAATCTTACGAGATTTAATCGAGATATGATCTATCATAAGGCGAAGACAAAATGCAATATTTAAAATATTTGGATAACTGAACAAATTCTATAATAAACAATACGTGTCAAGCAATCATTCATGTGATCTGATATCCAATATCTTCAAGATTTATCATGTTCATGATGTAACATGTGTAAGAATTAAAAGAGGTCTCAACCAGCAACAAACTTTGCATGATTTATTCTTATCTCTGAATCATAAGACTTCCATCTCAATCATGTGTGAAAGCAAAGAATACTCCTCAGCAAAAAGCACACAGGGCTCATCCATAATCACAAGAACCCATGTAACATGTCATCATCATTTAGAACTGAGAAATAAACAGATACAGTGCCAATAATACAATCATTAACAGTCAGACTGATGCTCCCCCTGAACCTGTACTCCTGATCTTCAGTTGTCATACAAATTTTCTTAACATAAGTGCATACGCGACTGTCTCTACTGAAAATCGCATGTATACGTGTCTTTAGTTCACCTAACCCGCGTATGGAAAGTGACACATTGAAAATTTCACATTCCTTCATCTCCCCCTGAGTTTGTACCACCTGTACCTGTCTTCTGCATATCAGATGCTCTGTCAGAAATAATTATAACCAGAATAACTTAGAATAATGAGAATCATCATAGATCGCTCGCCCTGTGACGATACATTATTAATCCCTATAATGTATCTCACATCTCTCCTGCAGTCATTCAGAGAAGTAAGCTTTAGAAGCGGAAGAATGATGTAGGGTCATTATTCCCTACGTTTCTGACCGGTCCTCCATCCTATTCCAGCTTTGCTTGAAATTTCTAATTGTGTGCTGAAGATTATCCAACTTCTCAGATCTGTTCATCCTGCATTTTTTTTCCACATGTCCATACTTGTTACAAGCATAACATCTTATATGACCAGAGAAGTGAGCATAAGGATCATAGTATGTTTCTCTGTTCTTCCTTCTATTGCAATCAGCTGCTTTATGACCATACTTGTTGCATGTAAAACAATATCCCTTGAAGAAACCAGAGTACCTTTCTGAATAGAATCTGTTTGATTGTGATTGAAATGATCTTCTTCTACAATTTGCTGCAACATGCCCATAATTATGACATTTAAAGCATTCAACATTGTGATACTTCTATAGTTAGGAGCGAAAAGATTTCAGCTGAGAATTCATAATTGTTGGTTGCCCTTTTGTCTCTTTCAATACTTCGAGTTTTGCTTTGGCATCCTTTAAGATCTTTAGCACTTCCTTGTGAGCTAGATTCTCCTTTAAGCATTTCATGAATTTCATGAGAAACCAAGACCAAGTTTGATAGAGAGAGACCTTTGACTACTAAGAATATTATCTAGAATCTTAGTACTATATTGAAACCTCAAAATTTTATCCTTTTCTTCTAATTTACCTTTGAGAATGTTTACCTCAACTTCCAATCTTTGGCATTGCTTCTTCATACTTTCGTCGACCCTTTTTCCTTCTTCTGCTTGATCATTCAGATTTAGAATCTCTTCTTTCAACCCATTTTCTTGATCTTCAAAAGTTTGTAAGAGTTCTTCCTTCTTCTTATTCGAAGATTTGAGATTTGCTTTCAGAGAGATGATTTCTACTTCAAGTTATTCATTCTTCTTGTTTGATTTTTCCAGATCTGCTTTCAGAGATATGTTTTCTACTTCAAGTTATTTCGGATATTCTTTGAGAGAAATGATTTCAGCTTCAAGTCTTGCATTCTTCTTGTTTGATTTTTCGAGATCTGCATTTAGATCGTTGATTTCTGCTTCTAGTATTTTAATTCGATTGGATGCATAAGTATGAAACCTTTGATGCTTGTCTACCTGTCCATTCAGCATTTCTATTTTTTCTTTCATTTGAGAGATCATCTCTTTGTAGATAGATTCTTGCTTACTAGATGATCTTTGTAGTTCTTCATTTTCAATCTTGAGAGCTTCTTCTGGATCCATTATATTCCTTTCACTATCTTCATCATTGCATGCACAAGAAAGTGAATCACAAGAACAATTATCAATACCTGTTTTATCTTCTTCATTTTCTGCTGCACATGTTTTCTGAGACGTCTCCTTTTCAGTGGCCTTCTTCTTTTGCTTCTTTTCCATGAGCACTTGTAGTTCTTGGCCAGAATCTTCTTCATCTTCACTTGACACTTCATTTGCATAATAACTCTTTCTCTTTTCAAATTGTTTCCCTTTACCATGATTATCTTCATAAGGACATTTAGCAGCATAATGACCAACTTTTCCACAATAAAAACACTTGAAGGGAAGCTTACCTTTGAATCTTCCAGTTACTAGTTGGATTTTTCTCACAAAATTTGCTTCTTCTTCTTCTTATATATAATTTGATTCCTTGACATCTACCTTTTCTTTTCCTTTTGCACACACCTTAAAAACAGCTTCTTTGATTTGAGAGGGACCTCCTTGTCTCATTTCATAAGCAGTCAGAATACCATGTAGTTGAACAATAGTAAGAGTTTGCAGATCTTACCTTTCTTGATAGGCGGTACTTTTGACTCTCCAAATTTGAAACCAGAGGGAATCTTAAGACTCTTTCCACCAGAGTAGTATCGGTTATGGTTTTACCCAAAATTCTCATATTATTTACAATATCATCTAGACACAAAAAGAAACTAGCAATACTCTCATCACTATGCATCCTTAAATTTTCAAATTAAATTCTAAGAGTTTGGAGTTTTGAATTTTTTACCTTTGTAGCTCCTTCATAGCTCAGAATGATTTTGTCCCATATTTCTTTCGCTGAATTTAGCTGCATCACTTTAGAAAATTCTAGTTCAGACATGCTTCCTAATAAAACATTGACTGCTTTGGCATTGATTTCATATTTCTTCCTTTTTGCTACATCAGTAGGAATACTTGTCGGATATTGATAACCTTCTTCCACGATTTCCCATACTTCTGCACCAAGACTTTGAAAATATGCTTTTGTTCGTATCTTCCGGAATATGGGTCTTTCCATTGAACGGAGGTGGCATTATAGACATTGTCCCTTCATGACTTCCCATTAACAGGCAGTCTCCTTCAAGCGATCAAGCACGCGGAAAAGGACACTGCTCGATACCAATTGTTGGGAAAAATGCGAAGGAGAAGTGTAGAATGCGGTATTTGGGGCATACTCAAATTTTTTTAATTTTTCATGCTCTAAAACCCATACGCTACTTTAATGAACCAGACTCGCGTATATACACGGATACCCTTCACAAAACTCGCGTATATGCAGAGATCTTGTTATGCCATTAAATCTTAACTTAGATCTTTGGAACATTCATTCATCTGAAGTTTAGTTAACAGTAAGCAGTGCAGTAATAACAGAATAAACCATCATGCATAAGCATCACACATGAACACCAGGATTTTAGTTGGAAACCCAAGTCGGGAGAAAACCACCGCTACTGTTGTCTTAGCCATCAATATTTTATTATAAAGAAAACATCTTACAACTATGTACTGGCGCAGACTCATACCAGTACGCAGGCACCCACCTGCTCTCGTTTACCAGCGTCTCCTAGAAGGGAGCTACGACCCCCTGCTCTTGTTTACCAGCCTCACCTGGAAGGGAGCTACTACCCCCTAATATTAGCACCACCCTCTACTGGTAGAAAGCTTCTACTGTTAGACTGAAGGCTTCAACCCTCAGATCCACTGCAGACCACGTTTCATTAATTTTCACACTGGATCAAACAACTTCAACACAATTCTTCACTTATCAACAAACATCCCTTTTCATTTCATCAATCAGAATAGTGAAATCACTGTAACCAGAATATCAGAAATAGCCTAGACTTCAGAACACATATGTAGAACCTCAATTATCTTTTGAGCAACCATCAACTCAAATACCATACGCGATTTTCTTTAAACAGTCCCACGTATACACACGCTTTTACGGAAGAGAACCCGCGTATGCATTTGTGCAACTTATCAGAAAAACCCTAACAGCCCACACGCGCTTTTGTCTGAATAGAGCCTCTTATACACATTCTTTTCATGAAATGAACCTGTGTATAGATCTATAAAAGATAAATTTTGCAGATCAAACCAGATCTATGAACTTACCAGATTTCTTCAACTTCTTCAACAAATTTGCGCCAGGTCTTCATCACTTCTTTTCAGATCATCCAAGAGATTCACCATTTTAAGATCTAGAGATCTTGAACCTTCATTATGTTCATAGATGCATCATAGAATTAGATCTATCAATTAAGAGCAGAGTTCAACCATGCAGATATACTTCAGAGTGAAGTATTCATTAAAGCCCGGACACTTGCACACCATTTGCACAATGAAATTCTTCTCCTTATATATATTTAGCCTTTTTCAATACCATGAGTCAAAACCACATTACTTCCAATGGTTTTCCTAGACGGAATCAAAAAGACAATCCATCGCTCAATACAATGGGTCAATACCATGGTAATGCCCCTTGGTATTCTAATTTTGGAGTGCAAAAGACCATACGTGACTTGGCACGTACTTTTCCACGTGCATACGCGCTTTCTCCTTGACAAACCCGCGTATGCCTTGAAACACACATTTTTCATTATTGCTTTGGCCCTCTCTGATATTTCCTTCTCTGGTACTTCTGAGCTACTTGTAGAACATCAGATTTAGATCATTAATAAACTCATCAAGCATCAAGAGCATCTTCAATAAGAGGTTGCAATCATCTTCATCAAGTGGGTTGCCATCAAGGACAACATTTAGCATCATATTGCCAACAACCTAGCCATCTGTAGACTCTATCTATAGATCTTGAAATACTTCTCCTTCATGGATCCAACAATACATAAACATGAGCTAGAAAATAGCAGTGAATGGATTAAAACATAAATGCCAGAAGATCCACAGAACCCTTAAATTAGATAACAGTAGCAAATAAATGTATACAAGTACTTGAGGAAATGACCTCTCAAGCTAGACAATGCATCCTCAATGAAACATGTACATGGAATATGGAGAAATACTGCTATATAAAAGAGGCACTGGTCATGACTGCGCAATACTTGAGGAGGAACTACTGAAAAATATCAATAATAAAAAGATGTGACAATAATGGCTTAAATAAAGAAGGGGGAGAAAGATCTCAACCCCTAGAAACATACCATACACAATCCTTAGAAGGATTGGCTAAAATACATACAAAATGGCAAATCTGCAAAAATGCCAGAGTTGCTGGGCAGAAGCTGGAACTCAGAAATAGAATTGGATGTAGATAGATGATGATGCTGCAATAATTGGCTGAATCTCATCCAATGGATCTCTAGAATGAAATTCCGATCCTCTCACCTAAGATCTTACCCTCCAGATATGTGGAGCAAGTCTCCACTGCAAACACACTTAGAAATAACGCAGTCTATGGATGGGACTACACTATTGGTAAGGAGAAATGCTTTACCTTGATGCCAAAGTCTGCAATAAGCTCTGGGATATCTCAGATATGATATCTCAAAGGAAAAAGAGGCTCCTCCTTTGAAAATAGCTGATGGAAGTGATGTAGTGAACCCTCATTGCAACACCCAGCAACACAACATTACTCTGATGCAGAAATAATGTTGTCTTGATGGAGGATTCTTGGCCTCAAGCCTAGATGTGAGAAAAATCTAAGTAATCCATCAAGAAGCTCCCTAAGAAGGTGGAAGAATCCTAAATAGGAATTTCCCCAGCAATTCTTGCTAAACAACAAAGAATGCTCAATTGTCAGAATAGACAATTAGATCAATAATCCATAACATGAGAAAGAAGGGTTTCCTTCCTCTCCTTTTATACAATTAAAGCTTTCTCTCCATGGGCCCCATCCATTAGGGTTTCCTCCACCAAATATTATATTCCTCATTCACATTGCATTGTCTTCTAAAGTTAGCCACTCCTCCTATGGCAGCGTTGTTGACTTGGTCAAACTTGACCCTTTCTTCATGCATTTTCCCCTTTTCACACTTTTGGGTGCAAAATCAAGCCCTTATGTCCATCCCTTTCCACATGTGAGGGATTTTATTCATGTTTTAAATAAACATGGGCCTTCTTACCCATTTATTTAGCTGTACTATGATAGAAAAAAAATTTAATGTTCCATTTAGCCATGTGCTAAAATGGGAACATTACAGTCCTCCCTTCCCATATGTTTCTTGTCCTCAAGGAACTGCAAGGATAGAACTGGAAAAACCTCCACTTAAGGCATGGAGTCTAAAATGTGTTGAGGAACATCTTCCTCAAGTGGATCCTCCATCCCCAAGCAATCATCCATACAAATTGAGTCACCTCCCAACATGGCAACTCTTGACAATCATCTTCCACCTTTCTCTCCTACAATATAGGTGGACTGAAATTCTGATCTTGGTAGACAAAATAGTCTACCCCATGTTGTCCTCCTCTCCACTTAGGATAAGTGCAGAGTATATGCTAATATTGGGTTGCAATAATGCTTCCCTTAAATGGAAAAATGAAGACTAGACCTCCAAGGATCTCTTCTCCGACGTTATGAAACATGATGTCCCAATCCATCTCATATGTGATGAGTTGGAAGTCATCATCATATAGCATCCAATCTAGTATATGTCCCACCTAAAATGGAAAAAAGTGTTCTGTTGTAGTGGCCACATGTCTTCTCATGCTCCCATTAGAACATGCAATGCAAATAATTCGGGAGATCTCTCCCCCAAGGGACACATCCAACCAATGTGTCGTTCCCCCAATCATGCTATCCTAAAATACAAAGACAATAGCAAAATAATGAACCATAATGAAAACCATGCTTGCTGTTATGTGTGGCAAGGGAGAAGGAAAATGGTCCCTCAATTATAACCAATGCAGTTTGACCCTCAACTGCAAAAGAGTATGACAAAAGGTGTGGCCTCTCAACCACTTTCTTGTTGTCCTAATCTCCTCAAATGTGTGGATAAATTGCATGATATATTGTGAAAGGTGAGCATGTCCTCCAAAATAAATTTCCTCCCCAAGTCCTCCTAGGGAGTGGTCACCAATAGTGATCATGGCCTCAAATATACCATGGGGTATAGAAGAAAGAATGATCCTCCTTGGAGCAACATCTTGTACATATATGGTTAAGGGATGAATATACAAATAATCATGCAAACAAAAAATACCCTTACCATAAGCTTTGTGTATGCAAATGGAGTGGCTCAAGAATGAGCCTCCTCTCATCCTCAAAGAGAAAAGAGGTCGTTGTGCTAAATCCTCCAAAGAGTTGTGTATCTCCTCCATCTGCACATGATCCATGCATCTCCTCATATGCTAATCTGTCAATATCATGCAAGCAAGATGATCCTCGGAATACTCCACCAACAACCTGGAGCTTCAACATAGATCTATCCTCCATAGTGACAGCACTGATAATTCCCCATGAAGGACATCTGTCATATGGTAACCTCCCAAGGCCTCCACTCCGCTGAGATTAATGAATGGTGCCTCAAATTTTGAAGCATCTCTCATCATTTGCTGCTCTAGTGGTATCCCCGGAAAAATTTCTCCATGTAATGAGACATCATCCTCAAAAGATGACTGATTAAATGAATGAACAAGTTTTTCCATGCTTCCACTGCACAATCCAATCACCTTATTAGGTGCATCTACCTCATAAAATAGACAGGGATGTGTGTTCCTCATCACATCATGATGGTCATCCTCCCTATCTCCTCCTTTTTTATCCAAGGTTCCACACCTCCTCAACAATGGCACAAGTAGAACATGGGTTGTGCCTTGATCTCCATACATGAGATCCTGGGGACTTCCTTGCAAAGATGCAAGAATCCCTCTACTTGGATCAAGAGCTCGTCCTTCCTCTGCATGAAGCACTAGATAATCTCTAGATGGCACAACGTTGTTGCCCTCAATTTTCTCAATGTAGATGGGCAACCCTCCAATAATGCTACTACAAATATGGAATCCCTCCCAAAGTGGAAGTAATTCCTGATCACCGAAGGTCAAGGAGTATACCCTTTGCACCATGATAGTTCCAACTCCTACTCTTGCAACATCATACAAGAAATGAGAGAAAATTTTCCCTTTCTCTCCAAATAATGACCCCAGCAACAAATGTCCTTGTTTCTTCGTCATGCTTTCATCATAAGAGATATGTGATGAAGACATAGTGTATGATATGAATGTTGCATCATAAATATGCACCCATACTCTTTGCTACTCCATGATGCTAGCATCCTACCACACCTTATCCATCCTCATACGCTTGGTAAGAGTGTTTGCCAAGTGATGGCCAAACTCCTTCAAGAGTAACCAGCGCAGCCAAGCCTCCCGCTGCTCGGTATCATAAATCTACAAGTAGCTTACCAACTTCTTGCTCATCCTCCACATCCACTCAACCAACTATGGATGTATCCTTCCATCCGTCATCTTGGTACTCCTCCCATGAGGGATACCATCATCCCAAGCCAAACTCTTGCATTTCATGGGACCTTGAAATGCAAACTTCCCGAGGATCAATTTGACCCTATGAGGATCCAAATAGGTAGTAGGCAAAAACCTCCCATCATGAGGTGCATGGCTCAAGGAATTTCCAATGTCATGAGAGATGTTATCCATCTGATGATGTCCTCCATCCACTATCTGTTCTTGAGAGAAGGGAAGTACCTTCTCAAACTAATGAAGAATCTTTCACTCCATGATGTGTGGGAGTGCACCTCTACTGAAATTTCTCCAGGAGATCTCCTTTCTATCACTGCTCATGTACAGTGCAGTGCTATTCTGCTGCTCTATGTTAACTGCATGCAATGATATAGACCCATCCAAGGTGTTTGCTGAAATGACAAGAGATGAATTTTCGATCGTACCTCAGTGAAAATTGGAAGCTCCTTGCAGTGCTGCAATAGTTTCCTCCTCATAAGTGTTGGCTTCCCAAACTGTTGAAGACGAAGGCTGCTCCTCCATGATCTCAACAGCACTGGTACATGCCTCAATAACTGGTGGTGAGGGCTCCTCCCTATTTTTTCCAAATCCCCCGATAAATCTCTGAGAAAACTCAACAAGAGTTGAAACCCTTGTATGGTTTAGATGGCTGATCCACCAATTCTCTGCTTCACCTTCAAGGTGTAGCATTGTAATTTCTACAACCTCTCTGTCTACTACAGGATGTAGCAGGAAGAAATTTGCTAGCTTCTTTACCCAAACCTCTACTACACATGTGAGTGATCCATCAAATGTGGAAAATAGCAATCTGTTGCCTCTCATCATCCCATGGATGTGGGGTCTTCTTTCTTCTTTCTGCTGAATAAATTGTGGAAAATCTAGAGCTCTAGGGTTTGCCCAATATTCAGCAAGAAACTCACTTATAATTTTGAATTCCAAGTGTTCTTCATGCTTCTGGCCTTCTTTTCTTTGAGAATAGGAAGTGCATGGTCCTTCCATTCCTCCTCCTTCAATTTTCTTGACCTCCTTGGAGAGGTCTCCTCTGGATCTGAAAATAGATGAGAGTAAACTCATCTGATATTGGTAGACAAAATAGTCTACCCCATACTGTCATCCTCTCCACTTAGGATAATTGCAGAGTATATGTTGATATTGGGCTGCAATAATATTTCCCTTAAATGGAAAAATGAAGACTAGACCTCCAAGGATCTCTTCTTCGGCGTTATGAAACATGCTATCCCAATCCATCTCAGATGTGATGAGTTGGAAGTCATCATCATATTGCATCCAATAAAGTATGTGGCCCACCTCAAATTGTTTTTGATGATCATTTTAATTTGATATTTCTTAAGCAACTCAAACTCTCTTGGCTGTTTAGCTAGAGAGAGAGGGATTTCCTATTTAGGAATTCCTCTTCTTCTTTGAGGGTCTCTTGGAGAATATTGTGCTGCATTGATCCACTATCTGAAATTTTGGCCAAGATTCACCTCCCTTGACAGCGTAAATCCTAATTAGGGCTTCACTGTTTAGAAAGTTGCAGCAAGTGGAATCAGATATATTTAGATCTGAAGAGTTATATTGCATCTTTTCAGTGGGGAAGTCATCTAAACTATTGGAAAGAGTGAAATAGCTAATTTGAGCTTCAGATTCTTATCTTGGCAATAGGCCAAAGTGTTCTCCACTTCTTCAGTGTAGTCACTTGAGGAAAATGTGTCCTCTTTGCCGTCAATTTGCAGTGTACAGTTGTTAGTAGTTGGAGGAGAGATCTCCGGTGAGAGGATTCCTTTCCTTCACTGAGGTGATCCATGGATTGACCAACCAATCCATGTTCTATTTTCAGATCTGATCTGCTGTGTATCATATTCTTCAGACATTTCTAAATATTACTATAGATTTATGATGTAGATCTCAGATCTATTCATTGATGTTCATATTCTACTGAGATCCCCAAGGGGAATGTACTAAAAAGTTCATTTTACATATAGATCCCATTATGATCTATGATTTTATATTTAGATCTATTGTAGATATAAAATATAACGAAACACTACTTCAACCACCTGTAAATTATGATGTTCATCTTTTCTGTCTCATTGCATGGTTGCAGCACCTCATTTGGAGCACTTTCTCTATGTAAATATATGTTTCTCCTAATGTAAACCATATGATTCATATTATAAGTTGCCATACTAATGTTCCAGAATTCCTTCAATTAAAACCCTTAGAAATTACACTCACATGCTTCAGTAAAAAACTGCAAAATTCTAGTCTTAGGAAATCAGGGTTTTCTAGCCTAGTTAGGAAAGGAGGAACTGTTTAACTTAGAAAAACTTATTTTTTTTTGCTGAAATTTGACGTGGGAGTCCCTCATAACCCTATATTATTCATATAATTTCAGCCACAACGTAGTCTCCTTCAGTAAACTGCGTCTTTTATGTAGGAGCAGCAGCAGTAGAACTACATCCTTTGATTGTATGCTTCTCTTTGAGGAGGAGGTGCTTATTTCCCTTCGGTAGCTCCAATAAGATGGCCTAAGGCCATTCTATGTATTATTTAGCATTTATATGTCATCTTCAGTCATGTTTAATACAGCATTGCAGTGAACTGCGTTATTTTTTTGCAGTGCTACTTTGTACATGCATTTTGCCGGAAACCTTGCTGGGTGCCTTGCTTCTACTGTATAAGTGATTAAACCTCCATTTATTTGCTGTGTGATTAATATGAGTTGTATATCAGAAATAATTCTTCATTTTATGTAGAAACCCTCATGGGAATTACTGTAATATCCCTTTTCAGGAATATCAAGATTATATTCCAGAGATTGACTACAGGGGAATTTACTGGATATGTCACCTTTGAAAAAGGATGAGATCCAGAGGTTACCTGGCCATCTGCAAACTCTCTCTATAGATCTTGAAATACTTCTCCTTCAGTGACCCGAAAATACATAAACATGAGCTGGAAAATAGAGTGAATGGATTAAAACCAAAATTCCGAAAGATCCACATAACTCTTACATTAGATAATAGTAGCAAATAAATGTATACAAGTACTTGAGGAAATGACCTCTCAAGCTAGAAAATGCATCCTCAATGAAACATGTACATGAAATATGGAGAAATAATTCTATATAAAGGAGGCATTGGTCATGACTGTGCAATCCTTGAGGAGGAACTGCTACAAAATGTCAATAATACAAATATGTGACAATAATGGCTCAAATAAAGAAGGGGGAGCAAGATCTAAACCCCTGGAAACATGCCATACAAAATCCTTAGAAGGATTGGCTAAAATACATACAAAATGGCAAATCTGCAGAAATGCCAAAGTTGCTGGGCAGCAGCTGCAACTCAGAAATAGAACTGGATGTAGATAGATGATGATGCTCCAATAAGTGGTTGAATCTCATCCAATGGATCTCTAGAATGAAAGGCTGATCCTCTCACCTAATATCTTACCCTCCAGATATGTGGAGAAAGTCTCCATTTGAAACACACTCGGAAATAACGTAGTCTAGGGATGGGACTACACTGTTGGCGAGGAGAAATGCTTGGCCTTGATGCCAAAGTTTACAATAAGCTCCAGGATATCTCCGATATGATATCTCAAAGGAAAGAGAGGCTCCTCCTCTGAAAATAGTTGATGGAAGTGATGTAGTGAACCCTCACTACAGCACCCAACAACACAACATTACTCTACTGCAGAAATAACGCTATCTTGATGGAGGATGCTTGGCCTCAAGCCTGGATGTGAGGAAAATATGAGCAATCCCTCAAGAGGCTCCCCAAGAAGGTGGAATAATCCTAAACAGGAATTCCCCCAGCAATTCTTGCTAAACAACAAAGAATGCTTAATTGTTAGAATAGAAAATGAGATCAATAATCCATAACATGAGAAACAAGGGTTGCCTTCCTCTCCTTTTATACAATGAAAGCTCTCTCTCCATGGGCCCCATACATTAGGGTTTCCTCCACCAAATATCCTCCTCCTCATTCACACTGCGCTGTCTTCTAAAGTAAGCCACTCCTCCTATGGCAATGTTGTTGACTTGGTCAAACTTGACCCTTTCTTCATGCATTTGCCCCTTTTCACACTTTTGGGTGCAAAATCAAGCCCTTATGTCTATCCCTTTCCACATGTGATGGATTTTATTCATGTTTTCAATAAACATGGGCCTTCTTACCCATTTATTTAGCTGCACTATGATAAAAGAAAAATTTTAATGTTCCATTTAGCCATGTGCGAAAATGGGAACATTACATGATACAACTCAACAACACCAGGGAGCCTCTAGGGTAATAGCCAGAAAAAATCATATTGCAGAAGAAGAAGAATGAAGCTTCAATGCATAAGTCATGGTGAGACTAAAGAGGACTCCTGAGCCTACATAAAGTGTAGCATGGGCGATAAGTGCTAGCGAGGAACTAACTAGGAAGCCCATGTAAAGGAAGGCTCTACCACGAAGTCATGATTTATAAATCGGCGAGTGAAAAGGATTAACTACTCATGACCTGATGTGATCGACCCTATGGCAAGTGATCAGAATGGAGGCTAGCATGCAGAATGCAACAGAATGTGGATTCCCTAACTTATATTCCAGTTAAGATCATATAACTGCCATGACAGGTCAGTGGTCATGGATTTGAAAAACGAGGAAAAATCTCAATTTCAGTAAAATATACCTGAAAAAATACCTTCCCCAACACTTTCAAGAAAGACGATTATGCAGCTTAAGACAGATTTGAAAAATAAGCATAGTGAAATTTTGAAAAAAAAATCAATTTCTAGGCATAAATACTTATTTTACCTCATATTTGGTTCATTGTTATTTTGTTGAAGTGGAGAAAGGAGCTCTAGAGAAAAAACCCCTTTCCTCAAAACAGGATCAATCAGCCGTCAAATTTCACCGGATCAGCCAGGTAAGCTCTAAATCCATCATTGCCATCAATTTCATTCATATATAGGATAAATATTTTGATTTTTCACCATAGGAAAGATTGTTTTTTATGGATCTTTCTATGCATACGCGATTGTACTCAAAGGAATTCGCGTATCCACAGTCCATGAATGTAAAAAATGAACCTAATGAATAATTTAATGGATTATTTCAGGATGTCAATCTCTTGGAGGGAACGTGAGCATAGTGCCATCGACAATGAAGTGATGGAAGATCAAAATTCGCTCTATATCCTTCGAAATTGCGGTTTGCTCAATTTTTGCAAAATGCCAAATATGGAAAGTAATGTCCAGTTGCTCCAAATGCTAGTGGATGACTGGGAAATAGAGGAAGACTACTTCATGATTGATGAAATGCCCATATGCATAGAAGTGGAAGACATTTACTTCATTACTAGACTCTCTCGACAAGGAGATCCAATAGATTTACATGGAAAGCCTGTGGGAGGATTTACAGTGGATGATTATGTCCATGTCTATTGCGTAGAGGGGTCTCAGAAAGTAGGGAATCAGATTGCAACCAAATATTTTTCAGAAATGCATATGAAAATTCTCCTATTCACCATTGGAAGGGTAGCAAGGTCTACTTCCTTACACTAGGCTTCGAGGACAAAGATGAGTATTGCAGTTGAGTGCTTGATTCACCTCTTTGACTTGTGTATTGCACTACTGAATAACATGAATAAAAAATTAACCTCTATCCATAAAGAAAAAATAAAGCATTTTGGGTATGGGACCATCTTACTGGCATTCTTCTTTGAGAGGATTCTAGGGCTTCGACCCAAAGTGATATCATCCATCAATAGCCCCAAAGATCCAAGAATAGCCTAGTGGGCTAATCTGATGAAGAGATTGGGGGGAAGTGAATTTCCCCAAACCACTTGGGATGATGAGTTCTTTCAATGGTGGGAGGAACAATTTATTTTTGTGGAGGATTATCCCTATGATGGGATGGATTTTTGTGGTGATCCAGACTTAGTCCTTCCACCCGGTGTAGCATGGGGTGTAATTGATAAGACTGCAATTTTTTATTATATGATTTTTTGATTGATTTTTTCAATATATACAAAAATGAAAAGAAAAAATGTTTTTGATTGGACTCAAACGACTTACAAAATCATGTGATGACCATGATATAGATATGTGATAATGTTGTTCATCGAGATGTTCCAGATGAAGGAGATGTTATGCAAGAATAGAGGTGTCACAAGGAAGCTCTATGACTAACTTAAGAGAAGGAATTTCACAGTCAATGGGAAATATGGATTCCAACCCATAAGTTAGTTCAAACGGAGTAAAACCAGTTGGATTTTTCACTGACATTCGGTATGCCCAAAGTGCAGGATACAACATAATGTGCCAATTGGATTGAGCTTTATCAATTTTCCATTGAAGAATTGTCTTCAAGGATTTTTTCACGGCTTCCACTTGCCCATTGGACTGAGGATAATATGGAGATGAATGCTCCTACCGGAAACCTAATTTTAGAGCCAAATGAGCCATCATGTTGTTCTGCAAGTGACTGTCATGATCAGTGACAATCTCTTTGGCAATACCAAAATGAGAAATGACTTGATTGAAGAGAAAAAGAGCTGCTATCTCACCGTCATTCCCAAAAGTGGGCATAGCCTCGACCCACTTCGTGAAGTAGTCTACTGCTACAATAATGTACTTGTGACCTTTGGTCGAAGGTAGAATACAAGTATCATAATCAATACCCCACTTTGTAAAGGGACCGACAATGAAAACAAGGAAGAGTGGAGCTGGAGGAGCACGCATAAGTTGATTATATACTTGACACGGATGACACCGTTTGACCGAATCCATGCAATCTTTGAAAATTGGAGGCCAAAAGTATCTGGCACGCAAGATTTTTCGGGTTGTTGCAAGCCTAGATTAATGACCACCACAAGCTCCACTATGGTAATAATTAAATACAACCTCACCTTCTTCGAGAGCTAAGCATCGTCTAAAGATAAAATCTACCCCACAACGGTATAAAGTGTCACCAATTATTAAGTAATTTTTAGCTAGGTGACATAACTTACGACGCTCATCTTTCAAAAAAGTCGAGGGAAACTTCGCAGTCTGAATATATAATATGAGATCCCCATACCAAGGATCGTGTGAAGAAATGAGAAAAAGATGTTCATCTGGAACGGATTCATCATAGACTATCTCCTATACACAGGGTGACTTAGAAATTAATTCCACAAAAACTAATGATTTCTTGGACTTGGCAGACATAAACTAAAGATCAAATTCCTGCAAAATCACAATCCATCTATTGTGTTTGCCCCCAATCACTCGCCTGCTGAGAACAAACTGAAATGGATTGACTGTTGCCAAAACATAAATTTTTCAAAGGAGAATATAATGTCTCAACCGTTGTACAACATGAACAGCTACTAAAGCAAGCTTCTCTATCGGAGAATACCAGAGTTCAATTTCTACCAAGCCTCGACTAAGGTAGTATATAACATGCTCTGAAAGATCATCATCCCCCTGAACCAGAACCATACCAGTGGTAGATTCTGCTGCTGCGAGATACAAGAAGGAATCCCTACTATAATTAGGTGGACTCAGTATAGGAGCAGAGGTCAATGCTTTTTTCAAGGAATCGAATGGGCATTGAGAAAATTCATCCCACAAAAATGGGACTCCCTTCTTTAATAATCTCAAAAATCCTTTTGTAATCTCAACATAATTTAGGATAAATCTCCGCATAAAATTAGCTTTTCCTTATAGACTTTTAAGTTGACGAATAGACGATAGGGGAGGTAATAGAAGTATTGCCTCAAGCTTGAAGGGATCTACCCGAATTCCTTTCGTAGACACAATAAATCCCAACAACTGATCGGATGTGATCGTGAAAACACACTTTTTCAGATTCAACCGGATCTTGTAAAAATGACATCTTTCAAATACTTGATGGAGGTGAGAAGGATGATTGGTTCTCTTGCATGAATGAGCAGCTAAATCATCCAAGTATGCCTCGATAATATGTTTGATGTCATGGAATTCATATGACATGGCTCGCTGAAAAGTAGCTCCAGCATTTTTAAGGCGAAAAGGAATCTTCTTGTAAGCTAAGGTACTCCAGGGACAAATAAATGCAGTATTATGCTGATCTTCAAGACTGATAGTAATTTGATTATATCCAGAAAAACCGTCCATGAAAGGGAAAATCTCATTACCCGCGCACTCATCGATAATTTGATCTATGAAAGGTGTGGGGTAATTATCTTTAGTACATGCTTTATTTAGGTCTCTAAAATCAATGCAAACTTGAATTTTTCCTTTTTTCTTGTCTACTGAGACTAGATTCGAAATCCATTATGTCAAAGGAATAGGGAAAATGAATCCCACCTTGAGTAGCTTCTCTACCTCAGCTTTGATAGCTGGTGCCTTTCTAGGGTTGACCGGACGAAGATTTTGCCTTACAGGTTTAGCATTCTAGTATAACTTGATCTCATGTTGGACAATATATGGATCTATACCAAGCATGTCATCATAAGACCAAGCAAACACATCCCTAAACTCTTGAAAGATATCAGTGTAAATTTGAACCTCTTCAGGGGAACATTCAACTCTGATGAAAACATTCTCAATAATGTTGGGATCTCTGGAAATTTTCATTGGGATATTCAGATAAATCACAGCCATATTCCCTTCAGCAAATACCTGTGTTGGTGCTAAAGCGTTCAAGACCGGGTGAATAGGACCAGAAGACTGAGGACTAGGAAAACTTGATTCGACTGCGCTCAAATCTGGTAAAAAGTAAGACCGATGATGCAAATCATCCCACGGTCTCTCTATACAAGTCATATCTTCCAAGATAGCCTCTTTAAAGGGAAGAGTGGTATCAAGGAAATCCTGGGTGGAAGAAGAACTAATAGTCTAAGCCGGGGCCACATCTCCATCCAATTTGTTTGATGAAAGAGAAACTAGAGTGGATTATGCAAAGTCAACAATAGATTTGTAAGCAATCTCAGCTGTAAACATGGGAAATTCCATTCCACCCACTTGACCTTCCGCTAATGTGGAGGTAGGGGAAGGTAAGGTATAAGGGTCTGAAAAATAATGAGTTCTAAAGAACTCTCTTCGAATAGGAGCCTTGGACGATGAAATTACATTTATATGAATGGAAGGAGGTGGAATATCAAAAGTACCCATCAAAGAAGAATACATTCCATCCCCTAGATTCTCAATAGGTGATTTGATATTATCCACTAAAGGAATAGTTGAGTCAATATAATAATTCAGGTCTATAGGAGAACAATCCAGTTGGTCAACTGTGACAATCCGCCCTTCGTGAGGGAAACAAATAACGCAAAATAATGAAGACGCAATGGCATCCATCTCATAAATCCAGTTCTACCCCAACAGAAGGTTACAGTCCAAGCTAGCATCAACTATCTCAACCTCGATGCTAATAGTTTTTCCCCCAACACAGATGGGAAAAGCTGGGAAAATACCATGTGGCCTATGAGAATGACCATCAAACGTAGTTAGAAGAGTGGCTAAAGGAACAGTTGTAGGAGATTCTATTCCCTTCCAACATGCGAGACACATCACACATGTGGAAGCATTCTCATCAACGACCGTTCGAAATATATTAAATTTTTGATACAACGATATAATATTGAAATCCATATTAAGAGGGAGTATCTTTTTTAAATTATACATATCAAATTTAATCATAAGAGAATGATTTGGATCAACATCCCCAATAGCAACGAGGAGAGCATTTTGCTGAGTTGGACAAGACTGGAGCACCTCGAGAGCCGACATGGCACAAGGACTTTGCACTAGATCTTCTACAACAGAGTAGTTCTAGGTGGCCTTGGCATTTGGATTAATCATCGTATGATTTGTAGATTCCTTTGGCATCCAAGGTATAGGCTCAACACTGGGCCTCATAATATGAAGTGGTTCAACACTATCGGGAGCACCCTTGGCTTTCGAAGATTCGGCTTCACCATAATCACGAGATCTCATAGTGATATATATGTGAGCACTCATCATATATATGTTTGATGTATTGTCCCCTTCCTGGGTGCTCCCAGAGGGAGCTTCGGTATTTTAATTTGCACCAAAAACTAATTGCTACCCTTGGGGAAAAGGGTTTGTTAACATAGCCTGGGGAGTGGAAGAACCCTGTTGAGCTAACAAGCGCTGCGCTTCCTGAATTTTAGGGAAAAGGTGAGTAAGATGGTCTCTAGTACATAACTTACATGGAAACTTGACTTTATTTTTATCCTTTTGACCCTCTCCAACATGTTCATTGGATTTATTTGCATTCCCCTTTCCATCGTTTCCCTTATTTTTATTATTCTGTCATTTCTTCTTCCCTTCGGATTGTTGATTTCCTTTAGGGTTAGAAGTATAGACAACATTTATTGACAAAGACTAGGAAGGAGTTGACACCGAAGGCACAACCTGACTAGAAGAAGCAGATTGTATGGAAAACTGCTGCAAAAACTAAACCTAGTCCTTACAGTGTCAACTCCTTCCCAGTCCATCACTGTGAGGACTAGGTTTAGTTTTTGACAAGTCCAATTTGGAGTGAGGAGCATAAGGAAATTTTTTATTGAGGACTCCAGTCTGAGAATAAATCAGTTCTAATTGTTAAGCCCTAAAAATTGCCTGCTCCTTAGAAAATACCCCTGATAGGATACGTCCTTAGAAATATCTGGCTGCAAATATTTCAGAAACACCATAAATGGAAAATGGTGATGTGATCTGCTGAATCCTCTCCATTCTTCCCTTCAAACTTTGGGATGTCTAAGGGTAGTTTGGTGGGGACCAGAGGCCACCCCGGACTATATCGGATAGGATCGTTAGTTAATTTCAACAAATCTAGCAAGTTTAATGTTGTTAGAAATGGTAATTGAAGAGGAGCCTAGTAATTCCATCCCCCATAGGATGGATTCCCCACATTCTGAAAAGAATATCTTGAATTTTATGAGGCACCAGGTTTCTAGGTAGAGTTCGTAGAAAATTTTGGGCCATAGGAAAATCCTTATGACCTAAAATTTGGAGAAGGAACCCCTCCCAACATGGAGTTACTATAAACCGGACCATTTCACCCCACTACGGTAGTGAATGAAGAAGAAACCCCCTGATAGGGGTTCGATTCATTTGAAAAAGGAGAAAAATCCTGATAAGCACTCGATGAAGGGAAAGGGACATTCCCTTGATGACTAGCGAGAAACTAATTCCCTACTCCCGATGCTGTGAAAATAGGGTTCCAACTTGTATAGGTAGTAGTGCTTTGACCTCCATACCATGGATTGAAACTTTGAGTCTGGGAAGTGAAAGGAAAATATCCTAAGGAAGGGGTCAGATTAGGGATATGCCCACTTCCAAAGGGGAACCCTTGAAAATAATTTGATCCACTATCCATAGAGGATATGGGTGCATATGAAACTACAGCAACAGAGAAGGAAAAAGAAGGAATTCCACTAGTGGGAATTCTAAAAAGAAAGGGACCAGATTGAGAAGAATTTGCTTGGGTGTGACTAGAGCCAAACACAATAGTACTAAAAGCAATAAAAAATATAGCAATAGTGCCTCCTCCTTCAAATTAAGAAGGAGTCTAAATAATTGCAGCACTTGCAGCCAAAGCTATGTTCCCAATCGTGGCCATCGAAAGGTGAGAATCTGATGGATAAGGAATCTCTTGTCTCTAAGACTTAGGTCCGATGTATTCGATGATAAACAGATAACTAGTAGGAAGAGGAGATGAAAGAGACTCAGTAGGCTGAGGGACTTCCTCTACTTCTACTTCTTCTGCTAGAAATAAAACTCTCGAGATGATTGAAGCACTCCTCTTGGCACTAACACCAACACTAGAACCAGCTACAGAAACAACTAGCCCTAACGGAGGATCTCTCTCCACTACGTCTAAAAACATCGGGTGAAAATCACCCTCCAAATTACTCCTACGCCTTCTTGAATAAGGCTCGGCACTCACGGGCTACAACCCATGAAGCCTCCTCAATTGATGAGGCTATCGGTGAGCCACTTTAACAGATTTATTAGACTCAAAAAATATATGAAGCTAATAAATATAGGAGAAAAGAGCACACTTTACAAAGTCCCTAAGATACAGCCAAATGAGTAGCTCTCAGGTATTTCTGCTCCAGGTGATGAGGATCAGACACCAAAATATAAGAAAGCGAAAAACAGGATCTCCTGAAAGTAGTCTGGGGTAATTACGACCCAGGCTTACTAGCGAAGGTAACAAAAATAGTTACACTGACCTCCTAACAATAGCCTTTGCTGGTGAAAGTACGCAAGCTTCGCAAGAGCACCTTCCAGAAGCACTGATGGAAGTGATGCAATGTATTCCTCAGGTACCACAGGTATTCCCCGTCGTAGTCACCTATGCGATCCCTAGGATAGGAAACTATGGGCACCAATCTGTATCGGCAGCTGGGTAGAACGGTCTTAGGTCAAGATTCAACAAATAGGAGAGGGGGTATCTCTCTTCTCTGCCTGCACTTTCCCTCCCGCTTGACTCTCTGGAGGAGAGCTTTCCCGGTCAACTTAATGGTGTTGGATTTTTCTCATTAATAAACTTATATGTTTCAAAATTTGAGCGGCCTTGGAGAGTTAACTCTCCACTCACCTAATCCAAGACCCTACAACCTAACTAGTTGGTGTATGACAATAATACAAAAATTGCTAGTTGTTTTTTATTATATCACTTATTTTAGTTGGCTGTTATTTTATGTCAAGGGCATGTGGAAATGAAACTGATGGTGTTTTTATGACACAAAAATAAGCCAATGAAAACCAAACTATATGAAAATGCACTGATTTCCTTTTGATGAAGAGTGATTTCTACATAGGTTCTGTGAGACTATACTTTATTTTCTTTTTAGATGTTCACACTTCACACAACTCAGAAGTTACGAAAAATACTAAAAAGCTTATGTGCACCTAATGCAAACTACCAATGACATGAAAATCCTAAGATGCTAAATCTAAACAAGCAAAGAGAAGTCTCTAAAAACACCAAGGCTCAATCACTTTTTGACAGTCAATAGAGCCAGTTCCCAAATCAGAACTCCTTTGTATAAAAATGTCAAAACATACTTTATATGAGAGAGAAACGCAAAGAAGACTCCCTTCCTAATCAAGTCAAGAATTGAATATAAGACACTCAAAAAAGATTAAAAGGATGAAAAGAAACCTTCAAAGAAAATGAAAACAAAAGCAATGGAAAACAAAAAAAAAATTGGGCTTTTGAGTTTATAGGAAAAACAAATTTCAAAAAAGACCAATGAAACTATCCAGTAATTGAGTCAAGAAAACTTGAATTGCAAGAAAAAATTCTCAACAAAATGCCCCAAGCCAACCATTTCACTCTCGCAGCGCTACTTGTATGAGCAAAAGGAAGACAAGAAACTCAATAAACCAACTCAGCATAATAGTATAAACTGCAATGAACAAAAACTCCAAAGAATCGATAAGAGACTCTTCGAAAATTGCAACAAAACTAGTCTATGAAATCAAGAAAACCACAGACACCAAAGGTGAAAAACAAAATATGAAGCAACTCATAAGGTTAGGAAATAGTAAATGAGCAGAAGCTCTTTGTCCTGAATGCTCAGAACAACCAAGAATCTTCAGGAAAATACCTTGGTACTGGAGCCGGAATTGACAACACAATAAATGAAGATTTCACCAAATGAGTAGGTCTTCACACAAATAAGAGAGAAATAGACATAAAATCACTCTAGACACAGTCCAGAGACTTCAAAGGCACTGTAGGAATAGGTCACCACAGGTAGACAAGACCAAAAAATCTTAAAACCAAAAATTTCAAATTTTACCCAGGAATATGCGCTTTTGCAATTTAGAAACAAGTGTGTATACACGACTCTGTCAAAGGAAACTCATTTATACGTGGGTCCCTTTGCAAAAAATAACGTATATACATGACTGTGCAGAAGAAAAATCGTTTATGAAATGTAAATAAAGAAAAACAAAAAGGGTCAAGCCTGATCAGGAGACCAGGTCTTCAGTCTGTCTGGCAAAAGATTTACTGAACTGGAAAAAGTGATAAAAATTGTTGGGAACCTACAAGACAGATCGAAAAACCCAAACGGGAAATAACAAAAATGTGATCCCTAGCGGAGTCTCCATTTTTGTTTTGGGATATAATACCCTAAAGGTTTTTGGGTTGGCAACCTTCACAGATTAGGGGCATACCATTCAAGAAGGACTCACCTAACCTATATTTTATACTAAAAACTAGATATAAAAAGTTTCAAAACTTACCTAAATGTCAGAGGTTAGATGTAGATCCCGTGGGGTGCAAACCCCCAACAAAACTTTGTGCTTCGTAACCTGAAAATCAAGAAAGAATGGACACGAAACTCTAGTTGTACAACATATATAGTTCCAATATGTCAGTGTAACTCATCCATAATATTATAAGAACAATATTAAGCATTCAATTAATGATCATTACACATATATAAAGAGATATAAACATGTGAATATTGGGAACAACATGGTTCTTCTTATTACAAATGACATGTATAGTAATAGAAATGTGGAGAGATCACCTAAATCCTTCCACGACCTTCGAGCATACCATCCTCTGGATCTGTCCAACCCTCTCCTCAAAAAAATTCTTCCAAGATGTATGCACACTACATGTCATATAGGATGATGATCATCTCAAGGAAATAAGGGTTTCCTGAATATACCTGGGAAGTGTAAGAGGCATGGGAATATCAGACTTGAAATAGGGCTCCAACAGAGTATAATATCTATAATTTTATCTCTCCCTTATGCCATGCACATGAGGGGCATTTATACTCCCCCAAATTAGGTTCAACACTTGGAAACTGTTAGGCCACGGGCTGGGGTGGTTGAATTACGGGAATAACCATCAACCCTGCCTCTAAAATAGGGAATATTATATATTTTTTAATGATTAAAAAGGTATATGTGGATATCTAGAATGGACTCGTGTATATACGTGAAACATTCTAGACAAAGTCGCGTATGGATTGTAAGATACTTTTTTTTTTTGAAGATATTCAATTCTGAGGGGAAAGGGTTTCCAAGGCCAAGGTATCAATCCTCAAGCATATGAAGGTGGAAAATGATTCTATAACAATGTGTCCTTTCTGTCTGATGGAATGCTTGCTCAATATGCATATGTGAAGCCTTGAAGCTTCACTCCCTCTATCCGTCTGTACCATATACCATACTTTGATGTTCACCTCAGGTATCTTAAAACATGCTTCCTTGCCTTCTAAAAGAGCTCAGTAGGATTAACCATAGCTTGACTCAGTTGGCTAACTGCGTAGGAAATGTCTGGTTTGGTGTTCACTAGATACATAAGTGAACCAACTAATTGCATCTAGACAATAGCATTCACTACCTCTCCAGAAGTAGCATCTTCTTTCCTCCAATTTATTGGAAGAGGAGTATCTATGGGTTTGCAACTCATCATGTGAAATTTACCCAGTATATCCTTGGTGTACTTTCCTTGAGACACAAAACGTTCACCATCTCATTGCCATGTTTCCAAGCCAAGGAAATAATGATGGAGTCTCATGTCCTTCATTTCGAACTCCCTTGCAAGATCCTCCTTGCATGAGTGTATCAGTTGCTCATCACTAGTGAAAATTCGATTATAAACATAAATAAAAACAATCAATAGCTTATGCTTAACCACAATCTAGTATAGGTTTGCATCTGCTTCACTTTTGGTGAAGCCAATTCTAGTGAAATAGTTGTCTATCCAAGTGTGCCAAGCACGAGGTGCTTGCTTCAGCCCATATAGTGCTCTCTTGAGTTGAAACACATGCGACTCACTGTTGAAAATATTGAAACCTTCAGATTGCTATATGTACACTTCTTCCTATATGGTCCCATTGAGAAACACAATTTTCACATCTATCTGATGAATGTTCCAGCCCATATACACTGAGAGTGCAAGGATGGATCTAATGGAAGAGTACCTTGCAACAGGTGCAAAAGTCTCATCATAATCGATCCCCTCGATCTCTGAGAATCCCCAAGCCACAAATTTGGCCTTGTTTTTCTCCACACTCGCATCAGAAAATTTCTTTACCTTTTAGACCCATCTCGATCCAACCACTAATTTGTCGACCGGTCTTCGAAAAATCTCCCATGCACTGTTCTTGACAATGGATTCATACTCCTCCAACATTGCATCAACCCAAGTTGGTTGCTGCACTGCTTCCTGAAAGGATGATGGTTCAATCACAATACATTTTATCATAAGATCCATGTATCCAGTAAACTTGTCTAGATATTGTCTCTATCTGTGCTATGAAGTAGGGGCTCCTACATTCTCTACAGCATCAAGTCTCAATCTATATGCTTCCATGGTGTGCCTTTTTCCATTTCTGATGGATGGCTCCGTATGAGTGTTTTCCGCCACTCCTTGATCCTCTTCATGTGGCTGCTCCACATCTTGAGGCTCATCCTTGGGAACCAACAATTCCTCTTCTGCATGCAAGTCTAGCTCCCTCTCAAGGGACAACCGCATGGATTTCTGCTCATCAAATTTTATATCCCTTCACACAAAAAACATTCTGCTATTTGGAAAATACACACGAGAGTTGTGGGGTGTTTCAGTGTACCCCAAAAAAATCCCGATCTCATTCGTCAGTTCCAGCATCCTCCTGGCATCCTTGGTCACATGCACATAAACAGATGAGCCAAAAATCCTAAAGTGTGAAACATCAGGTTTCTTACTAGTGAAAGCCTCTTTAGGTGTACTCATGCCAAGTATCCTATGAGGACAAAATTTCTGCATGAATACCACAGTGTTGCATGCTTCCGCCCACAGATGCATGGGTAGGCATTTATCATGCAACATCTCTCTTGTTGCACCCATAATCATTCTTTTATTTCTTTCAGCAACCCCATTCTACTGCAGGTTATGAGGCTTTATCATTTCTCCTCAAATTCCTTCTTTGCTGCAGAAGTTCTTGAATTTGTTAGAGATGTATTCACCACCATTATCGCTCCTCAGAGCCTTCAGTTTCTTCCTTGACTGTTTCTCCACCAGTGCTTTAAACTCAAGAAACATTGAAAATGTTTGATCTTTCTTCTGCATGAAGAAGATCTAGTGGTTACGAGAAAATTCATCAACAAATATCACATAGTAATTATGTTTTCCTATCGAAGAAATAGATAATGGTCAACACACATCTGTTTGAACTCTCTCAGGGATCCTCGAATATCGGTTCTCCTTCTCATAAAAGGTGGCCTTTACATATTTTCCCATATTAAATACATTGGATGTGTCTGACTGCACAAGTGTACCCCTAGGAAGACCAGCATAAATCCTTTGCATGACTTTCAAGGCTCCATGGTGAAGATGTCCCAATCTCATGTGCCATAATTTGCCCTCATCTCAGCTCACCACTTTGTTCACCTTGCCCATCAATGTTGTGAAACCATCTACATCCATATTGTAGATATTCTTAACTCGAATACCTATATTCTTGCCTTGTCTTGTTGTTTTTTGTCACAGGAAATATTTTCCTTCACTAAAAACAACATCATAGCCTCTATCCTCCAACATTGCAACTGAAACAAAAATTTTCTTGAAACCTGGTATATGCATTACATATTTTAATTGAAAGGGTTTACTTGACTACCTCTCGAGGGCAATGGTACTAATCCTAGTATCACTATACCACCTTTCATCACCCATTTCAATATGCATCTAGAGATCCTTCTCCTCTAAGCTACTGAAAAGTTCCTTGTCTCCCGTCATGTGAAAGGAAGCACCACTATCCAAATACCACATAGATCCAAATGCAGTTGACACCATGCATGAAATCAGTTAGAAGTCAAGCTCAAATTATAAGGCCAAAGCCTCACCAGTTGTAGATCCTCCAGCCTTCTTGTTCTTCTTATTTTATGGACATTTAGTAGCATAATGCCCATGCTCGTGACAGTGAACAAAATTCACCTTGTACATACCCCTCTTCTTCCCATCTTTGGACTTAGATTTGGAAAATAATTTCTTCCCCTTCCCCTTCTTCCCCTTGGAAACCAAAGCACAATCTTCTTCATCTTCATTCTTAGATGAATATCCATCTTTGGTGATCGATCTGAACTCCTCCTGCATCAAATCTAACCACAATCATTCCCAATCTAGCAACTTTTCCCTTCCATTGACAGAGTCTTGATAACTATGCCAACTCCTAGGATGTCCTAGGAGAGCCAAGCTCACCAGGTCATCATCAATGAAAGTTATACCAATGCTCCCTAGTTCATCCTGACATTGGAAATTTTTTTTTATATATTTTGGTATAGAGTCGCCTTTCTCCATCTTGATCTTCCTCAATTTATCTCTGAGAGCCAATTTCCTAGTTGTTGCTGCTCTGAAATAGATCTGTCAAAGCCTTCCACATTGCATATGGTGTGGCTTTCCAATGGAGGCTTGAGAAAAATTGGTCTGATACTCCCTCCAATAGGATTCTCCTTGCCTTTTCCGCTTTTTTTTCCATGCATCAAGATTTGTAGTGTCTGTCACAACGGGTTTAGGAACATCATTGTCAATGAATTCCTTCAAACCATTGTCTTCAAGTACTGCCTCCATCCTGTTCCTCCATACAATATATTTTGAGCTTCCCTCGAGTTCATACTCCAACCTCAAGCCATTGAAAGCCATTTCGATCTTGAATCAGCTATAGCACCAAGAAAGTCGTTTTGCAAATTCGAATTCTATCCAGTCACAAACTCATCTCCTTCTTCACAATTGTGATTTCATGTGATTTGATACCATGTATAAATTATACAATAAGCATGTATATCATGGAATCAATCTGATCTAAAAATGTACTAATGTTAAATACTGAATCGCTTCTACAAATATTTTTCAGACTTAAAAACACAATCGCCAATCACATGAAGCAAAGAAGAATCAATCAAGCTACAACACAGATAATTTCCTAGGGAAAGCTTGCTGCTCAAAACCCCACTATATTCTATTGTATATTCAACATGGAATTATGAAACAATTACATACAAATCTTCTCAAAAGAGACCTCTGTATTTAATTAACTGTCTCACACTGTCACACATAAAACTGACGAATACTTAGCCAATTTACTACCTCTAGAAAGCCTGCCTTGCTTGCGCAATCCCTGCCGAATGAAATCCCTAAAGAATATGAATTTTGGCCTCCCTTGACTATGCAAGTATCATGGGCACTCCAATTGGTGTTTGGCTTCATGGGTGCAACCCAATAATCCTACAACTGATAGTCAACTTCCCTTTCACCTAGATCTCAACTGGGTCTCCACTAGATCTAACATGCATGCAACTAATAATAGTAAATCCTTAGTTGCACGTGAGATCACTCATTGTGAATTAATTAATATTTAATTCATATAATCTCTCACTAGTGTATCTAACAGTTACAACTAGCACAACTGAGTTTAACTCACTTAACAAAGTTAAACTGATTACAACCTGCATTAACTAATGCACCACTGCACTTTAAACTCTGTTACAACTAGAATTACTCTACATGCCTCACCAAGTACCTCTAACTCGAAATTCATGATTTAAACGAGTTTATCACACTTAGTTAACTATTACAAGTTATTTGAGATTATATTACATTTTATTTTCCATCTTAATTATCGGGTAACTAAAATAGACATGCACCAAATTTAGCCCTATGGGCCCCAGCCTAGTGTAGGTGCTCAATGCACTAGACGTGGATGCTGAAATTTTGTTGTTGAATTTAGAAAAGGAAAAGAATATCATGAAACATTTTGCAGAAGTGCACTACTCATGTACAAATTCAACTTGAATAAGTTAAAGAAAATTTATGTTGGTTCTGATTTCCAAGATTGAGTCAAGTTTGTCTTCAACAATTTAACTTCAAGGATGAAGTGTTTTCAATACGTGAAAAGATGAGAGTAAAGAGCATGTTTAGATACCACTCAGCAGTATTTTTATTCCAACAATAGAGATAATAATGTTGGCTTGATTCTTGATAGGACAACAGGTCTTCATGAGGATGATAAGTGAAGTGCCTTGATTGGGGCTTGAAGGGCACAAATCTAAAATTTTGTAATCCAGATTAATTTTTTGTTTTTTTGTTTTTTTTGGGTATTTTGAGTTTAAACCTCTTTATGTTCACTAGGGAAGTAAATTTTTGTAGGTATAAAGTTCCTAGTGGGTAGGTGTGATCAGGTGATAAAATTTTCACTAAAAAATGAAAGTGCCTAGAATCTGCTACAACCAACGTCAAATCGATTTTCTTTCATTCTAAATCCAAGAAAGTTCATTTCATCTCAATCCAACACATGGAGCTCAAGTTATAGCCTGTTTTTCATTTTCCTAAACAAGAAAATTTGGCAAAAAAATTATGCAAACAAGGACCCAAGTCACCAGTCCATACTATTGATCTACATGTTGAATGGGCAGGTCAACGGGTTGGTCAATGCATTACATTGGAAAATTGAAGGCTTCCAAGTGGCATTTTGTGGTTGGACCATATTGGTGTGTTTTTGCAATATTTCATTAGTCATGGATAGACCAATGAGGAGGAGGCACGTGGCTCACACAGTGGCTGTTAGCCCCCTATGATTTTTTTGACAAGCAAACAAGGGGCTAAAATGTCTTTTGAGCCTTCAAGGAATGTGTTTCCTCTGAAAACACATCATCCTTGAAGCCTCCTTGTGCCTTTTTCCTTTGATAAATCCTCACTGTTATTTCCATGAGAAAAGCCTCTCTATTTGTGAAGAATAATGCCCAAAAGGCCTTTTTCCCTCTTATTTCATACTCACTAAACCTCTATTTTCCTCACCTTTTTCCCCTCCCTTAATTCCTCATTAATCCTCTAAATCATCCTAAATCTCCTTTTAAACCTCACAAATATCCTTTGGCCGGTTTAGAAGTCCCTTTTTCCCTCCACTGAATCCCTCTTTCAGCCTTAAAAATCCTTTGTTTTGGCTTAAAAACCCACTTTTTACTTTATAACAGGCTAAGCCCCTTTTCAGCTAGCCCCTTAACCACTTCCCCACGTGACCTGTGCCCAAAACCAAGTGCTAAAGGCCTGGGCACTAATTGAAATCGGAAGAAACATGTGGGCGCATTTCTTTTTTACGTTTGATTTTCCCCGATGCGAGGTCTTTGCACTATAGACCGCGGGCGCATTTTCAACCATTGATCTTTCAAATATTGGACGGTCAGTGCTAACTCCGAATGCACTTGTCTCATCTCTCTTATCACCCTCCAATTACATGAGAGCCATCGATCTGTCTCCAAATCGGACTGTGGTCACTCAATCGCACCATCGCAATCGCCCGATCCCACATCGTTGGTCCTCCCAATTGGTGTGCCCCGATTGGATCCTAGCCATCCGTCCCATGTGATCCAATGGTCTAGATCTCATCTCTCCTCGCTCATTACCCCGCCTGTCTTACCTTCCAATTGGATCTCCACCATTGATCCTTTTGGATCCAATGGTCCTTATTCATCTCGCCCGTCTCACTGACCCTTTATCTTCCACATCCTCTTTAAATCTGGACCATCCATTCACATAATCCAACAGTCCGTAGTGAACCAGATGGCCCAATTCACCCGTGCATCTTCCCATTTCACGCACATCCTTACACCGTTCGATCTTCCCGCTCCATATCCAACGGCTGAGATCCATATTGCATGATTTTAATGCTCGAGCTTTAACGCCTGAAACTTACGCAATATAGGTAGTTTTTAAAGGCCACGTGTCGTGCAGCGACATATATCACATTGATTAGGAGATTTTCCAAAACCGCCCAGAAGGCACGCGATACCGGTGGTTTTCCTCCTGAAACCACCTTTCCTCTTTTGTCCCCGCAACCTCCATTATCTCATCTCAGTTGTCCATTGATCCAGATCTATGGCTCATATGTCATCTCGCATTTTCATCTATATTTCTTCATCGGCGTTCCATAGTGTTTCACCAGAAGATCCCCACCATTGATCTCCTTCTGAGATCCAACATTTCCAATTTAATCGCCCTCTGCCCATGCTGGGTCCCACATCATAGGCTCCGCTTCATTCACTTCCTATGATTTCCTTTATATTCGCCCGAAACCTTAAAACCTTGGGTTTTACACTAAACATTATTTCTCTGCCCATCTGACTATTAACCCCTCCATTCATTGATCCTGACCATTGATCACCATTTTAGCATATGATTGGACGATCCGTGACCCTTATTACACCAGACTCCATCAGGTCATTTCTTCACCATTCTACAACGTTTTTACCTATTTTCACCCGCATTCGCCATTCCACCACCGCTTCCATAGGCCTCCATAGCAATCTTCCGCCACCTTCCCTAGATTTTTGTAATGAGTTTTTTGCATGGTTTCCGGGTTTACAGATTGGAAATTTTACTTTGTCTTTATAGTCACAGTTACTGTGACTCAGAGCACAGAGAGGCCATTACAGCAGCGAAGTGTATCAGCAATAGAGATTAAAGGTGTTAAATCCCGAAATTGAATATTTAATGTTTTAATCCTTATTCAAAGGATAAGACGCAGTTTGAAGACTAATGCACATGAAACGAGCCATATCTGTGTCAGTAGAACGTATTTTCTCAGAAATTACACCTTCTTATAGAAGTCTCCATGCCTCCTCGAATTCCTAAAAGCCATTTCACTGACATAAATCTTCTAAATACTATCAGGACAACAATAATGGAAGCATGGAAAACCAGAAGACCTTCAGTCACCTTACTTGCTTCAGAAGACAAAACAGAGTGCCTTACAGCCAGAAAGGACTTCAAAGAACACATATGAGGTCAAAATCGACTTGACAGAGGCTTTGAACCAGACTACAGAGTATAGCGCAGAGCTATTAAGAAGAGTGATCATGAATACTCCCTCCACTCTGTCTTAATGGATCCATTTAATTTATATCTACTTCCATAGTTATTCATTCTCCTATAAGAACCCCTGAAGAATGTATTGTAATGGTTATTCTTGTAGGGATTCATTTGACTATTAGAACAGTTTTTGGGAGAGTAGTTGAATATTTTGTAATTTAGTAGTCTGGGACGAGAAATCTTGGACTGTATTAGCCATTGAGCTTAGTGTATGTGACTGGTTTTTCACATCATTAATCAAGAAAATTTCACAGGATCATGGTCTATATTACGGGTGATGTTTCTCTTATTGCATTGTCTATTTACATTATTCATGTTGTCCATTTATTCTCCGGTAATAATTAGTAAATCAGGCTTAAGATATACCCCTGCATGGTACCTTAATTCCTGCTACTCTTCTTATCCTTGATTTTTTCTGCTGATAGTGAATCTAAGAGAAAATTCATGTAATTTAACCAGTGTAGCAGTTTTTATTCACTGCTAGCTGATGTGTGAATTCAGGATTTTCTACTTAGTTGTTCTTCTTGGGTTTGAGCTGGAAGAATTGGGATACCAAGGATTTAGTGTGAGCCCTGTCCACTGGGGTCCTTTTCAAACAGATTGGCCTTTCTAAGATCTCATGAGCTATTGTCAAAGCATTGAAGGTTAAAAGTCCTTCTATGATCTCGGGCCTAGTTCTGTTTTTCCTTTGAGGGTATGCTGAAGCAGATCTGGAGTTAGATGACCTCTGGTCTGATCTTAAGCTACCCTTTGTGCCTCTCCTTCACTCCTTATTGTTCCATTCCACCTATTAGCATGAATTTTTTGTCGTAAAAAACTCACTTTAGCTATGCATATCAAGTAGCCCTAACATCAAGTATGGCTGCAAAATATCTTTAGATTTGTTGCATAATATTAGATCTAAGCATAAAATACATTAAGCAAATAAAATGTGAAATGGCTCCATGCATCCAATGGACAAGACAAGAACAATGTATAAAATAATCTTTTATTATATTAAAGAATGGGGCACCTGAGAGGAAAACAAGAAAGGTGTTTTCCAGTTCTCCTCAGTGGGATGGGTTCTTGGAAGTCCTCAGTGTTTCAGATCTAAAATTCCTCTCTTTGGTTGATATGAAAAACCCTAACAAACAAACAAAATAAAATTAGTGACCAAGAGTAGATCTAGTGTGATCTAATGCAATGGAGGTGACTAATGAATGCGAAAAACCCTCCTATTTATAACAAAATATTGGGGTGTTCTAGAACCTGGTGCATGAATAAAATATTATTAAAGATCTTCTAGAATCACCCTTTAGGAATATTTTATTATATTTGTTGGAGGGAAAATGGTTTTTGACTTGGGTCAATTCCTTTATTTATAAACAACAAATAAATAAATGATTTATTTATTATTTAAGGGAAATGAGGGGAATATAATTAAATAAATAATGGTTTATTTAATTATTTAAGAATGACTTAGTCAAATTTAACTAGGAATAATATTTAAATAATGATTTAAATAACTTATTCTTAGGAAATTATTAAATAAATAATGATTTATTTAATTAATTACCTTGCTTTGGGTTAAATATGACCAAGAAGTGTAAACAAATGTGGTGAAAGTGATTTTACTTGGGGTAAAATTGGTCTTACATGGTGTACTTGGGTTCATCTAACGATAATGGGTTAGATGACCAAAAAATGGTGTAACAGATTGCCCCCCAACATACGAGTGTTAGGAGAAAATCGTATGACCGAAGTACGTTGTAAGAACTGAAACAAGATAGAAATGAAAGAGAGGAATGTAAGGTAATATAAAGTGGTAGAGGACTAGACCCTGAGGAGACGAGACTTACAGGTGCAACAAATCTCAAGTGTATGATGTGGTACCAATGTGAAAGGCGGCGAGGGAGGCATACCTATGCCCGCCGAAACAAGAGTACAAAGAATAAGGCGCCCGGAAAACCACAGAACGCATTAAGGGAACAAGGATTGGTTCGAACATGAGGCAGAGGAATACAATAATGAGCCTCACATACATGCTATGCCTGGAATAATCGTTAGGACTTATACAATAAGATTTGAGTACATGAGATACAAATACACCCAAATGCCCCCTACACACGGGGACGGGCTCTCAACATCTGACGGGGACATGCAAATCGTAGAGGGGCTGCAGAAGGTTGAGGTCGATATTATCCGATGAGAGGGGCTGCAGCAAGGGCGGAAATGAAGAAGTCATCAGGGCATATGGGGGGCTACCTGTAGGGCCACCCCCTCCTGAGGGTTGAGACATCTCACACATGCCCGGGAATCAGCAATAGCTGTTGTGGCATCATGGTACTGTTAAGTGTATATATCACGATCATGCTGAGAAGAGCTCGAACCAGGGTACACTGCCCCCATACCTAGCTTCTGGAGAAAATGAGCTGATGTCGACAGAAGTAGGCCCGCCAGAGGTGAGGCAATAAGGGAACCCCAACCAAGGCATGGGAGAAAAAGGTAGAGCGACCAACAGGTAGACATGAATGATGATGCTGGAATGGGGGATAGGTCCAATGGGGACCATGAAAAACATGAGTACAAACGAGTATCTCATGACGGAAATCCTCAATAATAGAAATGAGTGTGGGGGCAAAGTGATGCCCCCCACTGAAAGGTGGTGTAAGTGAGGAAGTCCGATTTTAAGGATAGGTGAAGTAAGACTCCGTGGACGATGGGTGTCCTGTTGAAGCACTGAAATACAGAAAACAAACATATGCTGGCTATCTACAAGAAAATGCATTTCGAGTGGGAAAGGCTAAGGGTAATATTTCCTAAGATAGAGTGCATTGCGAGGATTGGGAAGGGGGTGGCCTTCAAAGTCCTCTAAAAGGTATGCCCCCTTCCCGAGATCTTTACTAATGATGTAAGGACCAAGCCATAATGAGTCGAACTTCCAACGACTGAGGGTATCGTGGGCCTGGTCGTATACTAAAACAAGGTCACGTTCATGAAAGGTGCGAGGGTGGAATTTGCGGTCATATTGAGCTTTGGTGTGCGTTTTGGTTACTTCAAGGGTTTGTAATGCAACACGGTGATCTTTGGAGGCGCGCTCTAGCATGATAATTCGTTGTTCTAGAGGTTGGGTATCGGGGAGAAGTTCGACGAGTAGGTGAAGGAAAGGGATTTCACTCGATTGGTAAGACTGCCTCCTCACCAAAGACAAGGTGGAAAGGAGTGAAACCAGTGGCGGTTTTAACTGAAGTACGATAGGCCCATAACGCAGGGAAGAGCATGAGGTGCCAATTGTTTTTTTGTTTATTAACTGTTCGTTCAAGCATGGTCTTAAGAACTTTGTTGACGGCTTCAACTTGGCCATTACCTTGGGGGTAATAGGAAGATGAATATTGGTGTTCAAAACCCAAGAGTGACGACAGCTCATGCCAGATCTCATCTTCAAAATGTTGGCCATGATCAGAGACTAATTGTTTGGGAAATCCAAAATGGGCGATGACATGGTTGAAGAAAAAGAGGGCGCCTGTGGCTGCCGTGTTGTTGAATGTGGGCATAGCTTCAGCCCATTTAGTGAAATATTCAACTGCCACAATGATATATTTGTGGTTACCGGCGGATGGGGGTTGAAATTCCATAAATTCAATGGCCCATTTGCAAAAAGGGCTAGCTGTGATGTCAGGATGAAGGGGAGCGGGTGGAGTTCGCACCTTGGGGGAAAAATGTTGGAAATTGGAACAGTGTTTGACTGCTTCAATGCAATCACTAAAGAGAGAAGGCCAAAAATACCCAGCGCGCATGATTTTCTGGGCAGTGGCAAGGCCAGAGAGGTGGCCACCGCAAGCGCCGCTATGACAAGCATTGAGGACTTGTTCGGCTTCAGTGTGTGTGAGGCATCGACGAAGGACAGTATCTATGCCATGATGATAAAGAGCATCATCGATTAGAAGGTAGCGAGAGGCTTGGTGTCGGATACGTCAGCGATCGTCATGATCAAGGTGAAGGGCGAACGTTTGGGTTCACAAGTAAGTAAGGATATCACCGTACCATGGATCGTCGGTGGTGATGGAAAATAAATGTTCATCGGGGAGGGCCTCATTAATTGGAGTGTCTTGCGTCCCAGTAGGGAGGTCAGAAATAAGTTTAGCAAGGGCTAAACCTTTCTTAATTTTTTGGGTGACAAATTCAAGGTTGAATTCTTGAAGGATAACGACCCAACGAGCGTATTTCCCACTGAGGATGCGTCGGCTCAATAGGAAAGCCATTGGGTTGGAATTAGTCACCACCTTGGTGGAACGCAGGATGATATAATGACGTAGCTTTTGGACCAAGAACACAACAGCCAGTGCTAATTTTTCTTCTTGTGAGTAGGAGACAGGTGGACCAGTAAGGTTTTTACTAACATAGTAAATTACATGTTTGGTGCCATGATCATCTTCTTGAATAAGGACACCAGTGACCGAATGGGTGGAAGCAGAGATGTAAAGGATGAAATCTCGGGGAATGTCAGGATGACAGATCAAAGGGCAGAGGTGAGAGCATGCTTGAGGGCATCAAAGGATTGTTGAGCGTAGGTGTCCCAGACAAAAGAGGTGTGAGAGTGAAGAAGTCGAAGGAAACCATGTGCGGTAGTAGCGTAGTCGGGAATGAAGCGGCGAAGGAAATTAGCTTTGCCTTGGAGACTTTGTAGCTGTTGTAAGGTACGGGGGACAGGAAGCTCAAGAATGGCTTGAACTTTCAAAGGGTCAAGATTGATCCCCGCTTTAGATACTATGAAGCCAAGGAGACAGCCTGCGGGAACACAAAAGACGCAGTTTAAAGGGTTAAGACAGATGTTATACTTGTGACAGCGGAAGAAAATGGTACGCAGATCATGTAGGTGTTGGGCTCGATGTTTAGAGCGTGCACTAAGGTCGTCTAAATAGGCAAGGATAATATGAGCTAAGTCATGGAAAAAATAAGACATGGCTCGTTGAAAAGTGGCGCCAGCGTTTTTAAGACCAAATGGCATGACTCGGTAGGCAAAAGTGCCCCAGGGACTAATGAATGCGGTTTTAAGTTGATCAGCATGACGGATAATGATTTGGTTGTATCCTGAGAAGCCATCCATGAAGGATAAAACTTCATGTCGCACGCACTCATCGATGATTTGGTCGATAAATGGTGTGGGGAAGTCGTCTTTGGGACAAGATTTGTTCAAATTGCAAAAGTCAATGCAAACACGAATGGTGCCTTGTTTTTTGAGGATGGGGACGGGATTAGACACCCAAGTGGTGTATTCAACGGGATAAATGAAACCAGCCTACCAGAGCTTATCGATTTCAGCTTTGATGGTGTCGCGTCTGGATGGATGAATGGGTCGCAATTTTTGACGGACCGGAGTGGTGTCCGGCCATGTGTCGATGTGGTGTTCGACAATGGCGGGATCAAGTCCGGAAATTTCTGAGTAGGATCAGGCGAAAACATCACGGAATTCTTTGAAGAGTTTGGTGTAGGCTTCAATTTCATCCGGAGTGCATTGGGCGCCCAGAGTGATGTGTTCTTCGATACCCGATTTGACAGAAATGTCGATTTTGATGGTAGGAGAGATATTAGCCATGTTTCCTTCTTCGAAAGTGTCAGGGGCAGCGATGGGGTTTTTGAACAAATCAACTTTATTGGGGATGAAGTCTTTGGTTTCGATAGCATATTGGTCATGCGATTGATGTGGTAGGAAGTAGGCATGATGGTGCATATCATCCCATGGAAAGTCGGGTTCAGTCATGGCTTCCATGATGTCTTCGTTGGACTGGAAGAGGGGAGGAGTGGATGGTAAAGAATTTCCAGGGGAGGTAGAATTATGAAACACCTAATTTTGAGGGGAGGTGGTTACATTGGTGTCATTATGGGGGGTGACAGCGGGGTCAGAGACTGAGGGGTCGGTTGCTGGAAAATGAGGTGAGGAGGAAAGGTAGGAAATAGTGGCTAAAGGTTTAGTCATGTCGATATCGTACTGAGGAATGGTAATAGGGGTAGATGTGTGGTCGGGGGTTAAAGAAGGAGGACGGGCAAGCGCGGCTTCGAAATGGTGGTAAGCGGCCAAAGAAGCATGATACTCATCAAGACGGGGGAAAAGGTGGGTATAATGTCCATGGAAGTCGCATAAAGAACAAGGGTGATTGGTGTGCAAGTTTTTAAGTTTGGGAAGGGAACTAGGGAGAGTGACCTGAACCGTGGAAATATCAAATTCTGGAAACATTTCATTGACCACGGTTTTGAGGTGTGGTAGCAATGGAAGAGGTCATGGGTATTGGTTGAACCGGAGTCAAAGCAAGATAGGGCTTGGGTTGACCCGGCAGGGTAGGGGCAGGGGGGCTTAGGTACCAGACGGGTATACCCAAGGTCAAGTTGGGTAGGGAGAGGGTAGCCAGGATAGGGACAGAGGAAGCTCCGGGAGGTGGAGCGAGGAAAGGAATCTGACCAACAGGAAAATGGCTAGGGGGGACAGGGCCGAGGGGATTGTAATCGGGCGGAATTGTGCCAGTAGGGAGAGGAGATTCTGAAGGAAAAAGACTGGCTAGCGGGGGTGAAGGGCTAGGAGCCAGAGGAGTCGGGGAAAGTTGAGGTTGCTGACTAGCCAAAGTGGGCTGTGTAAGGTCAGCCCAAGATGATTGCATCATGCAAATGCTCGCTAGGCTAGGGTCAGAGAGGGTAGGTTAGTCAAGAAAGGTGCCAAGCAAGGAGGAGTTTTTGAAGAGGCCAGGAGAGGCACGGGGCTGAGACGTAGTCGCAATGGAAATAGAGGACTCAGGGGAAATCTGGGAGTTGGGTGTATAATACGATAACTGGTCGATGGTGACGATTTTTCCATTATGCGGGAAGAACATATTGCGGTAAACTGCAGATGGGACGACAGACATGGCATAGGTGTAACTACGCCCCAAGAGGATGGTGTAGTCGAGAGGGGCGTTGATCACTTCAATGTCGACACATAAATTTTTCCTGGCAAGAGTAATAGGATAGCGGCGGAAGAGGTCGACGGGTTGGGAAGCATGGCCATCCCACACACGAATGGTGATTGTGGAAGGAGCCAATGCAGGAGATCCGAGTTGTTTCCAAACCGAAGCAAACATGAAACAGGTAGATGCCCCCTCATCAATGACTCATCGAGTAATAGTGGAATTGTGGATTTGGACCGAGATTTGGAAAGCAACCAACGTAGGAAGAGGGGGATGGTCAAGTTGATGGGGATTGAAAACAATGAACTGGTCATCCGTAGGGTCGACAGCATCTAGGACAATCTGCTCAGAGGCAGCATTTCGGAGTAAAGGACCCTTAGGAATTTTGGTGTGAACTTCAACTTTGGGTGGAGGGATTTGTAAGGGACCATTGGGTGTTGATAGAGGCTGAGTGGGGTTCAAGGAGAGGAACTCGGGGGTAGAAGGAACGGGAGGCCGAGTTTGAAGGGAAGGAGTGGCGGTGGGAGATTGGTCTGATGCCATCATGAGGATCTGGTGATCGGAGGAACCAGAAGGAGATGGTTGAGCGGGTTCCGGGCCATGAGGTGACGGGGTGGCCACGAGTCCTTGTTGAGGGGAAGGATTGGGAAACATAGCGGGTTGAGAGGTGTCCAGATGGGGAGGGAGAGTAAGAGAAGATGGTTTTATCTGCTTAGTGAGCTGAGACTCCCATATTTGCTTCATTGGTGGTAATCAGGGACAAGCATGAGTTGGATGACCATAAACATCACAACACGAACAAGGCTTGTTAGTGTGAAGAGGCCTAGTCAGCTTGGGCTGAGAGCCCGGGGATTGAGTGATAGTGGGGGAATCAATACAATAATAGTTGGGTCCATGATTAATGGAAGTATAGGGATGGCTTTTCCTCTTGCAGTGAGAACGAAGAGGAGAAGGGGTACCTGGATGTGCGAATGTTGGCCCTGAAGGGGGGATTAAATGTGGTCCAAATGTTGAAGGCGCTGGGACAGTAGAATGCAGGTAGGGGTAGGGTGTAGGATAGGCAAAAGGAGGAGGCATGCCAAATCTAGGATACATGTGACCTGGAGAGTGAAAAGTGCCAAAGGGGCTGGACATGCCTGGAGGGAAACTGTAGCCCAAAAGAGGTTGAGCAGAGGTAGACATGGAAAAAGTAACAGGGGGAGATCCCGAACAGGCAGAGGAAGAGCCAGAGGGAAGAATCGGGGGAATAATTACTCAAGGACATGAGAAGGAGTAAGTTGATCAACCAGAAACTGAGGGTGAAGGCCAATAATTTGCTGGGAAAAACGCCTTGGAGGTGCAATGAAGACGAGAAGAAGGAAGACCGACAAGGGCAACAAGGTGTAAAAGCAAGACGCGACAAGGTCAAGGAGGTGCAGTGTCGATTAATTTTAGAGTCTTTGCCAGGCGGTGTTAACTAGGCTCTTCTTCACTTAGGGTCAGTGTGTGGCATGCATTAATTTTAATTGATTAAACCCAGATGTTTTGAGAGTAAAAGAAAAAGTGTGCTGCATAATGGAAAATAAATCTACAGTAAATAAAACTGAAAGAACAGAAAATTAACAACTAAAACGGCAGCAATTGAACCCAAGAAGGTGGGTCTCTCAAAACTAGTCTAGAAGGGGCAGAGCACGTGAACAAGAGACCAATAGATCGAAGGTCCGAAGGGACTGGGATATAATGGAGAAATCTGCTGGAAAGTGGTGCAGAAAGCAGCAAAGAGGCAGGGGCAAGGTTGCTGCTAGGAGATCAACTAAAAAGAGGGGGCAAAGGGGTGACCCTAGAGTAGAACCCAAAAAAAGCGAAAGGTAGTGTATAGAAAGGGAAGAAAAGCTGACCTGTGAGGATCTGAACAAGAGGTATTAGATCTGAAATAAGGCTGAAACTTCTGGAAATGTAGACATCTAAAAACAACAACAAACTCTCCCACAAAACGTGGAGGGAACTAAAGCCATAAGGGGCAAGAGTCCCACTTAGGTGAGTGAAATAGATCAGAAACAGGTCTGAATAGGTGGAGACAGAGGCTGGAACACCCTGACAGAAGCTTCAGTGAAACCCAAAAAAAGTGCTGGCAGATGGCAGAAAAAAGTGCAGGTCGTAGGTTTGGGCCTGTTTTCAGGCTAGGTTGCAGATTTAGGGCAGAAAAGTGCGACCTCAAGGCTAGGTCACACTTTTTGGGCAGATAAGTGCCACTTGTAGATCCAGGGTTGGTTGCAGCAGATTTCAGAAAATTGTGTCGTCTCAGCTACGGCTGATGTCGGTCACCTGCGCAATAAGGCCAGAAACACATGAAAGTGAGAAATTTGAAAGTTTGAGGGTTTTAGAGGAAAAAAACAAAAACTAGCATAAAAATAGGAAAAATAGAAAACTGAAGAGAAACCCTAGTGTCTGAAACAGTTGGATATGCAGGAAAATAGAAAACGACAGTGGTCGCAAAAGAAAACCCGTGTGGAGTCGCCAATTGTTAGCATGAATTTTTTGTCGTAAAAAACTCACTTTAGCTATGCATATCAAGTAGCCCTAACATCAAGTATGGCTGCAAAATATCTTTAGATTTGCTGCATAATATTAGATCTAAGCATAAAAGACATTAAGCAAATAAAATGTGAAATGGCTCCATGCATCCAATGGACAAGACAAGAACAATGTATAAAAGAATATTTTATTATATTAAAGAATGGGGCACCTGAGAGGAAAACAAGAAAGGTGTTTTCTAGTTCTCCTCAGTGGGATGGGTTCTTGGAAGTCCTCAGTATTTTAGATCTAAAATTCCTCTCTTTGGTTGATATGAAAAACCCTAACAAACATGGAACTCAATGGGAGTTCAAAAATGCAAACAGAATAAAATTGGTGACCAAGAGTAGATCTAGTGTGATCTAATGCAATGGAGGTGACTAATGAATGGGGAAAACCCTCCTATTTATAAAAAAATATTGGGGTGTTCTAGAACCTGGTGCATGAATAAAATATTATTAAACATCTTCTAGAATCACCCTTTAGGAATATTTTATTATATTTGTTGGAGGGAAAAGGGTTTTTGACTTGGGTCAATTCCTTTATTTATAAATAACAAATAAATTAATGATTTATTTATTATTTAAGGGAAATGAGAGGAATATAATTAAATAAATAATGGTTTATTTAATTATTTAAAAATGACTTAATCAAATTTAACTAGGAATAATATTTAAATAATGATTTAAATAACTTATTCTTAGGAAATTATTAAATAAATAATGATTTATTTAATTAATTACCTTGCTTTGGGTTAAATATGACCAAGAAGTGTAATCAAATGTGGTGAAAGTGATTTTACTTGGGGTACAATTGGTCTTACATGGTGTACTTGGGTTCATCTAACGATAATGGGTTAGATGACCAAAAAATGGTGTAACACCACCATCTATCTAAAAGATCCTTTAGTATAGATGACTTGCCCTATGAAAGCCTTGACTAGTTGTTTGCAAGTAATTCCCTTTCATGACTCCATAGCCCGATGGATGGCACACTTTTAAACTATCCTCTTTTGCCGAAACATCCTACCACTTTGCTCCTTTCATTCCATAACCTTCTTAGTTAATGATCTCATGACCAACCCAACAACCAACCAAATAGTTTTAAACCCCCCTCTGTGCTTCATACCTAGCCTAGTATCTCATTTTGAGCTTCAAAGATATATCATTCTTTGCTTTATTGGAGAGATCCCTCTCTGGGTCTGGGAGGGCTAGATCCTAGGGCCCCAAAGTAGTTCTGATGTTGTCCAGTCTTTTGGTCTTCCCAATCTGGCCAAAACACTGGAACTCCAACTTAATGGCGATTTCGCAGGGGAAGTTGAGTGCATTTTCTCTCAGATACCCTTAGGCACTCAAAAGACCCAAAATATCTAGTTATACTGGTATCTCATTGTTGATGGTGGAAAACAGCTTGCTTCAAACAGTCAATTCATCCACCTGGCGAATCCACACCCTATAATTCCTAAAAAGACGAAATGACTCCACTGGTGGAAGACTCTGAACTGGTTGAGAAGATGCAATGACCTTATTTGTAGAAACATGGATCTAGATATGGACCAAGAAGTAAAGCTAGATGCTTTACAGGATAAATTGATAAAACTGGTGAACAGATTTGGTGAAGTGGTGGAGATGTATGAGGCTAATTTAAATACAAATGTTGATTATTTGGAACAGTCCATGCATTTTCCAGAGCAAGGGCCAACTCTAGACCTAGAAAATGAGGAAGACATGTATGATGATCTGGGTCTGGAGTTTTCTCTTGCTCTGGAAAATTCTAAAGAAGGGGCGCAAGAAGATATCCAACCTCGAGATCAGTTAGTACAAGAAACAGAGGACTGATGTTCTTCTGTGTGTGTTAAAAAAGAAACTCCTCCATTGAAAGAAGAAGAGATGGACCAAATATTAGATACATAGTCCACCTCTGTAATCTTTTATAGGACTGATACGCATTCTCATTCATCTAAGGAGTTTGATCATGCAAATCCAGAAAACTCCTCTGTGGATCAAAATGAAGAAAGACCTGCTGAGAATCCAATAGGTTTGATTGGTGACATTACTTACGATTATGATTTTCCCAGTTATGATCTATTTGATGGTGATTGTTTCCAGAGGGAAGCTGAGCTTACAGAAGCATCATCAGTAGATTCATGGGAGGAAGATCAGGGCAAGAACCTCCAGAGAGGAAATGAACCAAGTTAGCCTATCTATGACACTGATGGGGAAAGTTATGAAAGCATAGTAATAGATGAATATTCATTGAATCTTCACTCTATTACACCTCAGATCATCAGTACCAAATTTCATATGATCGAATATCAATAGCCTTTCATTTTAAAGGATGAGGAAGAAAGAAAAGAAGAGATTTTTGAGCATGATGAAAATAAGGAGTCGTCTCTTGAAAAGGAGGAAGTAATGGAACATATCCCTACTCCAAAGCACATGGATTTTTTCACAGAGCTCAGCCCATCAGAGCAAAATATTTCAGAGCTCCAAGAGGACACAACTGCAATATATGATGAGTCCTCTAGTTCAAAAAATGAAGAAGATGAAGGAGGTTCTCTTTCTCAAGAGAGTCTTGTTCTTGATCCAGTGGTAGAAGAAGAGATCTTGGTTGAAGCCTGCCTGCCAAATATTCATAACCAGGTATCATTTTATGATCCTTATGTTTATTTCCTACAAACATTTGAAGAAGGATCGAAGGTATTTTTGAGCAGCATGATGCAGACCACCAGAAATTTTTTAAAAGATGTTGTTCAGGAACAAAAAGAATGGGATTGGCCCTACCTATCGAGCGTGCTCAAAGAGATGAGCAAGAAAGACCAGTCATGGGATCACTTGATAGAATGGTTGTATTGTAAGAGAAGTTTTATAAGTTAGACTTGTAAATATGTCCAGTTAAAGTAGGGTAGGTAGGAAAGTTCAATAAAGCTTAGTCTGTGAGCATTTAGTTAGTTGTTTTAATATCTACAAGGTTTTCAGTCCATGAACAGTGTTTTCTTTATGCCATGGCCCACAGCAAGCTAGACAGTCTAATCCTGGCTTGACTATTTTTCAATTTCTATCTTAGAATGTAGAGAAGAAATCTGCTAGACAGTTTAATCCTAGCAGATATAGTTTAGGTAGAGAAACTATGAGGCCAACAATTTAATTTGGTCTCATGGATTAATAAGGGTAGAAATAGAATAAGTTTATTTTCCTGTTTATAAAAAATTGATGATGTAAAGGGTCTGCAAGTCTAAATGCACCCAGAAGAAAAATGTTAGGACTATAGTATGGGTAGGTAGTTGCTTGGGAGAATGCTTACTACTGATATAATGTCTTCATGATTTGTGGCAGCTGATCCAAGAAAGAAAATGTATGTGTCAATTTTCAGGAATATGGCCTACTCCAAAGATTATTTTTTGAATTCTTGACACCTTCAAGAAGATGCCATCCCCATGTGGAGCCATTGTTAGCCCCTTATGAATTTTTTGACAAGCAAATAGGGGGCTAAAATGTTTTTTGAGCCTTCAAGGAATGCATTTCCTCTAAAAACACATAATCCTTGAAGCCTCCTTGTGCCTTTATCCTTTGATAAATCCTCACTATTGTTTCCATGAGAAAAGCCTATCTGTTTGTGAAGAAGAATTCCCAAAAGGCCTTTTTCCCTCTTATCTCATACTCACTAAACCTTTGTTTTCCTCACCTTTTTCCCCTCCCTTAATTCCTCATTAACCCTCTAAATCATCCTAACTCCCCTTTTAAACCTCACAAATATCCTTTGGCTGGTTTAAAATTCCATTTTTCCCTTACCGAATCCCTCTTTTAGCCTTAAAAATCTTCTGTTTTGGCTTAAAAACCCACTTTTTACTTTATAACAGGCTAAGCCCCTTTTTGGTCATCCCCTTAACCACTTCCCCACGTGACCCACGCCCAGAACCAAGCACTAAAGGCCTAGGTGCTAATTGCAATTGGAAGAAACATGTGGGTGCATTTCTTTGTTACGTTTGATTTTCCCCGATGCGAGGTCTTTACACTATAGACCGTGGGTGCATTTTCGACCGTTGATCTTTCAAAGATTGCATGGTCAGCGCTAACTCTGCATGCACCTGTCTCCTCTCTCCTATCACCCTCTAATAATATGAGAGCCATTGATCTGTCTCTAGATCGGATGGTGGTCGCTCAATCGCACCATCACAATTGCCTGATCCCGCATCGTTGGTCCTCCTGCTTGGCGTGCCCTGATTGGATCCTAGCCATCCCTCCCATGTGATCCAATGGTCTAGATCTCATCAATCCTCACTCATTACCCCACCTATCTTCCCTTCCAATTGGATCTCTACTGTTGATCCTTTTGGATCTAACGGTCCTTATTCATCCCGCCGTCTCACTGACCCTTTATCTTCCGCCTCCTCTTTAAATCTAGACTATCCATCCGCATAATCCAATGGTTCGTAGTGAACGCAATGACCCACTTCAACCGCGCATATTCCAATTTGACACACATCCTTACACCGTCATATCTTCCCCCTCCAGATCCAATGACTAAGATCCATATCGCGTTATTTTAATGCCCGAGCTTTAATGCCTGAAAGTCATGTGATATAGGCAGTTTTTAAAGGCCACGTGTAGCGCAGCGATGTATATCGCGTCGATTCGGAGATTTTCCAAAACCACCCAGAAGGCACATGACACCAGTGGTTTTCCTCCTAAAACCACCTTTCCTCCTTTTTCCCCGCAACCTCCATCATCTCATCTCAGCTGTCCATTGATCCAGATCTACGGCTCATATCTCATCTCACATTTTCACCTATATTTCTTCATCGGGCTTCCATAGTGCTTCACTGGAAGATCCCCACCATTGATCTCCTTCTGAGATCCAACGATTCATATTTAATCGCCCTCCATCCATGCTGGGTCCAACATCATAGGCTTCGCTTCATTCATTTCCTATTATTTCCTTTGTATTCACCTGAAACCTTAAAACCTTGGGCTTTACACTAAACATTATTTCTCTGCCCATCTGACTGTTAACCCCTCCATTCATTGATCCTGACCGTTGATTTTTGTTTCATCATATGAATGGATAGTCCACAACCCTTATTACACCAGACTCCATCAGGTCATTTCTTGACCATTCTACAGTATTTTCACCTATTTTCACCTACATTCGCCATTCCAACACTGCTTCCGTGGCCCTCCACAACAATCTTCCGCCACCTACCCTAGATTTTTGTAATGATTTGTTTGCATGGTTGTAGGGTTTATAGAGTGGTAATTTTACTCTATCGCCATAGTCACAGTTATTGTGACTCAAAGCGCAGAGAGGCCATTAAAATAGTGAAGTGTATGAGTAGCAAATATTAAAGGTGTTAAAGCCCGAAATTGAATATTTAATGTTTTAATCCTTATTCAAAGGATAAGACGTAGTTTGAAGACTAATGCACATGAAATAAGCCATATTTGTGTCAGCAGAATGTATTTTATCAGAAAGTACACCTTCTTACAGAAGTCTCCATGCTTCCTCCAGTTCCTAAAAGCCATTTCACTAATAGAAAGCTTCCAAAGACTGTCAGGACATCAATAATGCAAGCATGGAAACCTAGAAGACCTTCAGTCACCTTACTTGCTTCAGAAGACAGAACAGAGTATCTTACAGCTAGAAAGGACTTCAAGGAACACATCTGAGGTCAAAATCGACCTGACAGAGGCTTTAAACCAGACTACAGAGTACAGCGCAGAGCTATTAAGTAGAGTGGGCGTGAATATTACCTCCACTCTATCTTAATGGATCCATTTAATTTATATCTACTTGCACATTTATTCATTCTCCTATAAGAACCCCTAAAGAATGTATTGTAATGGTTGTTGTTGTAGTTGCAGTTGTAGGGATTCGTTTGACTGTTAGAACATTTTTGGAGAGAGTAGCTGAATAGTTTGTAATTTATTAGGCTGGGAGGAGAAAGCTTGGACTGTATTAGTCATTGAGCTCAGTGTATGTGACTGGTTTTTCACATCATTAATTAAGCAAATTTCATAGGATCCTAGTCTATATTATGGGTGATGTTTCTCTTATTGCATTGTCTATTTACATTATTCACGCTGTATATTTATTCTACGATAAGAATCAGTAAATAAGGCTTAAGATATATCCCCGCATGGTACCTTAATGCCCGCTGCTCTTCTTATCCTTGATTTTTTCTGCTAATAGTGAATCTATGAGCAATTTCATGTAATTTAACCAGTGTAGCAGCTATTATTCATTGCTAGCTGATGTGTGAATTTGGGGTTTGCTGCTTAGTTGTTCTTGTTGGGTTTAAGCAGGAAGAATTGGGATACCGGGGATTTAGTGTGAGCCCTATCCACTAGGGTCATTTTCAAATAGATTGGCTCCTTTCTAAGATCTCATGAGCTAGTGTCAAAGAATTGAAGGTTAAAAGTCCTTCTATGATCTCAGGCCTAGTTTTATGTTTAAATCTTAGGTGTTTTCCTTTGAGAGTATGCTGAAGCAAATATGGAGTTAGATGACCTCTGATCTAATCTTAAGCTACCCTTTGTGCATCTCCTTCACTCCTTATTGTTCCATTCCACCATCTATCTAAAATATCCTTTAGTATAGATGACTTTCCCTATGAAAGCCTTGGCTAGTTGTTTGCAAGTAATTCCCTTTCATGACTCCATAGCCCGATGGATGGCACACTTTTAACCTATCCTCTTTTGCAAAAACTTCCTGCTGCTTTGCTCCTTTCATTCCATAACCTTCTTAGTTAATGATCTCATGACCAACCCAACAACCAACCAAATCATTTTAAACCCCCCTCTATGCTTCATACCTAGCCTAATATCTCATTTTGAGCTTCAAAGATATATCATTATTTTCTTTATTGGAGAGATCCCTCTTTGGGTCTGGGAGGGCTAGATCCTAGGGTCCCAAAGCGGTTCTGATGTTGTCAGGTCTTTTGGTCTTGCCAATCTGGCCAAAAAACTGGAACTCCAACAGGGGCCGTGATATGTCCCCCTCATAATGGATTAAAAACTTGGTTGATGGACCAAAATAGGGTCCAACATGAGACCTCCAGCAAAATAATGTGCACATATACCATATCCTTTATACATGTTTCTCAACCTTATATTATCTCTGTGTTTATTTGAAGTATAACAATTCTGTTGTTGGGGGGAGAAGTAGCCAACCCCCACACCATACAACCATGAACCGAGGACTATGGGCATGGACTTAATCTCTCATCCGCCGACGATGACTGTGATAGTAACGGGTTTATGTGAACATGCAATTTTTAGTTAATGTTTGAGGTTGGGGAAGAGGGGTCAGTGCCGAGGACTAGCCCTTGGGCACAAGCCCCATATGCTTAGATTTTTCCGACCTTAAGGCCTTAGGAAGAATTTAAAGTGCCAAAAAAATCTGCCCAAATTACAGTGGAATTGTGGGTATGTTAGCGAAAATTGGTGTAATATCCCAAAATAGGGGATTTCTACAAAAATGAGAATACCTTAAGGTATTCTAAAGTTGGAGATGCAACAATGTAAGAACACATATGGAATAACAGTGTTATTTTAATGCATAAAATATCAGAATATCTCAATAGCCATCATATTTATCATATTAGCATAAATGTGTACAAGATCTTGAGAAAAGAATCACTCAAGATAGGCAATAGAAGACTCAGTAGATCATGTACATAAAATGTGAACTACACTGCTACACTGAGAATGCCCTAGGCTATGACTGTGCAGTTTATAGGAGACACTGCAACATGTTGAATGATAAGAAAAAGATATAACAATATAAGGCTCAAGAAATGTGGTAGAGTAATATCTCAACCCCTGAAAACAATAGTACAACAACCCTTAGAAGGATTGGCTAAAATATATACAAAATGAAAAAAATAGAGAAATGTCGGAGTTGCAGGGTAGCAGCTACAACTCAAAATTGGAATGAATGGAGATGGTTGAATAAGATGTCCAATCTAAATTAAAACTCCTCCAATGGATCTCTAAAGTGCAAGGTTGATCCTAGCACTGAAGATCTCACCCTCCAAAATAGTGGTGCAAACCCCCACTGCAGATACACATTGAAATAACGCAGTCAATGAGAGGGACTTTGCTGTAGTAGATGGGAGATGCTTGGCTTGATGCCAAGATATGAAAATAAGCTCTGAAACCTTCCTTACTAACCTCCTAGAGGAATAGAAGCTCCCTCCTATAAAATATGAGCCAAGGAAATGGTGTTGTGGAACCCTCCACTGCGACACCCTGCAACACAATGTTATACTTTAGCAAAAATAACGTTGTGACTAAAGTAGGTGGCTTGGACTTGAGCCTAGTTGTGGAGAAATGAAGTGCAATCCTTCAAGATGCCTCTCAAGAAGGAGAAGGAATCTTAAATAGGAATCCCTCGTGCTAAACAACACTGAAACTCTGCTAAACAACCCGAGAATGCAAAGAGTCTACATAGACCAAAATCAAATATTCAAACATGTTCCTCTATGGCTGCCTCTTCCTCCTTTTATGCAAATGAATCTCCTTGCCTTGGACCCCACACATTAGGGTTTCCTTCCTCCCATTCAAATTGTGCTATATTCCCAAGCAATCCACACCCTCTTTGACAGCACTGTTGACTTGGTCAAACTTCACCTTGTCCTCATGCATTTGCCCCTTTTCACACTGGAAGGTGCAAAATAAAGCTACTCCATCGATCCCTTTCACACTATGAGGGATTTATTCCTACTCGTGGGTCTCCTCACCCATTTTATTCACCTCCTATATGATATAATAAAAATCAATGTTCCAATTAGCTTCATGGTAATTTTGGGAACATTACAGTCTTCCCCTCTCAAATATTTCTTGTCCTCAAGTAAGTGCAAGGATAGACAGAGTTATTTCTCTTCCTCTCCCTGTTTCATCCATCTATGATGATGTCCTCCAAGTAAAGAGATGTTTCTCATCAATCAAGTCTCCACATTGCTCCTCCTCAGCATGCAAGTCACCTATCAAGCTATCATCATGTAAAGATAAAATACTCAAGAGGATAACAAAGTGATGTCTAGAGGTCCCTTTAGGAATGGGATCTGAAATCTAATGGGAAATATCTCTCCCATATGGATCCTCTATCCCCAAGCTATAAGCCATGCAAAATGAGTCACCTCCCAACTGGGAAACTCTTAAAAATTGTCCTCCAACTTTGGCTCTGGCAAAGTAGGTCGGATGAATATTTGCATATGGTAGACAAGGTATCCTACCCCACGCTGTCCATCTCTCCACTTAAGATAAGTGTAGAGTGTTGGCTGATCTTGAGTTGCAATAAGGTTTCCCTCAAGTGGAAATATATGGACTAGATTCTCAAAAATCTCTCCTCCAATGCTGCAAATCAGGCTGGCCTAAACCATTCCATATATGGTGAGTTGGAAGTCACCATCATATGGAGTCTGTTAGCCACCTATGAAATCTTTGTCAAGCAAATAGGTGGCTAAATTATTTTATGAGACTTCAAGAGATACATTTCCCAGGAAAATATCTCATCTTTGAAGCCTCCGTGTGTTCTTTGCCTTTAAAAAGATATTCACTATTGTTTCCATCCAAAAAACATCATTGTCTGTGAAAAAATTGTGTTTGAAGAGCCTTCATTTGCCCTTGTATCTCTGCAAAATGCCCCATCCTGGAATTTTTTCCCTTTTGCAAAATTTCCCCTTTAACCTCAAAAATCCCTCCTAATTTTCCCAAACCATCAGATTCTTCCTTTTAAGCCAAGTGAAATCCTTTCATTTGATTGCAACTCCCCTTTTTCCTCTAACCGAAAGCCTAATTGTAGCCTTAAAGTCTCTGTTTTTGGCTAGAAACCCATATTTTTCCATGTGAAGACCCAACCCCTTTCGGCTAGCCCCTAATCATTTCCCCTCCTAAGCCCCAGCGCTAAAGCATAAGGCGCTTATCGCAATTGGAGAGATGGTCGGGAGCGCATTCCTATATGCAAACAAAAACACTGATGCGATAGTGTATTTGTTCTATGAACCTTGAGAGTGGTCTCTTCCATCGATATTAACAGATCTGACAGTCTGCACAAAGCTCACATCGTGCCCGTTGCACTCCTTGGTAAATCCTCCGATGACCTTCCCCCACTGTCGATTTGCTTTTAATCTGACAGCCCTCGCATCCTCGCTCCAATCGCAATCACAAATTTTAAATGGTGCCACCCTCCGTCCCTCCTGATTGTGATCCTCTGACACAATCCTAGCCATTGAATCCACAAGAACCAATGGCCAGGATTCACCCTCATTCCTCCATGCATTCCTCGATTGGTCTCCTCTGATCCAATTGTAGCCATCCATCTCTCAGAGATCTGATGGTCCAGGGCCAATCGCTCCATCACCCATTGGATTTTAGCCACCTTCATCGCTCCCCTCCGATTATATCGTAGTCGTCTGCCCCTTATGATCTAACGGCTTAGTTTTTGTTCGCCCACTAACCATCTTCTCCGCCTGTGTATCTCCTCTGCCAATATCAGTCGTTCGTCCTTAGATTAGACGACCCACAATAAAACCGTCGTTCGTTCGACCCCACCTCTATTGTCTGTGCATCTCCTCAGATTGCGCTCCATTTCCCGCTGTCAGATCTCACGGGCCTAGATCCAATGGTCTACATCCATATCACGCAGATTTTGCGTTTGGTGTTTAATGCCCAAAACTTACATGATATGGTCGGTTTTCTAGAGTCACATGTCAGCTAAATACCCATATTGCGTTGAAAAAGTGAAAACAACCTTTCGGCCCTTCTGCCGCGCGAAACCAGTAGTTTTGCATCCCAAAACCACTTCCCCACTTCATCACCCAAAATCTCATCTGCTGATCCCGACCGTTGATCTGCTTCAATCAACGGCCCTCATTGCATCTCGCGTCCCAGAATTGCCGTCCGCCCATGACCAAGTCTCTCCATATGCGCCCATTTCATATTTTTTCAACGCAATTTCTGTTTATTTCGTTTAAAGGCCCAAACCTTGGGTTTTGCATTAAATTGTATCATCCCGCCAAGCATTAAAATTTTAATGTTTCAAATTAAAGTTTTTCATTTTTCCCAACTTTCATCAGATTAATTTTTCGCTCCATGTTCCACCGCCTTCCATTGAATCCACATCTTTCACTTCTGTTGCACTGCCATCGTCGCGACATTCCACCACAACCACCTTCCCTCCATGCATGGATTTCATAACATATTTGTGTGTTTTTTCAGGGTACAGGCGACGAAAACCACCATTGCTCAGGGTCACTGTTTTAGTGGCGCAGAGCGCAGATGAAGTCTTTTCAGAGCCTGTGATCACAAAGAAATGCCTGGGAGGGCGTTAAAACTCAAATTTTCATCAAAGAACAGAGTTGAACTCTGTAAAACCTCTCTAGCGCCAGTAAAAGCTCAAATTTCGCAGACAGAGACAATAATGAAGCGACAAAGAGTATCAGTGCGTAATCAAAGAGTTTAAGGCCCGTAATGGAAAAAATTAAGCTCTGATTCATTGTTTAAAGGGAAAATGTACGAGATTGAAGACCTCACGATTAAAGTGGAAGGCCTTAAGAGGCCTATAGCACAGAAAAAATATTGATAGTGTTTCACATCGGTAGAAGCCTCCTCCTGAGAAAGGACATAGTACCCATATTGTCTTTATTCCACATTGTGTCCCCGAGAAGATTTCCCCTTGACACAGTCCTAATGCTACCAGAACATTTGTTACACAGTATAGAAAACCTCATAGTCATTTATCTACCTTTTTTTTATTCACCAGAGTACTGTAGAGTGTTACAGCCAAAGTACATCAAGAACATACCTGGAGTAATTTTCAGCCTGTCAAAGACCACTCTTTCATCCCAAGAGTACTGAATATTAATGCTCAGATATTAAAATAGAATGGACCTCGAAGCTCTTCATCTACTCTATTTTAATGTTACATTTAATGTTCCATCTACCTCCTCTTCCTCTCTTTCAGCTATAAGACTCATGAAGAAACTTATTGTAAAGGTTGTTGATCGGATATCTGTGAAATGTAAGCTGTTTCTCTGGAGATATAGTTCTCTGTGTAAAGTTATAAAATAGGCTGAGGAAGATGTTTTCAGACTGAATATCAAGCTATTGGAAATGTTGTACATGACTGGTGTTGCTCTTTAATATGACAAGCACATTTATTTGGATCCTGATTTAAAGCAGCAATGATGTTTTTCTATCTTTGTCTTTGTTTCCCTTTGTGATTCATCATATTTCATTTCTTCTGGTATGCATCAGAAATCTGGCATAGGATTTACCCTCACATGGTACCCTATGTTTCTTCTCTCCCTACCTTCAATTTTTTCTGCTGTATGTGTTATCTAAGTACTGATTTAAGTTAATTTAACCAGTGTAGTAGTTAATATTATTTGCTAGATGATGTATGGATTAATAAATTTGTCCTCAGGTGTTCTTTTTGGGTTTTAATTGAAAGAATTGGGATACTGGGATTTTAGAATGTTATTTCTATTTCACTAGGGTCCATTTCTATTAATTGAATCTTTCTAAGTTTCCCTAAGTTGGATGTTGAAGCATTGAGAGTTCAAAGTCTCTCTCTGATCTCAGGCGTTCACCTTTGTGTTTAAATCTTTAAAGTTTCCTTTGTCTGAAGATTTAACCTTTAGGAGTTGGATCACAGGTGTCTAATGGCATGTCCTGTCCTTGGATTTGTCTCCTAAGGGTCACCTTGGAGGTTTCCTTTCCTTTCACCTTCTTTCTTACCATTTCGTGCCACACTATCATCTTTAAGATCCAATGCTTTAGATGACTAGCCCAACTGAAAGCCTGTGTATCGAATAGCAAGTAAACCCTTTCCTGACTCCATTTCCAAATGGTATCGAGTATTCTTTCAATCATCTCTCCTTCGACTAAAATATTCTTTATTCATCATTATCTCATATTGAACCCTTCCTTCCTGATTCCAAAAAACCAAACAAACAATTAAACAAACTAACTAACTCGTGCCTATAACTAGCCTAAAACCTTAAAACATAGCTTCAAAGACATATACCTTTGCCTATATAGAGAGATCCCTCTCTAGAACCAGGAGGGCTAGATCCTGAGGTCTGAAAGTGGTTTTGATGTTGTCTCATCTTTTGGTATTGCCAAACTTGCCAAAACATGGGAACCCCAACATAATGGCGAATCCACTGGGGAACTTTGAGAAAAATACACCTTCAAACACTTCTAAGACTTAAAGAAGACCATAGTAGCCTTAGTTTGGTTGTTAATCACTAATCTGGACAGTATACCTCCTTGAAACATTCTTAACCTTCCACCTGGAAACTCCATAGCTCCTTAATGCTTAAAGAATCCACTGGCGATCAGTAGGCCTGCTGATTATCTTGGTTTTCATAAGACTCCACTGGGAGACTAGCCCCCATTGCAACTTCAGCCATATTAGAAGTGACAAGTAGTATTAAGTGGCTTTGTTTGAAAACAACATTCTAGCTTCAAGAACCATTCACACAAGAGCTTATCCTAACCTAGACCCACCTGGAATAGTTGACAAGCCTGAGAGCATTCTCAGGAAATATCCTACACCTAGAAAGCCAACTATTTCCAAACACATCCATAGAGCTAACTTTTCACCAGAAGGCTTAATGATTCTATTAGTCTCTCATTTTGACCTAGACCCACCAAACAGTCTACCCAGAACTAGGTCATTCAGTACTCTAGACCAACCCGACCTTGAGCTCCCTGGTTCACCATCTCACAGTGGTCAACACAATAGGGATAGAGAGACCCCTCCATCTACACCTCCCGATGTCACACCATTTTTTGGTCATCTAACCTATTATTATTAGATGAACCCAAGTACACCATGTAAGACCAATTTTACCTAAAGTAAAATTTCTTTCACCACATCTATTTATGTTTCATGGTCATGTTTAACCCAAAATAAGGATATCAATTAAGTAAATCATTATTTATTTAATTGTTTCCTAAGAATAAGTTATTCAAATCACTATTTAAATCTTATTCTTAGTTAAATTTGATTAAATCAAATATAAATAATTAAATAAACCATTATTTATTTAATTATATTCCCCTCATTTCCCTTAAATAACAAACAAATCATTTATTTATTTGTTATTTATAAATAAAGGAATTGACCCAAGTCAAAAACCCTTTTCCCTCCAAAAAATATAATAAAATATTCCTAAAGGTTGATTCTAGATGATGTTTAATAATATTTTATTCATGCACCAGGTTCTACAACACCCCAATATTTGGTTATAAATAGGAGGGTTTTCCCCCTTCATTAGTCACCTTCATTGCATTTGATCACACTAGATCTCCTTTTGGTCACCATTTTGCATTTTTGTTTTATGAACTCCCATTGAGTTCCATGTTTTGTTTTTCTCAATAGTTAGATAGAGAGACCATTAATCTGAAACACTGAGGAATTCCAAGAACCCAGCCCACTGAGGAGAACCAGAAAACACCTTTCTTGTTTTCCTCTCAGGTGCCCCATTCTTTGATATATTAAAAAAGATTCTTTTAAATATATGTGTTCTTGTCTTGTCCATTGGTGCTTGTACTTTACTTTACCTGCTTAATATCTTCCATATATAGATCTAGATGTGTGCAGCTTATTATGGATTTTAAGATATTTTGCAGCCATAACTTATGTTAGGGCTACTTGATATGCGTAGCTAAAGTGAGTTTTTACGACAAAAAATTCATGCTAACAATTGGTGACTCCACACGGGTTTTCTTTTGCAACCACTGTCGTTTTCTATTTTCCTGCATATCCAGCTATTTCAGACCCTAGGGTTTCTCTTCAGTTTTTTTTTTTCCTATTTTTATGACATTTTTTTCCTCTAAAACCCTCAAACATTCAAATTTCTCACTTTCGTGTGTTTTTGGCCTTATTGCACAGGTGACCGACATCAGCCGCAGCTGAGACGAATTTTTTTTTTGAAATCTGCTGCAACCAGCCCTGGATCTGCAGTTCGCACTTATCTACCCAAAAAGTGCAACCTGGCCTTGAGGTCGCACGTTTCTACCCTAAATCTGCGACCTGGCCTGAAAATAGGCCCAAACATGCGACCTGCCATTTTTTCTGCAATCTGCCAGCGCTTTTTCTGGGTTTCACTGAGGCTTCTGTCAGGGTCTTCCAGCCTCTGTCCCTACCTGTTCAAACCTATTGCTGATCTATTTAACTCACCTAAGTGGGACTCTTGCCCCTTAGGACTTTAGTTCCCTCCACCTTTTGTAGGAGAGTTTTCTGTTGTTTTCAGACGTCTGAATTTCCAGAATTTTCAGCCTTCTTTCAGATCTGATACCTCCTGTTCAGATCCTCACAGGTCAGCTTTTCTTCCCTTTCTATACACTTCCTTTCTCTTTGTTTTGGTTCTGCTCTAGGGTCACCCCTTTGACCCCCTCTTTTTAGCTTATCTCCTATTTTCTAGCAGCAACCTTGCCCCTGCCTCTTTGCTTCTTTCTGCACCACTTTCCAGCAGATTTCTCCATTAGATCCCAGTCCCTCCAGACCTTCGATCTATTGGCCTCTTGTTAGTGTGCTCTACCCCTTCTAGACTAGTTTTGAGAGACCCACCTGCTTGGGTTCGATTGCCGCCTTTTTAGTTGTTAATTTTACGTTCTTTCAGTTTTATTTACTACAAATTTCTTTTCCATTACACAACACACTTTTTCTTTTACTCTCAAAACGTCTGGGTTTAATCAATTAAAATCAATGCACGCCACACACTGAACCTAAGTGAAGAAGAGCCTGGTTAACACCGCCTGGAAAAGACTCTAAAATTAATCGACATTGCATCTCCTCGCCCTTGTCGCGTCTTGCTTTTGCACCTTGCTTCCGCCGTCGGTCTTTCTTCTTCCTATCATCATTGCACCTCCAAGGCATTTCTCCCGGCGACTTCTTGGCCTTCACCATCAGTTTCCGGTTGGTCGACTTCCTCCTTCCCGTCGTCATCGAGTAAGTCCTCCTCTGAGTTCACCCTCCGACTCTTCCTCTGATTGTTTGGGTTCTCCCCATCTTTCTGGTTCTCCCCCCTTTACCTTCACCATGTCTAGTTCTGGACCTAGCCCTAACCCCAGTTCTACCGCCGGGTCCACTTCCAGTGGAACCACTGCAGGACCTACCTCGACTACCCCATTACTTCCATATATGGCTGGCCTCAGTCTCCCTGACTTCAATTAGATGATCAACGATCCTATCCGCCACGATGTCAGTTGGCCTGCTATGCCAACCAAGCTCCCCTCTCACATTCCCAAGTTCGAGGGCCTCGCTAGTGAAGATCCTGTTAGACACAGTCCTGTTAGTCCTTCATCATTGGTCTTCAAACATGTCGACTAATGTCTGCAGGCTAGAGGAAGGTTCAATAGGTGTTTATTTTAGGAATGTCATCGTCAATAATGTGAGATTGATTCTTCTTCAAAAACCTGTTTTGAAGAAGAAATCATCAAATTTGTTTTTTAGAATATTTAATTTGTCTAAATGTTTCAAATTCTCCAACTCTTCAAATGGCAGGAGCTTCAGCAACTCCTATCCCTACAAAAGCACAAACAGAAAGAACATCATCAGCAATCAGAGACAAAGTGAAATCAAACAAAATAGAGTGTTGCATCCAAATGCCAGAAATGATGGAACTTGTATTACATGAATACAAATCAGCTACAAATATGACTGAACAATTTGCAGCTTTGGGTGCTATTGCCCAAAATGTCGGAGATGTACGAGATGAAGTTTTGTCTGATTTCTATCAAAGGTGGAAAGAAGATGCCTTGGTGATCATTAAGTGGCTTGCATTGCAAGCTGTCTCTGATATCCTGGGCAGTGTTAAGAATGTACAACGCTTATTGGAGCACCCTGCTTTTGACATTCCGAATCCTAACAAGGTCTATTCTCTCATTGGAGGGTTCTGCAGCAGTTCGGTTAACTTCCATGCAAAGATGGTTCTGAAAAGGTGCATATATGTTTGGACGTATTCCCCTATGTGATTTTATTTTGGAACATCCAACCATTTCTCGGTATCATGCAGTTCTACAGTACAAAGGAAATGGTGATGTATTCATTTATAATCTTGGAAGTACTCATGGCACTGTTGTTAACAAGATTCAGGTTACACCAAATATTTACAAACAATTGCATGTAGGAGATATCATTCACTTTGGCACTTCCTCGTGTCTATATGTTTTGCAAGGTGCTATAGAATTGATGCCACCGTAAAGACCAGCAGGTGTGAAGCAGAGGTCGAATTGCAGATTAGAAGGGCGATGGATTGTTTTAAGGATTGTAGACCGGAGTTAAGGTGCACGCTACTCACACAGGAGGTGCGCTACCCATATAAGGGGCGCTACGCATATAGCCTCCTCAGCCTTTGCAAAATAACAAGTGCGCTATGCATATGGAGCGCGCTACGCATTGGGTAAACACGCTACGCACAGAGATGCAAAGCCTTTTCTCATAGCTGCTTCATCAAGAAACCAAAATAACTTAACTTCATTCGCTCCAATTAATTCCTTGGAGGCATTGTTGTAGGAAATCGTTCATATATCACCCCAGACACACAGATATCAAGATTTACTTTTGAAACAGTCGCTGGACCTCATGCAAGCAACTAAAATTACAGCTGCGAAAGGGGCGTTCTATTTCTCAACCTGCAGGTGGATACATTCTGGTGTTCTTGGTTTTAATAACAAATAAATTTTCATAGTTGATCGAGTTAACGAAAAAAAAACTTGTCAGATACCAGGTGGCCCTCGCTGAGATTAAGGGAATTGTATGCAGCCATCCATTTATAGTTGATGCTGTGGTGACTAGAGAGAAATCACCTTTATTTGCAGTGGGATGGAAAACCTTCATGTTCTTTGCCAAGGCGATTGAGCATCTGTGTTTTCAGGATTGCAATGTGTCATTCAAAGCAACAAAGATAAGATTTTCTTCCGGTCACACAGCATCAATTACTGTTGCTATAGTCCAGGTGATTTGCACAGTGGTTTGTCAAAGGAACTCTTTGATATTTGATGTCAGGATAAGAAGAATACGTGTATAATTCCTGGGTATGTAGTTGAGGGCACGCTGGCAAAAAACGATTTTGAAAGAACCAAAGGGCGTGACATTGATAAGTGGGTTGCAGGCACCTCTGAATATGCATGTTCACTATATTTCATTTTCACCTCATGCTGATTTCAGCCAGACAAGTTTTTTTTTAATGAACTTCAGCCAAAAAATATTGTTCTAGTACACGGAGAAGCAAATGAAATGGACTCAGTTTGTCGACTAAAATATTAGGGTCTTATCAGCAAATAATTGTTAGATAGTGGAGATGCATTTCAAATGCTGAAAGGACAGCATATGCAATTCTTTCGGACCCTGACAAGCGGATGCGCTATGTATGCCACTTGTTGGGATCACCCGAAGGATCTTGGTGCATGAGAGACAGGTGAATCATTGTAGAAAGGGCACACCAACGTGCGAGTAGAGACAAAGTTAAGCAATGTCTTCGGTGTGTTAATGTTGAACACTATGTGAATTCATCGAAGTGTGGGTGCACACAATTCACCAATGTGAGGATAACATACGATTTTGTAACTTTTTCAAGGTTTTCTCATGTCATATTTAGTAGGCAGGGAATGAGAGCCAACCATTAGAGATTTGGCGCGGCTTAACATAATGTAATGCCATCTGTTAATCTGGCGATTGGTTGATGAATGTGTATCATGACCACAAAAGATGAATGTGAACGGTGCCCGCAGAGTGCCTGAGATGGGTGGCATCAATTTTGTGGGATGCAGAAAGTCGTATCTGTAGAGACCAGGCGACGGTTGGAGTCGATATGCGATAGAAAATAATCTGAAGGGGAAAACGTGGGGATTTATTGGAGTTAGGCTTTCCAATGGCCCACACTATCACCAGGTGTAGATTGCAGATGCTGTTGTGGTATCAAAATATTTGGCGGCCACGTTGTTAATACCAACCACTAAAGATGGTCACAAGGAGCCAAACGGACAGTTTGATAAGATTTATGATACAACCAGATTCATTGCAAGTCTGCAAAACATTGTGCGGGTTGTTGGGCGGATTCCAGATGACATGAGCTCTATAACTCCAACAGTAATTAGTGTTCCTTACAGGGTAACTCATGACTCACAACCTGAGAGTAGCTCTTGAAACGTGGATGTTATTTAGATTAGCTATTGCAAGAAGAAGTGAATTGCGCTGGAGATCTCAAGGTGAATGCAGAGCGTCTTCATAAGGGGAAATTGAAAGCAAAATTGCCAGCTGGATTGTTCATTTTTGTAATCAAAAGCAGAATTTAAAAGGCATTTTGTTAAAAAGTAAATACCAAATGTAAATTCCAAGTCAAAGCACGCCAAAATAAACGAAGACTACCTACTACAGCAGAAGAATAGGATTAGGTAGTCTATTTATGACTTCAGTTAGTAATTCATAGGGTCTACGCTCCAGGTTTGGTTTTCATTGGTCATTAGAAATTCTCAGCTGGAATAATGTAACACTTTTCTATCTTTAGAGAAGATGGATGATCCTTTTTCTATCTTCATGGCTTCAGTTGAAACAACGCCCTTGTTTTTGGGTCGATCTGTTTTCTCCTAGCTGAGTTTTATATATTGAAAAACATTTGTGAGGCAGAGGGGAGATTTCTGGGAAACCTGTAGTGAAGAACAAAGAGCTTCATTTGTATAGTTGTTTGACAGAGATAATTGAATGGTACAATGCTTATTTGTAAGATTCTTGTGGCGTAAAGTTTAGCATATGTTTCTTCTACTGTTTCATATGTAATCTCGTAATGTTTACATTTCATTCACAATCAGTTCACTGGATGCTTTTGTAGTGAGATAGGTAGAATACAATTTATTTGCTCTGCCTTGAAAGAGCGTTCAGGATTTGTGTATTTTCTTTTGTCTGAAAAGGATTCATGAATTCATGCCCTTTTCAGCTTTCTTAACAGTCTTTACATTCCATTTAATTTCAAATTAATTGTTAAACTTCACTCCTACCTCACCTTATGGAATAATTTGTGCCTTTGACTAGATCTCTGCTCACGTTGTTCTTGATCCCATACAGTCCAGAAAACCCAATCATTAATTAAAAACCTCTTTCATATCTCTTTACTAGCCTAAAATCAGTTCCTATTCTAGAGTCATCTCGCACCCTATTGCTCATTTTATCGAGAATGACTGGAGAGAGCCCTCTCCTGTCCTCGTAGGGCTAGCTACGAGGCTGAGCTTGGTTTGATGTTGCCTCGAGTTTTTCCTTCCTCAGCCTGAGGCAGATTCGAGCGCTAACATAGTGGCGACCATACTGGGGAGAGTCTTCCCCGGTACAGGATGACAAATTTTAGATCTGATGCCACAGCAGTCAGACACCTGAAGGCTGAAATCATCCACTTGGCGACTTCATTCACTGAAAGATCCAGAAATCAATGCTTCATGGTGACTTCACTGCAAGGAGATCAGTCGTTGTGAGATTTTCAAGATGGACCGAATCACAAGAATATACGCTCCCATGAGCCGAGATCACATTCCAGGTTTTCCGAATAAGATGCCCAAGGTAGATTGGTCAAGGAATCTGCCTACGTTTAACAATGATGGTAAGAAGGATGCTGCTTTACATCTGGTTAGATTTCACATGCATATTCGCAAGTTGAAAGTGGATTTTCCTAAAGATTGCTTGATGAAGATATTCCTGGCCACTCTGGAAGGTGAAGCCCAATCTTGGTATGAAAATTTGCCGCTGGCCTGTATTTACTGTTTAAATGATTTTCATGCCCTGTTCATTGAAAGATATCAAGTATCTTATCCATCATTAAATTTAGTTCATGACTGTTGCAAACATGCTACTACTTTTATTGAAAGCCTTGAGAAATATTATGAAGATGATAATTTCATGGATGATGAGATTATGGAAGCTCTGTATGAGAATCCATTTCAGCAAAATGAAGAGAACCTAGAGGATACCCATCAAAATGCTCAGGAAATTTTGCAGCAGAATCAAGATCAGCAGGTAGAAGATGGCCATATGGCTGAAAATAATGAAAGAGAAAGTATGGTTTCAGGTCTGTCCACAGAAGAAGACAGCATGCAGGGAAGTCAAGATTCCATTTCAGAATGTGATGCAATCAAGTCAGCCATATCAGATCCAGATTCAGATTGTAATGACCAAGCATATCTTGTGCTGAAGCCCATCAAAGAGAATTCTGCTGTTGAGATCATCTGGAATGCAGAAGACACAGTAATGGATCCAAATGTTCTTAGTCATACTGTTAGTCCATCATTAGAACACAACCTTCATGAAGAAGCAATCCAGTCAGTTCACGGAAAACAGAATGAGATATTTTTGCAAGTAAGTGATAAATCTCCTTTCGATAACTCAGTAATAAATGATAGTTTGAATGCCCTGTCATATGAAGATAATTACTGTTTAAGCAGAAGAAAACAAAAGGCATTGTCTCCTTTGTATGAAGATGAGATAGATCTACTTTTGAAAGGTCTTGTTACAGCCCAAGCTACAGCAGATTTGCAGTGCACACATAGTTAGGAAAGTGTTGGTGAAACTTCTTCCTCTGTTGAAAAAGATGACTGTCTTGTAATCAGTTTTGTAGATCAGCAAACAGATAATTTTTTCTTTCACAAAGATGATAAGGCTGTCATGTTTGATAATCTTGAAGATTGTTTTCTGTTTAAGAATGACCTAAATCATGAAGTTGAGGAATATATACCAGAACTTCTCATGGTCAAAGAACCTACAACTAACACTCAGATGGAAGATACCTCTCTGTGCATTTCTATCCCTCAGAAATCAATTGTCCTTTCAGATCAGAATGGAGTGAATACTTGTATTTTTGCAGCTGCATCTCCAGATAAGCCAGTTCTTCAAGATTTTCAAGACCCCTTCAACACTCTTCTGCAAACATTAGAAAGGATAAATATCGCCTGGTTCATTATCATAAGTTTCAGTTTCAGTGGTTATTTTGAGTTGCCTACAGGTTCATCATTCCGCCTGCTCAAGGAGAGTAAGAGCAGAAATTTGGGGTGTAGCCATCTACTGGATTGGTTACATTGGAAGGCACACTACACATGATTGTATATATCACATCAGTATGCAGGTGGTTGCCATCATGATTTTAAAACTTGATGGACTGCTGCCCTTTTCAAAAGTTTTTGTTTTAATTCAGTCATTTCAGTTTGCATCGAGTTAGTTTGAGTCGATTTTCCAGTTAATAAGTGGAGTTATCAGTCTTTAGTCTATTTGTAAGAATAATGATTCCATAGCCCAATGGATGGAGGCACTGTCTGCTCTCCCAAAGCTCTGTGGTTCTTGGCACCTCCAAGAAGCGACAGCTGCCATCCCCATTGGAGCCAATGTTAGACACAGTCCTGTCAGTCCTTCGTCATTGGTCTTCAAACATGTCGAATAATGTCTGCAGGCTAGAGGAAGGTTCAGTAGGTGTTTATTTCAGGAATGTCATCGTCAATAATGTGAGATTGATTCTTCTTCAAAACCCTGTTTTGAAGAAGAAATCATCAAATGTTTTTTTTAGAATATGTAATTTGTCAAAATGTTTCAAATTCTCCAGCTCTTCAAATGGCAGCAGCTTCAGCAGCTCCTATCCCTGCAAAAGCACAAACAGAAAGAACATCATCAGCAATCAGAGACAAAGCGAAATCAAACAAAACAAAGTGTTCCATCCAAATGCTAGAAATGATGGAACTTGTATTACGTGAATACAAATCAGCTACAAATATGACTGAACAATTTGGAGCTTTGGGTGCTATTGCCCAAAATGTCGGAGATGTACGAGATGAAGTTTTGTCTGATTTCTATCAAAAGTGGAAAGAAGATTCCTTGGTGATCATTAAGTGGCTTGCATTGCAAGCTGTCTCTGATATCCTGGGCAGTGTTAAGAATGTACAATGCTTATTGGAGCACCCTACTTTTGACATTCCGAATCCTAACAAGGTTTATTCTCTCATTGGAGGGTTCTGCAGCAGTTCGGTTAACTTCCATGCAAAAATGGTTCTGAAAAGGTGCATATATGTTTGGACGTATTCCCCTATGTGATTTTATTTTGGAACATCCAACCATTTCTCGGTATCATGCAGTTCTACAGTACAAAGGAAATGGTGATGTATTCATTTATAATCTTGGAAGTACTCATGGCACTGTTGTTAACAAGATTCAGGTTACACCAAATATTTACAAACAATTGCATGTAGGAGATATCATTTGCTTTGGCACTTCCTCGTGTCTATATGTTTTGCAAGGTCCTACAGAATTGATGCCACCGTAAAGACCAGCAGGTGTGAAGCAGAGGTCGAATTGCAGATTAGAAGGGCGATGGATTGTTTTAAGGGCTGTAGACCGGAGTTAAGGTGCGCGCTACTCACACAGGAGGCGCGCTACTCATATAAGGGGCGCTACGCATATAGCCTCCTCAGCCTTTGCAAAATAACAAGTGCGCTACGCATATGGAGCGCGCTACGCGTTGGGTAAACACGCTACGCACAGAGATGCAAAGCCTTTTCTCATAGCTGCTTCATCAAAAAACCAAAATAACTTAACTTCATTCGCTCCAATTAATTCCTTGGAGGCATTGCTGTAGGAAATCGTTCATATATCACCCCAGACACACAGATATCAAGATTTACTTTTGAAACTGTCACTGGACCTCATGCAAGCAACTAAAATTACAGTTGCGAAAGGGGCGTTCTATTTCTCAACCTGCAGGTGGATACATTCTGGTGTTCTTGGTTTTAATAACAAAGAAATTTTCATAGTTGATCGAGTTAACGGAAAAAAAACTTGTCAGATACCAAGTGGCCCTCGCTGAGATTAAGGGAATTGTACGCAACCATCCATTTATATTTGATGCCGTGGTGACTAGAGAGAAATCACCTTTATTTGCAGTGGGATGGCAAACCTTCATGTTCTTTGCCAAGGCGATTGAGCATCTGTGTTTTCAGGATTGCAATGTGTCATTCAAAGCAGCAGAGATAAGCTTTTCTTCTGGTCACACAGCATCAATTACTGTTGCTATAGTCCAGGTGATTTGCAGAGTGGTTTGTCAAAGCAGCTCTTTGATATTTGATGTCAGGATAAGAAGAATACGTGTATAATTCCTGGGTATGTAGTTGAGGGCACGCTGGCAAAAAACAATTTTGAAAGAACCAAAGGATGTGACATTGATAAGTGGGTTGCAGGCACCTCTGAATATGCATGTTCACTATATTTCATTTTCAGCTCATGCTGATTTCAGTCAGACAAGTTTTTTTTTTTATGAACTTTAGCCAACAAATATTGTTCTGGTACATGGAGTAGCAAATGAAATGGACTCAGTTTGTTGACCAAAATATTAGGGTCTTATCACCAAAGAATTGTTAGACAGTGGAGATACATTTCAAATGCTGAAAGGACATCATATGCAATTCTTTTGGACCCTGACAAGCAGATGCGCTATGTATGCCACTTGTTGGGATCACCTGAAGGATCTTGGTGCATGAGAGACAGGTGAATCGTTGTAGAAAGGGCACACCAATGTGTGAGTCGAGACAAAGTTAAGCAATGTCTTCGGTGTGTTAATGTTGAAAACTATGTGAATTCATCGAAGTGTGGGTGCACACAATTCACCAATGTGAGGATAACATATGATTTTGTAACTTTTTCAAGGTTTTCTCATGTCAGATTTAGTAGGCAGGGAATGAGAGCCAACCATTAGAGATTTGGCGCGGCTTAACATAATGTAATGCCATCTGTTAATCTGGCGATTGGTTGATGAATGTGTATCATGACCACAAAAGATGAATGTGAACGGTGCCCGCAGAGTGCCTGAGATGGGTGGCATCAATTTTGTGGGATGCAAAAAGTCGTATCTGTAGAGACCAGGCGACGGTTGGAGTCAATATGCGATAGAAAATAATCTGAAGGGGAAAACGTGGGGATTTATTGGAGTCAGGCTTTCCAATGGCCCACACTATCACCAGGTGTAGATTGCAGATGCTGTTGTGGTATCAAAATATTTGGGGCCACGTTGTTAATACTAACCACTAAAGATGGTCACAAGGAGCCAAACGGACAGTTTGATAAGATTTATGATACAACCAGATTCATTGCAAGTCTGCAAAACATTGTGCGGGTTGTTGGGCGGATTCCAGATGACATGAGCTCTATAACTCCAATAGTAATTAGTGTTCCTTACAGGGTAACTCATGACTCACAACCTGCGAGCAGCTCTTGAAATGTGGATGTTATTTAGATTAGCTGTTGCAAGAAGAAGTGAATTGCGCTGGAGATCTCAAGGTGAATGCAGAGCGTCTTCATAAGGGGAAATTGAAAGCAAAATTGCCAGTTGGATTGTTCATTTTTGTAATCAAAAGCAGAATTTAAAAGGTATTTTGTTAAAAAGTAAATACCAAATGTAAATGCCAAGTCAAAGCATGCCAAAATAAATGAAGACTACCTACTACAGCAGAAGAATAGGATTAGGCAGTCTATTTATGACTTCAGTTAGTAATTCATAGGGTCTACGCTCCAGGTTTGGTTTTCATTGGTCATTAGAAATTCTCAGCTGGAATAATGTAACGCTTTTCTATATTTAGAGCAGATGGATGATCCTTTTTCTATCTTCATGGCTTCAGTTGAAACAACGCCCTTGTTTTTGGGTCAATCTGTTTTCTCCTAGCTGAGTTTTATATATTGAAAAACATTTGTGAGGCATAGGGGAGAGTTCTGGGAAACCTGTAGTGAAGAACATAGAGCTTCATTTGTATAGTTGTTTGACAGAGATTAATTGAATGGTACAGCTCTGATTTGTAAGATTCTTGTGGCGTAAAGTTTAGCATATGTTTCTTCTACTGTTTCATATGTAATCTCGTAATGTTTACATTTCATTCACAATAAGTTCACTGGATGCTTTTGCAGTGAGATAGGTAGAATAAAATTTATTTGCTCTACCTTGAAAGAGCGTTCAGGATTTGTGTATTTTCTTCTGTCTGAAAAGGATTCATGAATTCATGCCCTTTTCAACTTTCTTAACAGTCTTTACATTCCATTTAATTTCAAATTAATTGTTAAACTTCACTCCTACCTTGCCTTATGGAATATTTTGTGCCTTTGATTAGATCTCTGCTCACGCTGTTCTTGATCCCATACAGTCCAGAAAACCCAATCATTAATTAAAAACCTCTTTCATATCTCTTTACTAGCCTAAAATGAGTTCCCATTCTAGAGTCATCTCGCACCCTAATGCTCATTTTATCGAGATTGACTAGAGAGAGCCCTCTCCTGTCCTCATAGGGCTAGCTATGAGGTTGAGCTTGGTTTGATGTTGCCTCGAGTTTTTCCTTCCTCAGCCTGAGGCAGATTCGAGCGCTAACAGATCCATCCAATCATATCCGATCTTTCCACATGTGGTGCTCCTCTAATTCCATCATCGATGACTCCATTCGTCTTCGTTTATTCCAACGCACCCTTACCGGCGAAGAATCCAAATGGTATGTCGATCAAGCCACCTCTTCCCATACCACTTTTGCCACCATTGTCCAAGCCTTTTTGTCTTACTTCCAACTCCCTCTCCGATACGACAATGGCACCGAACTGTTGACCTCCTTTCAGTAATCCTCTTCAAGATGTCTCTCCGCTCATGTTCAAGAGTGGCGAAGACGAAAAAGCTTATGCTGTGCTCCCCCCTTTGAAGATTGCGTTTACATGGATTGGTTCCTTCGCACTCTCCTACCACCCATTAGCAAAGATGTCACATCCCATTTTCCCCAAACCAAAGAAGCCACCCTTCAAATAGCTTTGAAGTATGATCTTATTTATGCTCAATCCGGTTATGTGTATACCGTCCTTCTTGACCTCCCCAAACCTGGTGGTCCTAACGCCTTGGGAACCTCTCATTCCGTTGATGGTATCGTCGGCGCTCTGTCCCATGCCATTGCCCAGCCTCTTACTCCCTATGGTTTTTCCCCTGGTGGGGCCAGCACCTCTAGCACCTTTCCCCCTCCCGACAACATGTACCCTAAGTATGGCATGCCTCCCCCCTTTTTCCACCTGCCTCCATACCTCAATGTGGCCCCTTCTCACCCTTATCCCTATCCTCAGTCTGGTGTCCCTGCTCCTCCTACTTTCGGATCTCCCACTCCCTTGCCTCTTCCCCCCCCGCATTTACTACCCCCCATAGGGCACATATTTGCACAACAAGTGGTGCCTACTTCTCGACGGAGGCGAGGCAATCCATTCACCCTTGGCAATCGTGGACCCACTTCTCCCAGTCTCGACCCTAACACCATCAACCAGCCACAAGGCTCTCAACCCAAGCTCGACTGACTGCTTCGCACCAATAAGCCCTATTCATGCTGTGGTGTTTATGGTCATTACACTCACAATTGTCCCCTATTACCTCAGATGCGAAAAATGTGTGAATCCCAATCCACCGTGCGGGGTCAACACTCCTCCCCGACCACCTCTCCCCATCTAACCCCTGTCCAACCTGCCGTGTTTACCGATCCTTTCCCTCAGCAAGGATTCGTAGCTACTCAATCACCTCGTGCCCCTAGCACAACTCAACATTCCCCTTCTGGCACCTCTGATTATCAAATTCTCATGATGGCCTTTGACCCCCCTCTCATTGTTGACCTTAACCTCCAAACCCGGTCTCATCAATATGCCCCACCTCCCATTTCTCCTATGTTCGAGTCCCCATCATCCAGTTCTATAGAGCCTCTATCGACACCCAAGGGTCCCTTACAAATCCCTCCCCCCAAAGTTGAGGTTCACACCAAAATTCCTAAGGGTCCCTTACGCCGAAATGCTGCCTCTGGTCGGGCTACCCATTCCTACAGCATAGTGGATGATCTGGCACAATCTCTGGCTGCCATTTCAATGATGGAACTCCTCCAGTCATGTCCTTATCAAAAGAAAGCTCTACTCTCTAGCATGGGTGCTATAGACCCCGCTGATGACCTGTTAATTGTCTTTGATGCCCGTCAATCAGACCACCCCCATCTTCCTCCTTCAGTTGCTTTCCAAATCCCAGTCAAAATCCGAAATGCCAATGTCGCTCGATGTATTATTGATGAGGGGGCATCTAACTTTGTAATGTCTGCTTCGGTTTGGAAACAACTCGGATCCCCTGAGCTGGCCCCTTCCACCATCACCCTCCGTGCGTGGAATGGCCATGCCTCCCAACCCATTGGTCTTTTTTGTAACTGCCCTATCACCCTTGCCGGTAAGACTGTCTGTGTCGACGTTGAAGTTATCGACGCCCCTATTGAATATAATATCCTTTTGGGGCATAGTTACACCTATGCCATGTCTATCGTCCCATCCGCAGTCCACCGCAAAATTTTTTTCCCCCATAATGGCAAGATTGTCACCATTGACTAGTTGTCGTATCATGAACCTAAATCCCAAACCTCACCTGAGTCCACCATCTCTACTGTCACCAATAAGCAAACTGTTGATTCTTTAACTAGCGTCTCCCCTGGCGTCTACAAAGACTCCTCTTTTCTTGGCACTTTCCCTGGTACTCCCCCTCCTCCTATCTCCGATCCTAGCTCGACGGCTGTCTGCATGATGCAATCCTCCCAGGCTGCCCTCCTGCACTCTGCCTCGGCTAGTCAGAAACCTCCATCTCATCCACCGCACTTTGCTCCTAGCCCTTTGCCTCAGTTGACTCACCCCTCCCCCCAGGCCCTCCCCCTCTCCCCCACACTCCGGAACCTCCTTACCCTCCTGAATCAATTCCCTCCAGCCTCCCCCATCTTAGAGCCATTCCCCCTGGCCATTTCTCTGCGTCAAATCCCCTTCCTTGGTCCCCCTCCTCGAGTCTATTCGGTTCCCGTCATGGCCACCCTATCCCTCCTTGATTTAACATTGGGAATACCAGTATGGTATCTTACTCCTCCCACCAAGACCCCTCCTGGTCACCCTAAACCGTACATTGCTGTGACACATGTCCAACCAATTCCTGTTGTTCCTTCCACCACTCCATTACCCCTAGCCCCTTCACCTGCTCCTCATGATGAATCCGCTATGGGTAAGAAATGAAAAACTCGCAAGGGGGCATCCCAAGACAAGGCCATCACTATTGACCTTATTCCCCCTCCACCCACCAAGCCGTGTGCCTTGTGTGATGGTATCGGTCACACCACCCATACTTGTCCTGAGTTGCCCCATATTCACCCCATGGTTAAAGTCGCCTTTCTCGAATCGACGACCTCTGAAACCCATGTTTCCTCCTCCCCCATCGCCAAGAACCCCAATGCTCTTCACACCAACAAACCTTGCGCCTTATATGGGATTCACGGTCATTATTCCCACCATTTTCCTCACCTCATGCATTATCGAGCCTCTTTAGAGGTCATTCGTGAGTATGAAATTGAAAAAAATCAATCAGCCTCACCCATCCTCACTCAGTATGCATCTGGTTCTCTTGAAGATCCTCCGGCCACCATTGACATTCCCCCCCCTAATGTTGAGATGTCAGAATATGCTCCTCCTCTCTTGTACCTATCATCATCCGCCCACCCCTCAGAGTACATCCCCTCTATATACACTCCGTCTGTTTCACTTGATACCCCTCCCGTGACATTCTTGGGCTCCTCGTGCTCTGACCATCTCTTTACTTGCTCTTCTGTTGTTTCCTCTGATGACCCCTATCTGCACCATTTTTCTATGACTGATGATCTCGATAGCTTTGCAGCCTCTTGTGGACCTCACTATCGTGCCATCCCTTCCCCTCATCCTGATGTTCCCATCTGTATCTATGATGTACGTCGCCACATCCATCCCCAATTGTCTTCATTTTTCGTCTACTGCGATGCTATTCCCTCGACCCCATCGTCCACTCATTACATTGGTTATGCTGATGGCGCCAGTTGCTATTCCAGAAACCTCGCCTTAGCCTCCTGGGCCATATTTACCCTTGTGCACACCCATGTTCTTGCCAATGGGGTCTGCATTAGTACCGCCACCAATAATCAGGCCGAATATGATGCAGTTCGTGGTCTCTTAGCTGACGCTCTCTCCCATCGCATCCTCCACCTACACATTTATTTAGATTCCCTGCTTATTGTCTTACAACTTAATGGTGTCTACTGTGTGTATCATCCTATCCTGTTTAGACAATATTTTCGGGTGAGACTTTTAATTCGTAAATTTCGATTCATTTCATTCAACCACATCCCTAGAAGTCACAATCACTATGCAAATCATATCGCAAATCATATTCTCGACTGGAATTTATCACAAGAACGACATAACATTTAAATACACATCAACCATACATATACCATATCACATGTCTTTTCAGAGTCCAATACTTTGAAACATAGGACATGCCCATAGCATGTTACACAACCCAAAACTACAAAACTGGGGGGCACCACTTGCCCCTACATACAATACTAGGGGGGCACCACTCACCCTACATACCTACTGGGGGGCACCACCTGCCCCTAATCACGCTCTGGAGGATCTCGAGACATTGGCTTTGCTCCTGCAGCTCGTAGATCATGCACCGTCTTCCCGGCCATCGCCATGCGTCGCATGATCCCTTGCCACTATGAGGGGAGTCCAATACACAACTCTATGTATCGGTCATCTAAACCCTACCAACCACGCTCCGACACGCCAGTCAACAGTCCCTCACATCTACGATGGAGATCCTCCACCAATGCAGCCATATCTTCATTCTGTCCTTTGCTCGATCCACTGGCACCAGTAGCTCCTGCTGCTGCAGGTCGCCCCATATATCTGGCCAGTTTTATTGGAGCTATATCTGCATCCCAAACAACATAAATATTGGCGCCATGCATGCTAGTCACAAACTATAAACAAAACATAATAGATTAGTTGCTTGTCACTTACCATCAAGACCCCATACTCGCCCAGGTGGTAGCGGCAAGTCCGGATCTCCCCAATAACTCATCCCACTATAGGGATAGTCGTCTATGTATAACGACATCTGATCCCAGTGAGCGAAAAACTCTGGTCGAAACAGCCTTCTGATTGCCCCTCCTCCTCCTTTACTCAATAGTCGTCCCCATCTGAGGCTCTCTCGGGCCCCCATCAGGCAACTGTATCCAAGGTCGTAAGGTTGGGATATTCTCAAAGAAGAAAGAGCACAACACCATTCCATATGCACAATCATGATTCACCTGCCGCTTACATAGCGACAACTGGCATTTCAGCGATGCCAAAATCATCTGGGCCCACCCATAGTAGGTCCCACCCAACACACTCTCTATAATCATCATTTGTCCCCCAGTGATGTGATGGAGCACCTTAATGCCCAAAATCCGCAACACCGCTGCGACCACTACTCGGGTCTCCAACCTCTGTAGATCCCCAATAGATATCCGATTCCCCTTGACTCAGACCCTCGGTCGACAATGTCGTTCGACAAAATCTATAATTTTACGCCCTCGCGGTAACACTAGTTGCGTATTCCCTACCATCCCCAATGGAGGGAGACCAGTCAAGAAATAGAGATCCTGGACCGTCAGCTCGATCCTGTTCCCCTGAACCATAAAAACCTCATGATCTAGATCCAAATAGCTGAAAATCCAGGCCAACAAGGGCTCACCAGCCCTCATTAAAGGGTTCTCCAAAAATTTTAGCACCCCAAACCTCTCCAATGCACGATGGACACCCAGATCTACTTCAATCTCTGTCCGCAATGCACCCAGATCTCTTTCTCTCCATTTGACCAGTATCTCTGCAATATCTGCACAAAACCAACATATTTTTCAGTCTACAGATCATCAATATTGGATTAACTTACATCAAAACTAAATCTCAGCCCAAAACAATACTAAAATCCCCTCCCTCTCATAGGTCACACTTTTCAGGCAAATCCTGGGCCAGGTCGCACCTTTCAGGCCAAAACCTACATCCCAGGTCACAGTTTTTTCCCCAAAAAGTGCGACCCGGCCATGAGGGTGAAGTAGGTCCATTTACTGAGATTTTAGGCCCTAATCTGAACTTTGAATCCATCAAAAACACAGAGTAGGATTAGGCCTCTTACCTGCAACTGATGGATCACGATTCCAACGGTCAGTTTTTCTGCTATGATCGCCGCAAGATTTAGGGCCTTCTCTCCTATCCACATTCACCACAGCTACACAAGCAAATTAATGATTTTGGAGAGAAAGAGCCTTATTAGAATAACACCCCTGATTTTTCTTTCGCCAGCTGCAACCCAACCATAGCTCCGTTCGACAAACCATTCGCACTGTTGGAAAGCTCTCACCGAGCACTACAATGGGTATCTGTTAGTTTTTTATCATTTGATACTTCACTAGGACCCATTTTGTCCATGAAGGGTCTCCCCATTTCTCTTGAAAACCGAATTTCCTCACTCACAACACTTGTAATTGAGGCACCAATTTTCCTCCTTACTTGTCCTTGACTGTGATGATTTTCGTCATGAGCTACCCCATTGTACTCATGCTTTCACAGGTCCCCATTGGACCTGTATTACATGGCAGCGCCATTGAGTCGCCCTTGTTTAGAGCACATGCGTAGAGTCCACCTTCCTCCTTGCAGTATGTGTCCGTTCCCTTCACATCCCTACATTATGCTTATTATCATTTACCCTCCTTACCATTATATCAACTGCCACCCATCACAATCATACCCTATATACTCTAACAAGGGAAGTCACCCACTCACTCCTTCGTATCCCCCTTCCCATCATCATCATCACTACCTATATGATCGTTGCTCTAGATCTCCTTTTGTCGACATCAAATTATCTTCTCCAGCAGCTAGGTCCAGGGGGCAGTTGATCTTGGTTCGTGCTCTTGGGTCAGCCTGATCGTGATTTCTATGCTTGATGATTCAGTGATGCTGCCACAGTCATTCATGATTCCCAAGTGTGTGTGAGATGTCCCAACCCTCATGAGGGGGTGGCCCTCCCGGTAGCCCCCCACACGCCCGGATGACTTCATCACTTCAGTCCTTGATGCAGCTCCTCTCATTTGACGATATCGGCCTCCGTCGCTTGCAGCACCTATTTGACTTACTTGTATCCGTCAGATTTTGTGAGCCCTTCCCCGTGTGTAGGGGACATCTGGGTATATTTGTATCTCCTATACTACATTATTATTGTATAAGTCCTGATGATTATTCCAGGCATAGCACGTATATGGGAGTCATCATTCTATTTTTTTGGCTGATATTTTGGCCAGTACCTCTTTCACTATTGTGTTCCATGGTTTTCTGGGCACCTTATCTTTTGTACTATTGTCTCGGTAGGCATAGGTATGCCTCCCCCGCCGCCTCTCGCATTGGTACCGCTTCATACATTTGAGACTTGTTGCACCTGTAAGTCTCATCTCCTTAGGGTCTAGTCCTTCACACACTTTAGATTACCATCCAGTCCTCTCTCTCACTTCCATTTCATCACCTAGTGATTGAGTTCTTACAACGTACTTCAGTCATACGATTTGCTCCTAACACTCGTACGTTGTGGGGCAATCTGTTACACCATTTTGTGGTCATCTAACCTATTATTATTAGATGAACCCAATTACACCATGTAAGACCAATTTTACCTAAATTAAAATTGCTTTCACCACATCTATTTATGTTTCATGGTCATGTTTAACCCAAAATAAGGATATCAATTAAGTAAATCATTATTTATTTAATTGTTTCCTAAGAATAAGTTATTTAAATCACTATTTAAATCTTATTTTTAGTTAAATTTGACTAAATCAAATATAAATAATTAAATAAACCATTATTTATTTAATTATATTCCCCTCATTTCCCTTAAATAAGAAAAAAATCATTTATTTATTTTTTATTTATAAATAAAGGAATTGACCCAATTCAAAAACCCTTTTCCCTCCAACAAATATAATAAAATATTCCTAAAGGGTGATTCTAGAAGATGTTTAATAATATTTTATTCATGCACCAGGTTCTAGAACACCCCAATATTTTGTTATAAATAGGAGGGTTTTTCCCCTTCATTAGTCACCTTCATTGCATTGGATCACACTAGATCTGCTTTTGGTCACCATTTTGCATTTCTGTTTTATGAACTCCCATTGAGTTCCATGTTTTTTTTTTCACAATAGTTAGAGAGAGAGACCATTAATATGAAACACTGAGGACTTCCAAGAACCCAACCCACTAAGGAGAACCAGAAAACACCTTTCTTGTTTTCCCCTGAGGTGCCCCATTCTTTGATATAATAAAAAAGATTCTTTTAAATATATGTGTTCTTGTCTTTTCCATTGGTGCTTGTACTTTACTTTACCTGCTTAATATCTTCCATATATAGATCTAGATGTGTGCAACTTATTATAGATTTTAAGATATTTTGCAGCCATAACTTATGTTAGGGCTACTTGATATGCGTAGCTAAAGTGAGTTTTTACGACAAAAAATTCATGCTAACACCCGATATTCATTTCATTCAAAACTTGGGGCTCTGCCATCCTAAATCTGCTTAACAGACTTCTATTGTTCCTAGTATCCCTGTCATCCACATACCTGCTGCACAAGAAAATCCTTTAACTCATCAAAACATCATTATGGTAGCCTGGTATGCACCTCTGGTATTACCTCAGCCTCTAGTGCCTCTACCCAACGATTATCAATCAAAGATCCCACACTTCACTGCAAAAGAGTTTGCCACGGCTCAACACCATGTAGATAGGATGGAATATTCTTTTGACTATATGGAAATAGACGATGAGACAGTCAAAATGAGAATCTTTGCCCAGATTTTAGGAGGTGAAGTGAAGAAATGGTTTATGGGCCTACCTCCTAATAGTATCCCCGATCTTCCCTCTTTATATCAGTGCTTCATAAATAAATGGGAAGTTAAGGCTAACCCTCTCCAAATTTTAGTAGAATACAAGAACCTTAAAATAAATGTAGGAGAGAGTGTCCATGATTACTCTACAAGGTTTAACATCATTTAAATTGCTCTTCCTCCACATATGAAACTTTCCCAAGGTATGGCCTTAGTGAAATACCTTGAAGGTTTTGATGTTGATATGGCCTACCAGCTTAGGGAGAGAGATTACAACACGTTGGAAGATATGCAAAGGGGAGCAGTGAGTGTTGAGGCTAACTTGATTGAGAAGAAAGCCATAATGAGGGCTGAGAAAATGGTAACATATAGGGATGACGTTGTAGCTTCCACATCTGATCCCAAGTATGACCATCTAGCCAAGAACCTAGAAATGCTACAGCAAATGATGGAAAAATGGTTGTCTCAGTCAGTAATCAGAACAGAAACCAAAATCATAACTAGAACCAGAACTTTAGGAGAAACAATACCACTCCCAACAGACAAAGAGACTCGGATCAGCATGTCATACCCCCATTTCAAGAGAATTTCCTTGATGAAGATGAGGGGATCATAGAAAAATTTGAGGGAACCACTATAAACATGTTTGAAATTGAAAACTCAATCCACAAATATTCCACAGAAGAAGATCAACCCTCACCCTAATATTGGGATAAGGAAATATTAGAATCTGAGGATTACAGGCTCAGGTTTGAAAATGCTATCATGTAGGTCAAAGAACAATATGAAATTAGAAGCAAAAAGAACTTAGAAAACTCCAAACCGAAAGCTTCTAAGATTACAATTAAGAAAAGGCCTCAGAAAACTTCTAAAGTGACTGCTGAAAATAATAAATCAGCAGCTGAGAGTTCTAGGAAGAACAAAGAGAAAGACAACCAAAGTACCAAAAAAAAGAGTCAACCAACTAGTAGCACTAGCACTATAGTTAGTGCTCTTGATAAAAAAATTCCTAACAGTTTACATAGTGAAAATTAGCACATCAATTCTACCACTAAGATAGTGGCTAAAAAAACAAAGTTGAGTATCACAAAGAGTCAATCCACCTTCAATTTGGAGAGTGAGATTGCAAAAATTAAAATCTCTGTTCCACTCTCTGAGTTGGCCACTCAGGATGTATATAAAGGCCAAATTTTGAAAGCTCTAAATCTAGGTGAAAACAGTGATACTGTCAACCTAAGTGATGATCAACCAGCCCTTCTATTTGGTCCAAAGATAGAAGGGAAGTTTCAGGAAGGGGTAGTACCTCCTTTTTATATCAGTCTCAATATTCATGACAAGATCCTTCACAATGCAATGCATGACTCTGGAGCCTCACACAACCTAATGCCCAAGGTAGTTATGGAGAGGTTAGGCCTAGAAATAACCCGTCCCTATAAAGACCTATATTCATTTGACTCCAGCAGGGTAAAGTGTCTTGGCCTGATCACAGACCCGTGTGTGAACTTGAACCAGATTCCAGCAAAATGTATGGTTATGGATGTTGTAGTGGCAGATGTGCCACCTAAGTATGGAATGTTACTATCGAGTTCACGGGGAGCCAAGCTGCAAGGTACAATGCATATGGATGGGGCATATTCCACAATTCCTGTCTTTAGCCAACTCAGGAGATTATATAGAGAGGCACAAATGAAATTCTTTGTCAGAAGCCCTGAGAAGCCTGAAAATTTGCCTCTGCATTCTGTACACACAGATTTGGACTCCTTTATCCTCTGCAACGATGAATCCTTAGAAGAGCCAGAATTAGAAAACAGAGATACAAACCATGAGATAGCACCTAGAGACTTTAACATAATGGCCACCCTGGACTTGGAAGAAAATTAAGGAGAATCCTCTGGATAGGGCACTGAATCTGAAACTCATAGTGAGCAAGAAACAGAATGCAAATAGCTAGCTAGCCTTCTCTCTGAAACCCACACATAGCATGAAGAACGAAACCCTCCACACCACGAAACAGACCCCCCATTACAGCATAACAATGAAACCAACACTAGGAAAGAAATCGATGATAAACCTGAGAATGAACCTTTATGGGAAATGAATTTCAATGTCTATTGCACTAGGAAGACTGCGGGAGCAGGGGTGTGGTTTCATAACACAAAGAGTGACTACACGGAGATTCATGCTTTTAATCTGAACTTCAAGTGTACAAAAAATATCGCGGAGTATGAGGCTCTCATCCTCGGTTTAAACCCGTTGAGAAAAATAGGAGCCCGAAGGACAGCTATACATGGATACTCTGAGTTAATCATCAAACAAGTGAACGGAAAATACACAACAAAACACCCCAGGTTGAGAGTGTATAGGAATGATGCTATGGATTTATTGAAAACCTTGTGGAATATGAACTGGTGTTTGTTCCTAGGAGTCAGAATGTAATTGCAAACGGATTAGCTTGCATAGCTAGTTCATATCATAAGCCTCCCAGTGACAAAAAAATCATCATTCAGACAAAATACAGACCTGTAGTGCCCGACAATAAGAAATATTGGCAGGTCTTTGAGGGTGATAAGCAGATTGAGGATTTCCTATTGGGCAGGAATGAGTTTGATTTATCTGATTCAGACTCTAAATCCGATGATAGCTGCCTAAGTGAGGAACCTCCCGATGAAGAAAAATCACCACGTAGTGTAGAAATAAAAACTTTAACTGAACAGATTGGAAATACAATCGAATAATATAAGAATGAAGATAAAGAGGAGATAGAAGTGCTGCAGGCTAAATATAAGAACATACCCCAAGGTTTTGCACCTTTAGACGATCTTTTTGATTTCTATGATGTAGCGAAAAAACCCACCATAGAGCACTCGGACTCTGATGTAGAGGAATGCAACATAGGCAATGAAGATAAGCCTAAAATGATTAAACTAGCTAAGTCCTTGCCCACAGAAATGAAAAAGAAATACATTGACCTATTCAAATAATTCATTGACATGTTTGCCTGGAGCTACGAGGACTTAAAATCCTATGACACAAACATTATACAGCACAAAATATCTTTGAAAGAGAACCAGAAACCCTTCAGACAGAAAATTCGTAGGATTAACCCAAAAAGATTGCCTGCAGTAGAAGAGGATATAAAAAAGATGTATGAGGTAGGAATAATAGTTCCTGTGAGGTTCTCTGATTGGGTCTCGAACCTAGTAGCTGTGAGAAAGGAAAAAAGTGATATTAGACTGTGTATTGATTTCAGGAACCTTAATAGAGCCTCACTTAAAGATAATTACTCCTTACCAAAAATGGAACACATTCTTCAGAGGGTAGTAGGCTCAAAAAGGATCTCCCTGCTAGATGGTTTTTCAGGTTATAACCAAGTTTTAGTACTCCCAGAAGATCAACCCAAGACCGCCTTCACCACTTCATGGGGCACTTTTATGTGCGTAAAAATGCCTTTTGGAATGATGAACGCTGGCGTAACCTTCCAATGAGCTATGGACATAGCTTTTTCAGATGAAATAGGGCACTTCATTGTCATCTATCTGGATGACATAACAATCTATTCCAAGACTGATGAGGAGCACCTAAAATATCTGAGAAGGGTTTTTGAAAAATGTATAAGGTTCAGTCTGTCATTGAATCCCAAAAATATTGTATTTGGGCTGTAGGAAGGGAAGCTTCTCGGCCATACCATATCAGAGAAGGGAATTAAGATAGACCCATAGAGGGTTGAGGGAATACTGGAAATCACACACTCAAGAAACATTAAAGAGTTACAATCCTTTATTGGGAAAATTAACTTCCTAAGGAGGTTTATTCCAAACTTAGCTAAGCACCTCAGGAATATGAATAACATGCTGAAGAAAGGTGTAGGATTTAAGTGGACTATAGAGGCTAAAAAATCTTTTGAATCAGTTAAACTTACACTCACCCGAGCTCCTGTCCTAATCAGCCCAGATTTTTCAAAATATTTCCTGATATTTTTTTCTGTCTTCGAGCATACAGTGGCTTCAGTTCTACTACAGAAAAAGCTAGAGGGAATGGAACAACCCATTGCCTTCTTCAGCAAAGCTCTGAGGGATTCAACCTTAAAATATAACATAATGGAAAAACAGGCCTATGCCTTGGTAAAGGCCTTGAAGGAATTTAGGGTGTATATATTGCATTCTCACACCATAGCCTACATGCCAAACATAGTGGTTAAAGACATATTGTCCCAAAATCCAAACGGAAAGAGGGGAAAATCGATTTCTGTGATTTTAGAATATGACCTGGAAATAAAACCCACGAAACTGATCAAAGTTCAAGGCTTAGCTCAAATAATGGCTAAATCAAATTTACAAGCCCTTGAAATTAACATGGTAGATGCCTTTGATGAACAGGAAGGATTTCTCGATCCAACTATTGAGGAAAAATTTCAGAACTCTCCATGGTATTCTGATATCCTATATGTGCTCACAAACCTCAATGCCCCTCCTGATCTATCAAAGACTAAGGCTAGATTCCTGAAACTAAAGGCCAGAAACTATTGCATATTGAATGAATGTTTATACTAGAAAAATTCAAATGGTTTATTGCTTAAATGTTTTCCTGAAACTGAAGCAGAGAGAATTAAGCAGGAGTTCGATGTAGGAGAGTGTGGAGGCCACTTAATCTGGAAAGCCACTGCTAACAAAATACTCAGAGCTGGCTATTACTGGCCTACACTTTTCAATGATATACACAAAATGATAATTTCCTGTCACAAATGCCAGATTTTCGAAGGCAAGAGAAAGCTCCTCCCTTTACCCTTACAACCCATTACTGTTGAGGGTCTCTTTTTACAGTGGGGCCTAGATTTCATAGGGGAAATACATCCTACTTCTTCTGCACAACACAAGTGGATCCTTACAGCCACATATTACTTCATCAAGTGGATAGAGGCCATACCCTCTAGGAATGCCACAGATCCTATCATCATTAAGTTCCTATAAGACCACATCCTCTCTAGATTTGGTTGTCCAAGAAAAATAATCACTGATAACACTACCGCTTTTGGATCCAAGGAAATGATTTATTTTTGTCACAGGTACCAAATAACACTCGGTCACTCAACTGATTATTACCCACGGGGTAATGGGTTATTTGAATCATCAAACAAGAGCTTGGTGAACATTGTCAAAAAGCTACTGGAAGAGAAAAAAAAGTCATGGCATAACAAATTAGTGCATGCTTTGTGGGCTGACAGGCTTACAACAAAGAAATCCATTGGCATGTCACCATATCAGCTTGTGTATGGAACAGAGGCAGTATTTCCAACTAGCCTTGGGATACCAGTGATTAAATTAGTCCAAGAGATCCAGACAGAAGAAGACTATATGGTGAGGAGGATAAATCAGACAATTCATCTCCAACAAACAAGAGAAGAGGTCTACAACAGAGCTCGGAAAGTTCAGGAAAATATTAAGGGTTATTTGAAAAAATAATGAAAGCTTCGGACTTCAAGATTGGAGATAAAGTTTTGAAGTGGGACTCTAGGAGAGAGGACAAAGGAAAGCATGAAAAATTCGATAGTTTGCGGCAGGTTCTTTACATCATCCAGACCACTGTGGGTCCAAATGCCTTTTTTCTACAAGAGCTAGATGGTACAGATCTATTTGGGGGTCTTGTCAATGGCAGGATGCTCAAACACTACTACTGCTGATTTCTAATTTCTAGTTGCATTTTCATTGTAAATGCCATTGTTGTGTTTTATTTTCAAGAGAAGAGAAAAATGTTTCAAAAAATAGAGAAGGAGAGGTTCAGACATGCTCAAAACTTAGACCTATGAAGTATGAAATATTGGCTCTAACATGATCAAATCCTGAGCCATAGAAAGCAAAGGAAGTTGGTTCTAACATGCCCAAAATATGAACCAACAAAGGAGAAAATGGGACCAGCTCCAACAAGCCCAAAATCAGATCTGAAAAGAAGAAGGAAAGTGACTCTAACAAGCTCAAAACTTGAGTCACAAAGAAGAGAAGGATGCTTCAAAGCTTCAAATTTCAAGCCTTCGAAATTTTGTCTCCAATTTTCTGCATTTTCAGTCCATGTGCTACAGTCTTTATGCCTTGGGTACACAAGAAACTAGACTGTCTAATCCTAGTTTGATTGTTTTTAAATTTTTGTTGTAGAATGTAGAGAAGAAATCTGCTGGACAGTTTAATCCCAGTAGATATTAGATTTAGGTAGAGAAACATATGAGGCCAATAGTTTAATATGGTCTCATGAAGTGATAAGAGTAGAATTATACTAGTGTGTTTTCTGTTTCTAATAAATAAAGAATGATGAAGAAAGGTCTGCCAATTTAAATGCACCTTGAAGAAAATGCTAGGATTGTAGTATGCGTAGGTAGATTTCTTGCGTATGTTTTCTGATGATTTATCCATCATGTTTGTAAAAGCTTAATCAAAGAATAAATATGGTTCAAATATCAGGCATCTGGCCTACTCTAAATATCTATTTTTTAAATTCTTGACTCCGTCAAGAAGAAGCCATCCCCATGTGGAGCCACTGTTAGCCACCTAAAAAATCTTTGTCAAGAAAACAGGTGGCTAAATTGTTTTATGAGCCTTCAAGAGATACATTTCCCTGGAAAACTTCTCATCCTTGAAGCCTCCATGTGTTGCCTTTAAAAATATCTTCACTGCTGTTTCCATCTAAAAAACCTCACTGTCTGTGAAAAAATTGTGTTTGAAGAGCCTTCATCTGCCCTTGTATCTCTACAAAATGCCCCATATTGGCCTTTTTTTCCTTTTGCAACATTTCCCCTTTAACCTCAAAAATTCCTCCTAAGTTTCCCAAACCATCAGATTCTTCCTTCTAAACCAAGTGAAATCCTTTCATTTGATTGCAACTCCCCTTTTTCCCCTAACCGAAAGCCTAATTGTAGCCTTAAAGGCTCTATTTTTGGCTAAAAACCCATATTTTTCCATGTGCAGACCCAGCCCCTTTCGCCCAGCCCCTAATCATTTCCCCTCCATAATATCAAGTGCTAAGACCAAGCGCTAAAGCATAAGGTGCTTATCGCAATCGAAGAGATGGTCAGGAGCACATTCCTGTATGCAAACAAACACTCCGATGTGATAGTGTATTTGTTCTATGAACCTTGAGAGTGGTCTCTGCCATCGATCTTAACAGATATGACTGTATGCGCAAAGCTCATATCACGCCCATCACACTCCTTGGTAAATCCTTCGATGACCTTCCCCCACCGTCGATTCACTTTTAATCCGACGGCCCTCACATCTTCGCTCCAATCACAATTGCAAATTTTAAATGGTGCCACCCTCCGTCCCTCCCGATTGCGATCCTCCAACGCAATCTTCACCATTGAATCCACAAGAATCAATGACCAGGATTCACCCTCATTCCACCATGCATTCTGTGATTGGTCTCCTCTGATCCAATCACAACCATCCATCTCTCATAGATCCAACGGTCCAGGGCCAATCACTCAATCGCCCATTGGATTTTGGCCACCTTCATTGCTCCCCTCCGATTAGATCACAGCCGTCCACCCCTTATGATCTAATGGCTCAGATTTCATTCACCCACTAACCATTTTCTCCACCTGTGTATCTCGTTCACCAATCTCAGCCATTCGTCCTCAGATCAGACGGCCCACAATAAAACCGTTGTCCGTTCGACCCCACCTCTATTGTCCATGCATGTCCTCAGATCGCGCTCCATCTCCCACCGTTAGATATCATGGGCCCAGATCCAATAGTATACATCCATATTGTGTATATTTCACTTCTAGTTTTTAATGCCCAAAAATTACGCGATATGTGCGGCGGCTTTCCAGAGTCACGTGTCAGCTAAAGACCCATATCGCGTTGAAAAAGTGAAAACAACCTTTCGTCCCTTCTGCCGCGCGAAACCAACAGTTTTGCATCCCAAAACAACTTCCCCACTTCATTGCCCAAAATCTCATTTGTTGATCCTGACCATTGATATGCTTCAATCAATGGCCCTCATTGGATCTCGCGTCCCAACCTTGTTTTTCATGGCGCAACCCATGCATTGCATCAGATCATCGCAGCCGTCGATCTCCTCCTAAGATCTGACGGTCCTAATTGAATCGCCCTCCGCCCATGACTGGGTCCCGCCATATGTGCCCATTTCATATGTTTTCCATGCAATTTATGTGTATTTCGTTTAAAGGCCCAATCCTTAGGTTTTGCATTAAATTGTATCATCCCTCCAAGCATTAAAATTTTAATGTTTCACATTAAATTTTTTCATTTCACCAACTTTCATCAAATCAATTTTTCGCTGCATGTTCCACTGTTTTCCATTGCATCCACAACTTTCACTTCTATTGCACTGCCATTGTCATGGAATTCCACCACAACCACCTTCCCCCCATGCATGTATTTCGTAACGTATTTGTGTGTTTTTTGTAGGGTACAGGTGGTGAAAACCGCCATTGCTCAAGGTCACTATTATAGTGGCGCAGAGCGCAGATGAAGTCTTTTCAGAGCCTGCGATCACAGAGAAATGACTGGGAGGGCATTAAAACTCAATTTTTAATCAAATAATAGAGTTGAACTCTGTAAAACCTCTCTAGCGCTAGTAATAGCTCAAATTTCACAGATAGAGACAGTAATGAAGCAACAAAGAGTATCAGTGGGTAATCAGAGAGTTTAAGGCCCATAATGGAAAAATTTAAGCTCTGATTCATTGTTTAAAGGGAAAATGCACCAGATTGAAGACCTCATGATTAAAGTAGAAGGCCTAAAGAGGCCTATAGCATAGAAAACAATATTGACTATGTTTCACATCGACAGAAGCCTCCTCCTGAGAAAGGACACAATACCCATAATGTCTTTATTCCACATTGTGTCCCTGAGAAGATTTCCCCCTGACAACAGTCCTAATGCTACCACAAAATTTTCTACACAGTATGGCAGACCTCATAGTCATTTATCTACTTTTTTTTTTATTCACCAGAGTACTGCAGAGTGTTATAGCCAAAGTACATCAAGAACATACCTGGAGTAATTTCCAGCCTGTCGAAGACCACTCTTTCATCCAAAGAGTACTGAAGATTAATGCTCAGATATTAAAATAGAATGGACCTTAACCCTCTTCATCTACTCTATTTTAATGTTACATTTAGTGTTTCATCTACCTCCTTTACCTCTCTTCCATCTATAAAACTCATGAAGAAACTGATTATAAAGGTTTTTGATCGTATATCTGTGAAATGTAAGTTGTTTCTCTGGAGATATAGTTCTTAGTGTAAAGTTGTAAGATAGGCTGAGGAAGATTTTTTCAGACTGAATATCAAGCTATTGTCAATGTTGTACATGACTGATGTTGCTCTTTAATATGACAAGCACATTTATTTGGATCCTGATTTCAAGCAGCGGTGATGTTTTTCTATCTCTATCTTTGTTTCCCTTTGTGATTCATCGTATTTCATTTCTTCTGTTACACATCAGAAATTTGGCATAGGATTTACCCTCGCATGGTACCCTATGTTTCTGGTCTCCCTACCTTCGATGTTTTCTTGAACCCTTTCCTGACTCCATTGTTAGAAAATTATATATTACAGAGCAATGCAACACATAAAATATGCGGAAAATACAAGCACACAAAACACATAAAACCAGAGAGACATATATATACGTGGTTCACCCAGTTTGGGCTACGTCCACCCCAAACAACCATTCCTTCCTTTCTATTATCCAGCAAAATGAAGAGACACAACCTACAGCAGATCCGCTGTAATATCCTCTGTTCTCTCTCACAGTCTCCCTCTCTGTTTCTTGCTCCGAGAATACACATACAATACATAGCCGCAATACAATACCCTCATAAAAGCAAGGGGTTGCCTTCTAGGGCAAAAAACCCCAAACTAAACATAACTTCTACTGTCAGATCATTTTCCTAATGAACGGCCCAGATTGACTAGAAATTACTATACTTTTACAAGGAAATTTTACATTTGTTTTTAGCTTCGGGGGCGCTGCCCCCAAACCCCCCCTACTAGAGGGGGCTCCATAAAGTCGCTGCCGCCCCCCCTGGACCCCCCATGGCAGTGATTAATTTACCGGCGGCGTTGCCGCCCCATTTAAGGTACAGGGGTCCAATGCTGTGATACAAAGTAAACAAGATAATCAGGCTCCACACCCAACATCCATTGCCCAATGGTCTCGAGTGTTCTCTAAATCACCTCCCTTTGCCTAAAATATTCTTTATTCATCCTTTTCTCATATTGAACCCTTCCTTCCTGATTCCCAACAACCAAAAAAACAATTAAACAAACAAACAAACCCGTGCCTATAACTAGCCTAAAAACTTAAAACAGAGCTTCAAAGACATATACCTTTGCCTATACAGAGAGATCCCTCTCTGGACCTAGGAGGGCTAGATCCTGAGGTCTGAAAGTGGTTCTGATGTTGTATCATCTTTTGGCATTGCCAAACTTGCCAAAACATGGGAACCCCAACAGACAGAACATGTTTCTGGGATAATACAGTGTCGGTCTTACATGAAACAAGTTGCGTCAGATTCAAAACGATGATATCTACATAGTCATTCAGGTTCCACACCATTCCGAAAAATTTCATTTTTGAGCATAATTTTGAGCACCTGATCAGGCGAATAGAATCTTCCTTGTGTTTACAAGGGTCTCTTCTCCATTCCTTTTTCAAACTAGATAGATATTTTTCAGATTCTATGCATTCTTCTTTAACAAAAATATGAACAAAAATAAGTTCGTACTTAATTTTTGGATTTGATAGTTTATACATACCCTGAATATCTAATGGCTAGAAAGAATCGAATAGTAAGCCATGAGGACTGATAATCTATTTTTTGGTGGAGTCAATGTGCTTCATAGCCCATAAAACCATATCTATATAAGGTATGATTCTTTGACTAGCACCTACTTTATGTAATTTAGACTTGGATGCATTCCTTAGTGTGGGATATTTTTTGTTTCTCTTCCCTTGTTCTTCTCGGACTGTAGTGCATGTTTCTTCTTCTTATACATCTATGAATTCTTCCTCCATATGACTATAAATGCTTTCCCAGGTTGAAGTGCCTACTTCCACAGATATGACTGTATAAGAAAACAAAAAGGCATTAGGGTTTTTATCCTCAACATATTCCATAACAAACCCAAAATATATCTCTATAGAAAACTTTCATTGAGGTCTTCCTATGTTAGATGACTTAACAAGGGTTCTTAGGTTAAACGTTTTCAAAGAATTGAAAGGAATAAAAAAATTGGCTAACTACAAACACAAATAAGGCATGTGAATTCCATCTATTTTCAATAACAACAAACAATTCTGAGCCCTACATCTAAAAAAATACACCACATAAAGCTCCATACTGTTAACAAACAATTGTTTAACACATGCACAATAATTTATTTATTTTTTTACATAATCGGTTGCTATTAGTATTCAAAAAAGGGAAGACAAAGCTCCAGTGTTACAATATGCGATACATAGGGAGCAATAAAGGGTGTGGCAATGGGAACTGCTACAACCCTTTTGCTTCTAACTTTCCTAAATATTTGAAAAACAGAAGGTGCGTAGATTCGAATGAACTGAAATAGTAATAAGATAAATTTGCAAGACATGCTTAGTCTATTTTTATATGGCTGATCCAGCGAGTAGTGGAGTCTTCAGGGTTGGCATCTGTGCCCAAAATTCTTAAATTTGTAGAGCTGGAACTAGGTGTGCTATTATTTTCCAACATATACTTCAGGATTTGAATTGATTCTTGAGCGTGAGCGCATTTTTTGGAGAGCTCATTGAACTGTTCCTGAAGAGAGGAGACCCTATGGTGGAATATATTGAGATCAGCTTCATGTTTCTCATAAGCCATCTTAGCCTGGTATTGAAGTCTATCATCCAGGATCGTCTGATGGGCTCGAATTTTCTCTAGTTCTGCTTGGAGGTCTGCACAATGTAAACAATCTTCACTCCTCGCCATTCTGGGCAGCAAATGAAAGATTCCAATATTCAAGAACTGTAACTAAGTGTAAGGATGGTTGGAGCGCTGCTTCAAGCTGCTGTGGTCAAAAATGGGGAAAAGGGAGATAATGAGACAAACACTGGAATAATATGGGAAGCCCGATGCTAAGAAGGGTGAGAGAACAATGCGCACCAGCTGAGGATTGAAAACGTGGATAGATGGAACATCATTTCAGACTAGGGAATAAGGGAAACAGAGCTCCACTGTAGAACAGATCGAGGAGGAGAGTGATTTCCAAGAAGGGAAGGTGGGCATATAAGAAGGGAGAGACGAATATGGGAAGGCGATGCAGGCTGAGGAAATAGTCATGAGATTGCTGAGGATATTGACACGAGAAGGATCAAGAAGGACAGAATACTATGTTGGGGATTTCATGTAAGGATGATGTAGATTCATGGAAGGAGGATTGGGATTCGAAATCATTGTGGAGGAGATAACATTTGGACCATGTACAGGCTCAGATGGCATGGGAATCTGCCTCCGGCTTGAGGTTGTGATGGAATAGGCACGCATATCCAAGGTGGACAGAGTCCTCTGCTGGGGATCCGATAAAGATTGTGCTGATTCATGGAAGATGGATTTGAGATTCGAAATCATTGCAGGAGAGGCACCCTATGGTTCTGTTGTAGGCCCTGTTAGCACGGAGGTTCCAAAGAATATGGTAGAAGCTGATACCTTGCATATTAAAAATAAGAGATTGGCATCTGCTAGTGATTTGTTGAAGCACCACATTGGATGCCAAGCGATTGTGGATCATCATACTAATAATAATAGCCGAATCGCCAAAGATCATGGCATTGGTTATACCAAGGTTTTGCAATTGGGATATACCTTGGAACAAGGAAAGAGCTTCGGCCCTGTTATTGGAAAGAGAACCTAGTCCCCATTCAAAAGAAGATATAATGGCACCATCTTCATTACGAATGATACCACCTACCCCAGGCACGCCTAGATTGGACTTAGACGCGCCATTGAAGAATAGGGAAGGCCTATTGAAACATTTTAACCAAGTGATAAAATCCTCCTCACTCAGTCGAATTTTCCAACTGAAATTGGGGATGTGCCACTGGTTGATGATGGCACTACTGCACTTGATGCTATTATTTTTGTCTAGCAGGTAGCCTATAAAGTTTTGTTCTTCAACACAGAGGTCTTTATAATAAATTTAGTTTTCTTGACTCTTAGTTGAAATAGTTTCGAGAGTAAGACTCCGAGCCTTACTACAAAGCTTCCTAAAATTGGTTTCTTTATCTTTGAAAACTTTTCGATTTCGAGCCAGCCATATATTCCAGAGAGCTGTGTAGGGGAGAGCACCCCAAACTCTTTTGGCTATACTATTCTTTTTACGTTTCCAGGGGTAGCTTCTCTTCCATAAGTTCAAGGCTTCAACAATGGAGCTGTGTGAGCTCCATGGGAGATGGGAGTTAGGAGTGAGCTCCTTCCAATAGTAGGTGGCAAAAGGACATTCAATAAAGAGATGCTGAATGGTTTCTTCAGCAGCATGGAAATTTGGGCATCGAGAAGGTCTAATCACACCTCGTTTTTTTAAATTGTTTGAGGCTAATATTTTCCCTTTAAGAAAAGTCCATATGAAGAATTTGATCTTGGGGAGGGCCTCAGATCTCCACACTACCTTCCAGATTGACCATATAGGCATGGGATATTCCTTATTGCAAAGGTTTTGATAAGCAGCTTTAATAGTGTAAGTCAATCCTGAGGGATCCCAACGAAATTCATCCTCGCTGTCTTGTTTAATAGGAGCAATGCCATGGAGATGAGCTTGGAGGGCTGCAAGACTCGCCTCTAAATAAGCAGAGACTTCAGGAAATTGCCACCCAGTCCATAGCAGAGATTGAGCATCCCAATTAGAGATTTGATTTAAACTATGCAGCCCCATGTTACTGAGATAGGTTAAAATATGGTGAGTTCCCTGGTTTCTATTGATGGGGGGCTACCCCATAATTATATCCACCCCAATGCTGATATTGTTGCCACCCTTGGGAACTTTGGAAATATTTTGTGCTAGAAAAGGAATAGATTTTTTACATAACCCCTAGATTCTGGAACAAGCTTTATTGGGGATAGCTTGGTCAAGAAGGTGCTGCTTGGAAGTATTGAGATATTTAATTTCCAAAACACTCTTCCACCAAGCAGGCTTACCACTGATAAGTCTCCAAACAGTCTTCCCACCAAAAGCCACATTTAGAAGCTTTAGAGAGCGGACTCCCAATCCAACATGCTCCTGATCTTGGATGACTTGTCTCTAGTTTATGAGATTGTATTTTCTTTTTTAACTTTTCCCCCTTACCAGAGAAAGTGTCGAATGATAGCCTCCACTTTATGGTGGAAGATGGCGGGGGCTTGGAGAAGGGTAAATTTGTATAAAGGCAAGGAAGAGAAACCAGATTTAAGGAGGACGAGGCGGCCTGCAGGATTGAGCCAAGAAGAGCCCCAATGCTGCACTTTTATTTCAGAGGACCTGTGCTCACAAGCATGCCCAGATAAGAAAAATGCCCCCATTTCAACTTGCAAGGGACCCAAAATATGTTGGCAATGCTGTGAAGAGACTGAGCTGAAGCATTCCATCCATAAATAAAACTTTTAAGATGATTAATCATGCCTCCAAAGTAGCTCATGAATTTATCCAAGAGGGTTTTGAAACATTGAGCAATGATGTTGGAAGCACCTCCCATTAGCAGAGTATCATCTGCGAATTGAGAGTGGTTCATGTTTTTGACTCCATTTCCAAACTTAATGCTAGTGATGAGCCCGAATCGACACTTGTGGTCCAAGGCCTTGCTGAAGGATTCAGCCATCAAAATGAAAAGGTAAGGAGATAGGATACAACCTTGTCTTAATCCACGAGATGATTGAAATGAAGGGGCTGGCCTACCATTGATGAGGGGAGAGATCCATGGGCCAGAGATGCATACTTTAACAAGATCAAGAAAGGAGGGGTCAAATCCCATTTTTTTAAGGACAACAAGAAGGAAAGAGTTTCTAACTCGGTAGAAAGAATTGGCCAAATCAAGCTTTAGGATAAAGCCTTTTTCTTTGCGAGAGAGACTAGAATGGATTGCCTCTTGAACAAGGAGGATGGAATCTGAGATTTTTTTGTAGGACATGAAGCCTCCTTGGTTCTTGGAAATGAGAGTATGAAGATGGGGTTTAAGGCGCATTGCAAGAATTTTGGTCAAAATTTTATAAGAGGAATTATAAAGAGAAATGGGCCGAAATCTGGAGAAGGATGAGGGCCAATTTTCTTTGGGAATGAGGGCGAGGTGGGTGGCATTGATATAGCCGCCAATTTTTCTCTTGTGCTGGGCCCACTGTATCATTTTGGCCAGATCTTTTTTAATTACTCCCTAATATGTCTTGTAAAAACTAATAGAAAATCCATCTGGGCCTGAAGCTTTTTCGGGCTGCAGGGTCCATATTATTCTTTGGATCTCTGCTTCTTCAATTTTCCTGTTGAGAAGATTGTTATTTTCCTCATTGACCACATTGGGAAGCTATTGGAGGAAGTCAGAATAGTCCTCATTGCCTCTCGTCTCAGTGAGAAGATCTTGAAAGTGTTCAGAGGCGGCTTTTTTGATTGCTTCTTGATCAAAATGGAGGTGGCCTTCTGCATCTGTAATGGAATTTATATTGTTCTGAATTTTCCTAACAGTGGCCTGTTTGTGGAAAAAAGAAAAATTCTTGTCGCCTCCTTGCAGCAAAAATTGTCTCGATTTAATTCACCATTTTTGCTCCTCCTCTCTGTTGGCGTGGTAAAGATGGCAATATAGATCGTTTTCAAGTGCACGATGTTCATGGATGAGCCCAGTTTTTTCAATTTTGTCGTGGACGCCTTTAAATCTGCTCTTTATATCTAATTGAATCCTCTCTGGTTCTTTATAATGGAATTTCGCCCATTCCTTGAGAGCAATTTTAGTCTTCTTCAGCTTGTTTTCCCATATGAATATAGGTGATCCTTCTATATTTTGGCTCCAAGTATACTGAACAATTTTATTGGCTTTAGGAATATTGTTCCACAATGGACTATATTTAAATGGAATAGCCCCTAAAGGGCGTTTCTCTTCGAATGTGAGCATGATTGGATAATGAATAGAAGCATAAAAGGGAAGCATGAAGGCTGAAGCCATAGAGTAAGATGAAAGGAAGGAAATATCCATGAGAATTCTTTCTAGCCTCTCCATGATATTGTCCTTCCCAATTATTCGATTACTCCATGTGAATTTGCGATTTTTAGGAACAATATCCACCAATTCGTGCTCCTGCATGATGCCTTCAAGCTGAGCCCTGAATGGATCTTGAGTGAAACATCCTCCTCTCTTTTTATTGGAATGAAGTATGAGATTAAAATATCCTCCTATTAATATATTATTGTTCTCTTCTTCATCAATATTTTCCTTGATAGAATTCGAGCACTGCTCTTTATCTCTGTAGTGATTTGGGGTGTAAAAATTGTAAATGGAAAATTTTTTGTTGTCTCTAAAATTCCCTAATATAAATTTGATCCAGTTCTAATTTATTATGTTGTCTTTAAGTCTCCATACACTGTGATTCCAAAGGGTAACTAAACCCCAGAAGCCCCTCTTGATTCAGAGAGAAGGCCTTCATACTGCTTGAACTTATCAATTATTCCTTTCATTTCTAGTCTTCCTTGCTTAGTTTCTTGCAAGAGAAGGATTTCTGGTTTCTCATGATTTATCAGATCTTTGAGGGAAACAATTTTGGAGGGGTGCCCTAATCCCCTGCTGTTCCAAGAAAGGACTTTCATCATTGAGTGCAGGAGGTGTGAAGGGTTGCTCGCCCTACTTTTTCCTTAAGCCCCGCCTCCTTGCTACTTTGGCCCAAAATGTATGTTTCTATGGGGTTTTGGGTACCCATTGCAATATCTTTTTGCACATTTTCATCCCTTTGCTGCTTAATGGATCTCCTTCCTGGCCCTTGCTTTTTATGTGGTTCAATATTTGCACCATGCTCTTTTGAAGAGTTCCTAGTTGCTCGAGTGGAGGGGGGGCATGAGGAGAAGGAGGATTCTGTAGGTTAGGGGAGGAGAAATGGGCTTCAAATTGAGAGAGAGGGATGGAGAAGGGAGGGTCATCATTGGGAGGAGAAATGGAGGAAAAGGGATTAGAAGACTCCAAGGCGGTCTTGGGGGGGGAGGAAGGTAAGACAGGGGGTGCTGATGGATGGAGGGGGGGATCTTAGGAAGAAGGGGAGGAGGAGGAGGCTAAGGGATTGAATTTAGGAGGAACAATGGATGATTTAGCCTTAGGGTTAGAGGGAGTCTTCTTTTTTTTAACCGTTTCCCATTGAGCATCTTGATCAGGGTTTTCAACATCAATTATCTTAGGACAACGATTTGCAAAGTGGCCATATTCGTGACATACCTTAAATTTGAACGGAATATTCTTGTAATCCAACTCCTGAATATGGGTCCAATCATCCACTTTGAGCTTGATGGCCTCTGAGAGACCTTTGCCAAGGTCTACCTCAACACAGTTCCTGGCATAGGCTTGTATATTATCCTTTGGTTTGATGCGATCAATGAATTTTCCAATGGCATTCCCAATGGCACGGAACGATTCATCTCCCCAAAAGTGGAGGGGAAGGTGAGGGAGGCGCACCCAGACCGGAACCGCGCTGGGCACATCCAGCTCGGGATCGAAGTCTGGGGTCCATTTGTTGAGATAAAAACCTCTAGAGTCCATGAAATAAGGCCCATTCTTGAAGATTAAATTCTTGTCTTCTTTGGATTTGAAGTGAAAAGTAAAATACCCTTTCGAAAAAAACAAATGGAGATTTTGCCATTAGTTTTATCAGTCCAGTTTCGCTCAACCCATTGTTGCACCATCTTCGGAGAGGGCCAAAGCCCAGTAAATTGTCCAATAAGTCCTTTTTCAGCTAGAGAGAGAGTGGAAATGTGAGGAAGAGATGGTGGAAGAATGACTTCCTGCATAACATTGAGTTTATTCACAAATTTAGAGATCGTCGGGCGAGGTCGCTGAGGCGGCAGAGATTTAACAAGGGTAGAAAAGGCCAGTTGAAACAACGGCAACGTCCAGGGTAGAGTCTGGAGGGGCCATGCTAGCAGAAGAAGGGGAGCAGGGGACGAGGGCGTTGGCTCAGCCAAGCGCGACCGCAGCTCCAACGTGTCCTAGGTCATCCCTGTTCACAGCAGTAGAAGAAAAAAGCAATAATCCACAACTCTCACAATAAATTATTATTAAAGTGATAAGACATGAATTTCAAATCAAAATATGTGCCTATTAAGTTTTCAACAAGGAGTAGAGATCACATGGAGAGGAGAAATGTCATGTGCAAAGTGGGAGCTCAATTTTCATGTGGGTTGTTGTGGTTTCTAATGTCATTTCAAAAGAAACCAATCCTAGAAGAAACCAATCTCAAAAGAAACTAAAGGAGTACCTATAGTAAATTATGAGATTATATATCCAAGATTATGTGAAAATTAGGGGCGATTGAGTGCTACAGGTACAAGTGGAAAGTAAGGAAACGAGACATATGAAGGGTGGGCTATCTCGCGAATGAAATATTGGAAGAAATAGAAGGGGCATACCACCAAAATTCTCATAGGAAATGTTCTCAGCTAGGATTCTGCATCAAGATAGACTTGGACAAACTTTGGAAATTTTGGGGTAACATATATGTTAATAGACAAAGACCAAAATATATCCTCCATTTAGGATTTCACGGGCAAAGTTTTGGAAGGAGGCACACATGAATTGGTTTAAAAATGTCGAGATATGGAGTCTAGGGTCTGAGGTTGTTAGTTGATGTGAATGGAAGATAGTCCAACAGTTGACATAGAGGAATCTTTGTCCCCCAAAGTTTTTTCCTGGGAGTTTTGAAAGCATGCATAATAGAAAAAGGTCAGGGTCTAAGGTTCAAAGATTGTGGTTGTGCCCATAGACATAAGCTCTATTGAAAGGGGGATTGAGAAAGAGAAGACACTATGAGATAATTTTTAGCCTTTGGTTAAGACAAAGTAAGAGGAATTTTCCTGTGGGTTCTCTAATGTAATTCATCCACGCACATATACATAAAGGCTTGGACCAGGTGATTTTAAAAAGGACTCGTCCCTCACGTTTAACATATATTGTATTGTTGGGTCATGTGATGATTATATAATGTATAATTGAATTTGATGGTTTTATTTAATGAAGAAACCCTCGCATTTGGACTATATAACCCATAGTTGGTGTTATCACTGGAAAATTGGACAAGCACAAATAAATCATGAAATGTCAAGTAGAAGGATTTACAGGGCCGAGAAACATTAAAGAATCTGAAAAATTTAAAAATCTCTAAGGTCAAGAGGCAATATATTTATTCCTCACAGAAGACACATGAAAAATGTGCTCCGCATGCATTTTTATTTGATAGTCGTGCTAGTCTGGGCGGATTTCCCTAAAAAATCCGCGTGGTCCTGAGCATGGCTGAAGGTCACCATCTGGGACCACTTGACACACTTCAAGAGAAGATTCTCTACTTGAGGCTGCCCAAGGAAAACCACCTAGAGCCACCTTGAGACGTCAAGTGAGCACACAATGGAATCAGCCCCCACTCTTGGGTCACTATCCACAAGTGTAGTAAGAGAGGAAAGAAGGATTTGAATTTGCCTATAAATTGCCACCATGAGAAGAACAAAATGAGAACACATCGTTATGCTGGCCAAATTTCCCATGAGAAAATGAACAGTGTGTGATCCAGAGCAGCAATAGAGTTAGACGATTCAGTTATTGTCCACCAAACAACTCAAATCTCTTAGGAGAAGAGAGAGGCCTTGCAGAACCTGTTCAAGGGTAAAGCCCTCCTTGCATTGGGTATTAGAGCTCCATAGCTTTAAGGATCCACTAAAAGTGTGTAATGTTCTACCGCTTCTTTACTAATAGTGGAAAATAATAGGGGATTAGTTCTTTGTTTAGATTATTGTCTCATTTGACTCGATTGAGCTTATGTTTATGTTTTATTGTAGTTTTGTTTCTTCTTCTTATTTTCAGCATACTATGTTCCATAAACTAGTTTGTTTTACATGTTAGTATGTTTCCACTAACCAACTAACAATTATTTCTACCTGTGACCATTGCTTGTAGGTTGCAACCATTCCTACCAAGCACAGTGTTTTAGAACACTTGTGCAATAAACACACCATAACAAGATTGGCGACTCCACTTAATCTACCCTTTAGCTAAGTGGTTGTGTTTTTGCAGAGCCTTCTCTCTACTCAGGATTGCTACTGGACCACCTCTCCTCCTCCACATATTCTCTCATTCACCCACTATGAAGAGATTCAATTAAGGAGTTTTGTAATTTTTTTATGCAGGAAAACCACGTGCATTCAACACAGACATACGCATTAGTCCGCTCATGTTCATCTCAGACAAGCGCACAGAGTCACACGCCTATGTAGAAAATTCCACGCGGAAACCAATGAACCAATTTTTCATTAGTTTTCTTCAGTTTTTGCAACTGTAAAGTGACTAGCAGCCTATAATAAATATTCCAACATTGTTTTTGGTGTCCCATGACTATTAGGACATGCTTTTAGCTGCACTTTAGTTTAGCTATTTGCATAGTTTTAATATTTAGTTTATTCTCACAAACTCATATAGTTTAATTAGGAGGCAAGTAAGTGGCTAAAATCCGCCCATGCTATCTGAATGAACTTATTTAAGTGATAATAGACACCAAACATGTAGGTAATTAGTAAGGAGTAAGTGGCCCATATCCACACATGCTTAACTAGTTTCCATTTATTTTTTTCCTAGTTGTTGCATTAATTTTAGTTTAAAATTTTTCATTAGGAATCGGGATCATGACCAAATTATCTTAGAAAGCAAGTAATATCTACTACCCTTGCACCTTTTGGTGACCCTGGGCATGCATATGAACACTTTATTTTAATAATTTTCCATCTCCCTTTAGTCCAACATTTAGTTTAATAGACAAAATTGTAAGCAGCCCATTATCTGCACATGATTTTCTTTTCGAAAGGAACAATCAAAACATAGTTTAACTAGGAGGACGTGTAAAGGATCACCGCATATCCACATCCTAAAAACATTGTGATTGTACACTTTCTCACACACATTTCCACACCATAAGAAAAGTAAGCCACATTAAAACTAACCATAAGTGAACTCATTAAATCTCCACATAGGAGCCACAAGATAATTAATAGTTTAGGTTAGGACCGTTGGGGGTAGGCATCCAATAAGCCACCATGGTCAGTTTACATTCTTAAAACATAGAAGTTGAATTTATAGGGAGCTTTAAACCCATCTATCCACCCAAGGAAAATAAAACCCAAGCGCCACAGAGACCTAATTCAAATGGGGTTAAGCTTAGGCCCAGTGCGTGTGGTACTATTTGGGGCTACCTAACCCATCTAGTGCTCGGTATTGGTAGCTGAATACCAAGAATCTCAAGACTCAAATGCTCACGTGGGATGACGGTACTTAGTGGCCAAATCTAAAGCATCCTTCCCTATAGGTGACGGTGTAGGAAACACTAGATCCTCTTTCCATTACCTTGGTTGATTCTTCAGCTACTGGAAGGCGTCGCCAGTTATTTCAAGACGTTAGCCCCAGTACCCACCAAAAGATATATTTGCAAGGCTCAATTACAATTGAGAGTGTGAGGATGATTAGGTATTTTAGGATTTTGAGTATCACATGCAAAACAAAAAAAACCATTTTTTGATTGACTGATCACATAGGATTAATCTAAAGGGAAATTAACCTTTTATTTTTTCTTTTTTTATGTATGTGATCACTTTTTTCTTTGATATATAATCTCTCTCCTCTCATAAAACTGAAAAATATTTCCAAAACCAAACCTAGTCAACACCATAATAGACCCAATGGGACCTTGTCGCTTTAGACGTTTTTTGGACCTCCTCCCATTAGAAGGAGGAGTTCCAGGTCTTTCTCCATTTAGGCGTCAAAGATGGAACACCGCCACCCTTATCGGTTCATCCTTTATCAGGGCATCTTTAGTTGGGAACCCCCAAGTGTCACCCAGCGCCACACCGGTGGAAATCCCCTCAGTGTCACCACACACCACACCTCCTACAACCCTTAAAGGGTAGAGGAGCGCTACCCATTCAGGGAGCCAACAAAACAAACAACTAGGTATGTCACAGACAAACCCCATACCCAATGAGAACCCTGTGTTTTCACAGTCTACAATGGTGCTCAACACTCAGTTACCTTTCTTAGCATATTTAAACTTACCCGATCTATCAAATTTAATAGATGACCCCATTGTACACAATCCCACTTGGCCCCCCATGCCCATGAAGCTCCCTTTAGACATTCCAAAGTTCGAAGGGAAGCAAGCGAAAGACCCTGGAAGCCATGTAATGAATTTCAACCTATGGTGTTCATCGAAAAATATTATTAATGATACTATTCGATTAAGATAGTTTCAGTGCACCTTCACCGGACCAGCCGCGAAATGGTATGTGGAGCAGTCTTCTGCTTCACATGGAAGCTTTAGTGCCCTCGCTAATGCATTCCTCACATATTTCCAGTTACCCATCCACCATGATTCAGGAATGGAGTTACTAATGCATTTTAAACAAGCACCAGCCATCCATATCTCAGACCATCTCCATGAATGGTGGTGACTTCGAAGTTTGTGTAAAGCAAAATTCGACGATCGAGTTTTACTGGACCTATTCCTAAAAAATATCACAGCAGAGATTTCGAAGGATGTGGAAACTCAAGGACCTACTTCAGAAGAGGATGCCATTAGAAAATCCTAGCAACTCGAGCTGATATACACTCAATCAGGATACATCTATAACATCCTGCCTAATGCCCCACACTTTCAAACTTATAAATAATTTCTAGGTGCGTCAAACATTGTAGATGGATTGATAGGGTCACTGACCCAAAATAACCTAGGAAGCAGTAATCTATACCCCAGTTACAGGTATCATCCTAACCAAAACATCCTGAAACTAGGCTACCATCTGAGTCATCATGCACCTCTGCAGAAATTGACCAATAGGGAGTCGTCATACCATCATATGCAAGGAGGATCATACCCTCCTACACAGGGGACCCAATACGCAACTATGAATATTGACGGAAGAGGTCCCCCCCAGTAGTCATTTAAAAACCAGGGACAGGGACCTCAATATCCCCACCCCATAGCACAAAATGCACCAATGCAAAATAATGAAATAGTGAACTTTGTGTAGCCTTCCCAGGCACGACCCCGCCAGTCATACGACCAAGAGAATCATAGTTATACTCCTAGTGCGATAAGGAAAAAAAAAAAAAAAAACAAACAAAAGGGAAATCCTGGACAGGGGGGAAATAACCAACAACATCCTCCACGATCTCAGACTGGGGGAAACTCCAACCAAAATAAAAAATAGGAGCCAAATAACTCCCAAGGGAAGAACAAGAGGGCTAATCTTTATACCAACCACTCTTGCACAATTTTTGGTGAGTATGGCCATTACACTCATCACTGTATCAAACTCCCCAAGCTAAATAACCTTCAGGGTAACTGAGGATAAGGGGGACCCACACAAAAAACCACTGTAATGCAGGAGCCCTTCCCCCACCAAGGGGCGGTTAGTACCCAACAACAACAAACACCCCCTGACAATTCCGGAAACAACATCCACAAAATCTATATGAGTGGCGAGGAAATTTTCTTTCAAACACAAAATCAAAGTTATGATACCCCGCTAGTCACTAGTTCATTAGGGGCCAATACGAGTTCACCTACAACACCGTTGAATATACAAAAATTTCTTATTGAACCTTTGCCAAAAATGGCTAAGGGACCAATAAGGCAGGCAGGACACCAATCCAAAGCGGCCCATAATTATAGCATCATGGACGACTTAGAACATTCCCTTGCTTCCATGTTAGCTTTAGAAGTCCTGCAATCTTTCCAAAATCAAAGGAAAGCCTTACTTTATGTGTTAGGTGCAATCGACCCTGTCGATTCACACCTAATGGCTTTCAACTTAGATAAAGCCACCCTTAGGCTTCCTTCACTGGTTTCCTTCCAGATATCGGTGTCAGTCTAGAACATAACTATCCATCGATGTATCATTGATGAACGGTGCATCCACATGCATAATGTCAAAGAACGTTTGGCAGAAGTTAGGATCTCTAGAACTGAAATCATCAGACATCACGCTCATAACATACGACAGGTGCCCTTCTGCTCCCGTTGGTCTCTATTAAAATTTTCGGGTCTGCTTGGCTGGGAAGAGGGTTCTTATAGACATTGAGGTCTTGGATGCTCGGCTGGATTACAATATACTCCTTGAGCAGAGTTATATGTATGCCATGTCTACCATAGCATCCTCTTCCTTTCGAACCATTGATGTCCCCCCATGAGGACCGCATCATCACTGTCGACCAATTGACATACCACGAAAAGCAACCCCTAACGAATGTCGATGTCATTCTACCCTATGTGGAAACATCTGCTGAAATGCTGACATGGTACCAAGAATATGGCCTTGGCCAATTCAAACCATCGTCTATCCCTGGATCATTCCTAGGAGATCCCCCTGTGATACTAGAATCATTCAATGATATCATGGAAGCTACGGTGTGCATGATGTCTACGTCAAGCACAGAAGCTAGCCAGGATACAGAAACTAGTACTAACGATACCGAGGCCTATGGCATGGTGGCCTCCCTATCCTACGCCATTTTCCAAACTCCTTTTCTATACCCTCCACCTAGTTTTATGTCGAAACAAGTCTTGGAAATGGCAGTATTTCCAAATGTATCTTTCACAATACCATTTTGGTACTTTGTCCCATCTACCATGTCGGGAAGCATGTGCATAACCTCTACAGGGTTAATCCCCCTCACTCCTGAGGAGGCCCCACTAAAACCATACCATCTAAGGAAATTCCCATCACAAAGCTGGTTATAGCGACCAAGAAAACCCATAAAAAAGGGAAGGATATAGAAAACCCCATCATACAAAGGGAATTACAACCTTGTGCAGTATGCGACATAGTAGGCCAACCTACCCATATCTTCCCAGAGCTATACGAACTAAAACCGCTCTTAAGTTCCGAAATAAATATCGCGACAAAAAGTTCCCATAAAAAGGAACCAGCCACAAAAAACCAAGGCAAAGCATTTTGTACCAACCACACATGCGCTATATGTAACAATTATGGGCATTACACTCATCATTTTCCAGAAATATCATGCTATAGGGATGCCTTACATGCCCTAGAACAATCATATCAAGAGGATCCCCCCATACAGTAAAATGGGGGAGAACCTCACGTCATATTATACATGCAGGAGGCACAACAGTCACCAGAAAGACTGTCGTTCATCCCCCCTCCTCCATTCCAAAGCTGCACACTCTGTGATGAACGTGACGATTTCATCACTGAATGCGCAGCCCTATAATTACTCTGATGATGGTATCCAGTTAATGTATTATACCATGCTGACCTTCTAGCCATCCAACACTTGTCTCAAGTATGTGGTGGCGATCACCCATTACTCCATTGCCATTACATCCCTCCATTTCACTTAGCACTAACCAATCTACGCACATCATAGTTTGCCTCTCCCTAGAAGATGGCTCAGACAAAAAATCCATGAATAGATCGTAAATGCAAGAAGATGTGACAAGTAGGTCCATTCTCTCCCTGTCAGTAGAAAAGCGGTTGGTCGGGGAACCCTTAATCACCCCCACCCGCCTTCCACGGAGAAGACCATCCTGTGTGTTGTGTAACACACACAACCATTTGGTCACCAAACTCCCAGACCTAGAATCACTATGCAGATGGTTCCCGATTACATTATCAACTAAGCAGGAAGGGAATACCCAAGAAAGACATTCTTTTCTGGCGTGTCAAGGAAACCATCATGCTCAACACTGTACTTATATCCCTTGAGTGCACCCATTAATTGATATCATTTTTTCATTAGAAATGCAACGTCGGGATATCATCAGTCCAAATCTTAGAGATATTAATGTAGGGAAGATTACCCCTAGGCAGTTTACCCCATTTCAATACCAAAAAATTGGGCAAGTTAAAAAGATGCATCGACCTAGCAGGACCCATGTCCAGTCTAGGCCATCATGCAAGTTGTGCGACAAAATCGGCCACTAGGTCAATCAGTTTAAATAACTAAAGCACCACACGAACAACTTTCGCATGGTATCCTCCCTCCCTCAGAAGCATCTCTATAACCAAGAGAAGATCACGTGCTGCTATTGCTGGATCTACTCACATTTCTACCATACAATGAAATGCGAGCACCTCGCAAAGCTTTGAGCGGCAAGAGAAGCATTAAGTCTACACTCCCCAAGAGAGATAGACCTCACGAAACCAAAAACTCAGAAATGGCAGCAGCGGAATCTCTCCCCTATGCCTGACCCTTTCCGAGCATCCAATTCAGAGACAAAGAGTAATTTTGGTTCTCACACCATCTACTTGATAAGAATAGAGGTATCGTGCATCATTTATACCAGCCATAACCACTAAACAAGGCATGCCCATTAATGGAAACATTCAGGAACCTCTCCACCAGGCATAATTTCCAAATCCCAGAAAGTGCCCATTCTCTTAGTATGCCTTATGAGGAACCTAGAATTTCTCTCACGCAAGCCGCTACGACGGAGATTCCTCCCCCACCAAACATCGATGACACGATACATCATATACGATTCATATCATCGTGTATTAGAACCATGACTCGATATTTCTTCTCATCAATCATAGGTGTTGAGTCAGTTGCAACTATGAGAGTATTTGTACCAACGACAATGCAAACCCAATCCATATGCACCCTGTCGACCGCGTCCGGTTCCACCACATTGACGATGGAATCTTATTCATGTCTGTTGACCAACTCCATTAGGATTGAATCACTTCCTCATGGCCTTGCACAGACTCAATCCCCTTTAGGATCCTTATTCCACTCAATTAAGGATATCCTTGAGGCCATGGCGGAACCAGATTTTCCATGGGATGAAATGTATCACCGGTCATTTTTTCTTCAGGAAAAAATGTTCAGCCCTAAAAAGACAGGAAACCAAGAGATTTATGCCATCGAATCAAAATATTTCTTTCCATCAGGGAAATTCGATTGGTTAAAAAATCCCATTCCGGCGCCCGATGCGTTTGAAGAAGGGAACATGACAAACATTTCACCTACCATCAAGGTGAATATCTCTCGAAACCCCGAGAAAGTCGAAGAAATATCATTAGGGGAAGTGTGTTCACCGGACGAGATAACCTCTTACACCCATTTATTGCAAGAGTACCGAGATATATTCGCATGGGACTACTCAGAAATGTTAGGCTTAGTCCCACTATTGTAGAGCACCATATTGACACTTGGCCTGACATACCACCAGTACACCATAAACAATGTCAAATGAACCCATCGAAGGCAGATGAAATTAAATGAGAAATCGAATAGCTTCAAAAGTCAAGTTCATCTATCCCATCGCTTACACATCATGGGTTTCCAACCCTGTTCCTGTCATGAAAAATAGGGCACCTTACGTGTTTGTACCGATTTTTGCGATTTGAACAAAGCCTATCCAAAGGAAAACTACCCTACCCCATTCATCGACCAAGTCATCGATGCTTGCACGGGACACGAGGCCCTCTCCTTCATGGATGGTTTCTCTGGGTATAATCAAATCCAAATACGTCACATAAACTGGTACAAAACCACGTTCACCACCCCATAGGGCACGCTCGCATACCAGGTGATACCATTTGACCTTAAAAATGTCGGAGCCACCTTCTAGTGGGCCATGAATTATATCTTTAATGACTTGACACCCCTCATCCTCGCCTACTTGGATGACCTCACCTTCCAATCCAGGAAGCGATCTGATCATCTCGAGGATTTGCGACTGGTATTCCAACGATGCTGAGAATACAACTTACGCTTGGATCCCCTTAAGTTCGTCTTTTGTGTCACAACAGGACGACTCCTAGGTTTTATTATTTACCAACAAGAGATTAGAGTGGACCCTCTCAAGGTCCAAGCTATCAAAGAGGTACCTCCACCTTGAACCCTCAAGAAACTACAAAGTTTGCAGGGAAAGGCCAAATTTCTAAGAAATTTCGTCTCAGACTATGGCACTTACGCGCAGGGATTCCTACGCCTCCTTTGTCAGGATATCCCTTTCAAATGGGATGATCAAGCCCAAAAATATTTTAAGGCGCTGAAAGACACATTATCATCAACACCATTGATTAGTCCCCTAGACTACGATAAGGATTACACCTTGTATCTATCAGCATCCGAGACTGCTTAGGCCACATTATTGATCCAGTTAGGACCTAATGGGAAAGAACACGTAATCTATTACGTTAGTAAAAGCTTATTAGGCCCAACATTAAGATATGATCCCAAAGAAAAGACTGCCCTATAATTGATACATGCATTCCAAAAACTTCACCACTACATTATCTTAAGGACTACAACAGTCATCGCAGATATTAACCCCATGAAATATTTGCTCACATGCCGTTTAATGAACCATAAGTACGCTCGCTGGATAGTTATACTGCAAGAATTTTCCTTACAGTTTCGATCCCCCAAGAGCAAGAAGGCTTTATTTTTATCCGAGTTCATCGCGGACCTCCCAAGTCAGACCAAAGGATCACCAGTAAATGATTCACTACCGGACGAACACCTCTTCCTAGTGACGACCGACGACCCTTGGTACGGAGACATTCTCCTATTTTTACAAACCCAAAATTTAGACCTAAGCTCACCCGTGATGTGTTAGAAAATTAAATATTATGGAGCAATGAAACACATAAAATATGCGGAAAATACAAGCACACAAAACACATAAAACCAAAGAGACACAGATATACATGGTTCACCCAGTTTGGGCTACGTCCACCCCCAACAAAAATTGAAGAGACAAAACCTACAGCAGATCCGCTATAATATCCTCTGTTCTCTCTCACAGTCTCCCTCTCTGTTTCTTGCTCTGAGAATACACACATAATTCACAGCCACAATACAATGCCCTCATATATACAAGGGGGTTTCCTTCTAGGGAAAAAAACCCTAATCTAAACATAACTTCTACCGTCAGATCATTTGCCTAATGAACGGCCTAGATTGACTAGAAATTACTATACTTTTACAAGGCAATTTTACATCTATTTTTAGCTTCGGGGGCACTGCCCCCGAACCCCCGTTAGGGGGGGGCTCTGAAAAGCGTTGCCGCCCCCCCTGGACCCCCCACGGCAGCGATTAAATTTCGGGCGGCGTTGCCGCCCCTTTTAAGGTACAGGGGTCCAATGCTGTGATACAAAGTAAACAAGATAATCAGGCTCCACACCCAACATGATGACTGTCGACACATTCGCCACCAGACCCCTCGATACATCCTCATGGGATATGTCCTATACTGACAGGGCATTGACACCATCTTACGTCGATGCCTCACCCACGACCAAGCTGAGCAATCCCTTAATGACTATCACAACGGAGCTTGTGGTGGCCACCTCTTCCGAATGGCCACCACCCAAAAATTCCTATAGGCAGGATATTTTTGGCCCACGTTATTTCATGACAGAATTTCAGCAGTAAAGAGGTGCAAGTGATGTCAACGCTTCACTCACAAGGCAAGAGCCCCTCCCGCTACCCTGCACCCCATCATAGTCGCTGGTCCCTTCTGCAAATGAGGGATATACTTCATGACTTGTAACCCCACATCATTTGGCAACCAAAATTACATTATTGTGGTCGTTGAATACTTCACCAAATGGGTAGAAGCCATGCCCACATATGACAATAGGGCAGAAACCGTTGCACGGTTTCTGTTCAACCATTTCATAACCCGGTTTTGTGTACCTAAAGAGTTAGTTTCTGACCATGGAAAACACTTCGAAAATGATGTTTTCCAGGAGCTATCTCATAACCTTGGATTCACATATGAATTCACTTCACCATACTACCCCTAATCCAACGGATAGGTAGAAGCTGTAAAAAAAGTACTCAAAACAATGTTACATATCATGGCGAATAACCAAAAAGCAAACTGGCACCACATGCTTTTCTCTGCCCTATGGGTGTACCACATGATAATGAAAACATCAACGGGGTTCACACCCTTTCACTTAGTGTACGGGACCGCAGCCGTGATTCTCATCGAATGCGAGATCCCAAATTTACATGCTGCCATTAAACTCCTCGATGACACCCAATCTCTAGAACAACGCTTAGTAAAACTAGAGCTCGTTGATGAAAGTCGACGACAGTCGCTCCAGCACAATGAGGCCCATAAAAAGTGGGTGAAAGCATCGTTTGATCGCAACATCATCCCTAGATCATTTACCGAGGGGGAGTTAGTCCTTCGCTAGGATGTCGCGAAAGAAGCCTAAGGGCTAGGAAAATTCAAAACCTTGTGGAAAGGTCTGTATATCATAAAAATTTCTCCTAAAGGGGGCATACATTTTAACAGAGCCCGACGGAACATGCCTGAGCAACCCTGTCAATGGTCTCTACCTCAAGAAATTTTACCCATAAGGGTCACGCGAGTTCAACCCTAGTTCTGGTGTCACAAATTTATCTTCAACCAAACCATTATTTTGGATTCGCTGATGGATCATCGTGATGGTCTCAAAATTTAGCAGCAGCTACCTGGGTCATCTACTACCCTGACCGATCACTATTCTTCACCAACAGAGTATGCATCAAATTAGCTACAAACAATAAGGTAGAATATGATGTCGTCATAGGGCTCATGAGCGATGCCTTCAATCACGGCATCCACCACTTGCATATCTACCTTGATTCCTAGTTAGTGGTTTCACAGTTAAACCAATATTTTAGGTATGTGATTCAGATCTGTTTGGAAAATATTTATGTGCAACAAGATTAAGCCATCAATTTGATCATATTACATTCACACATGTACCAAGAAATCAAAACTTAACAGCAGATCGTATAGCTAACCACATCCTAAACTGGATTGCATCTCGTATAAACTATCATACATAAAAACATAGATATCCATCAGTGATACACAACATCCATAAAACATATAAACAATAAACTCACCATCTAGAGCCGCAAAAAATACATCTCTCATATATACCAAAAAATATGTGTCTGAGTACAAATGAAAAGTCATGTATCAGACCCATAGGTCAGCAAAAAAATACACATACACATGTCATAAAAAATAATGGAAGCATCCTCATAATGAGTGCTTTCCCTGTGTAAAAAATATCTCTAGGGCTTCACCCCACCAAGTTGGGTACCTGGACCCACAGCTGCACCTGGTGCCAGTACTAGGGCAACTACCAAAATTTAAGCTGCCACGTGGCGCAGAGTCAGTCGATAGCCCCTCTCTTGGGCCATAAATGTCTCTAACCAGAGATCATCTAAGTCATCAAAAAACTCACGGGTCGGCATACCCTTGGTCAGCATGTCCACTCGGCCCTAAACATCCACCAAGTCAGTGGCCCGGGCCTTTGACATAGCGAACTGATCTGCCATCTTTGCCATGCGGGCCTCCACTGCCTCGATACGAGAAATCACTACAACACACTCAGTAGTAGAAAAAATGCTACCCTCTTCGGAAGGGCTAGCTCCATCACCGGGTCCTCCATCCTGGGGCTGCCCCAGACCTCCCCCTACGCCGATCCAGGGGTGGAGCTCCTCGAACCCTTCGGTTCGGTTGGTGTCAAACCAACCGCACTTAGGGATGCTCTACCTCTCCAAAATATACAAGAGTAGCAAAAACAATGTCAGTGTTGTTAGCGCTCGAATCTACCTTAGGCTGAAATAAGGTAAAACTCAAGGCAACATCAAACCAAGCTCAGCCTCGTAGCTAGCCCTACGAGGACAGGAGAGGGCTCTCTCCAGGTCTATCTCAGCAAAGGATCTTCAAAGGGGCTAAGATGACTTATAATGAACAATGAATACTGAGTTTAGGCTAGTAAAGAGATAGGTAAGTATGATTTTGATTTTTTGGGTTTTCGTTGGAGAAATGGGAAAAAACAATTTTGGGTCCGGGGATAAGGCCAGATCTTTGCAGAATTCGATATGGGGTGAGGTAGGCAATAGTATTGATGCTTTTTGATTAAGTGTATGGATGGATAAGAATGACAAGGAGCTGAAGAAGGAAAGGGAGAACATGGATCCTCTCCAAACAGGCGAAAACATGTAAAACTAAATAAATTCAAAGGCAGAGCACTGAAATCAATGGATTCAACCTCATTTACTCATTCATTTAGTTTCAGAAGCATAAGAAGGGAATGGCATACATTAAACATGAAAGAAATTACAAATAACTGAGAGAAAACACCATCAAGAACTGAAAGCCACAAGAATCCCAACAGGTGCTGCAAAACCTCTGATCTTTCCTTAGCCAAAATATGAAAAATATGTACAATAGTGTGCCAAAATCTTCCCAAGAGTCCAACCATGAAAGTGTCTCAGAAATTACAATATATAGATCAATCTAACCCCCTCCCATGCCTCTAGGGGTCGAATTCCTTCTTTAAGGATCAGTTTCAACCAAATTCTAATCAAGGAGCTAAAATCTAGGCAGCTAACAACTTGCCTCTAAAAGAGTGGAAACTGATTCATTTACTTGATTTTCACTTTTTTGAGAGTGAATCTTCTAGAATAGGTAAAAGTGAGCCAAAGTTACATGAAAAACCTCAATTTACATCATGAAAACTTAAAAATTACATCCACAAGCAAAACTGGTCCAACTGGCCGAAATCCTGAGCTGGAAGGTGAAAAATTGACCAAAAATCCATGTGTGTAGCGCCCCTGAGCCATACGCGTAGCGCGCCTTTCAGCCTGATTTTGAGGCACTTCCCGACATCCAAATTGAGTTCATGATAGCTCGTTGGAAAGCCCTGGATGTTGGCTATCCAACCCAAGTAGAATTTCCCAATTTGGAGCTCATTTGGATCTCCAAAAATTCATTCTCCCAGAAGTACTTCCTGCTGGTGCAAAAGGTGGCAGCAAGGTGGTTTTCATGGTGTTTTTGGGCCTTTTGATCATCAAGAACCTGATGAAATGCTTCGTCAGTACCTGAGCATGCATAACTTACCATGAAAAACTCAAAAATATAAATTTTTCCTTCAGCAAGTGTCCCAAACAAAAGTGAGCATGTCGACGCGCTACTCGTATAGCGGAAAAATCTGTTTTTGGACCAAAATATTTCAAAATGACAAAAATTTCTCCGAATTTGCTCAAATTCAGAGCGAAGACCCTCCATCATGTATCATGCCCATCCAATGAAGCCTCGGCCAAAATCCAGAGTGGATCAGGCCTTTTCCGCCGTTTTAGTGCTTCGCTCAACCTCCTCTTCAGAATCTTCATTCTTGCTTTGCAGACGTGCATGCGGGCCCAATAATGACCTTTCATGTGACGAAGCATGTCTTTGTCTCTGTTGGCCTTTGCCAACAACTTCTCCAGATGAATGTTAACATGCGTGAGGCAAGAATCTCGATCAGCCGGTGTCATATCGCCTGGTCTCTTCCGGGCCAATTGTCGATCCTCACGGATTCGCCGCAGCTCATAAAGTGTGTGCTCATCCTCTAGCTTTTTGTTGCGCTGCTCTAGGTAGTTTATCACCCACTAAGCTAGCTGCAATTTCTCTTTCAGCGTGTCATTCTCGGCCTTTTTCTCCTGGATGATCTCTTTCAGTCTCGAGCTAGGAGAGCTCGCATCAACATCAATGATCGTGAAATTAGTGACCCGGCCTCCTGAAGGGCCCTCATCATGCATGGGCTTCTTGCCCCTGTCCTGGATATGTACCTATACTAAAGAAGAAGGTGAGACCCCTTCCACATCATGTGGAGATAATACTCGCTCTGCTGATGGAGTCGGCGAGACCCCTTCCACCCCGGGTGGAGATAATACTCGCCGTGTAGCTGCAAATAAGGCCCTGTGGCCTCACTGGTATGTCACATACAATGGAGCACTGATAATCTCAATCTCAGGGATGTTAGGCTGGTGTGAAGGCTCTCCCTCATCATGAACTATCTCGAGAGGCGGCTGTGGCGCTGTGAAGAAGTCACGGGAGATGAAATCCTCCCAAGTGATGCCCTGCTGTGTCAACTGATGTACCACTACGATCTTGATCAGAGCGTAATGATATATACTTCTATGCTACTGTGCTGGGGTCTTCTTCTGTACAAAAATCATCATCCTCTCTATGTTGCGATACATGAAGTACGGAATGTTCATCATACGTACCCTCGTGAAGTGCATCAACAAACGAACATGGTACGCATAGAGACGCGAGAATCTGCCCTCGCAACTGAAATACCGAATGATGAGTTTCATCAGTGGTGCAAACTCATCTTTCAGGAATCTGAAAGGAAAAACCCTGCTCAGGTGCCTCATATACCCAGGTTTGATGTATGGCTCATAGTGGAATTTCTCTAACTGCTGACGTTTGTTCCATTCCTCTCCTATATTTGGTATGCCGGTGGCCTGAGCAATAGTCACTGGTGACAAAATGAAATCTACTCCGGTGAGGTTTACACGGCCATCATGTAAATGTAGAACAAATAGACGAGCTAGTTCACGATGAAGCTAGGTTTGTGAAATCATCTCACAGTATCGAAAACATGATTGATACCGAAAACAATCCATTGCAAGCGGACATGCCTGCAATTGAGCCAAAGAAGTAGGCTCCTCCCTGAGATGCTTACCACCTTTGCCACCTTTGTGAGGCCTCCGTGGCACATTACCCTCTGCTGTGGAATCACTGTCAGACTCCTGCTCATAAACTGAATCTGTCTCTGACATGGCTTTGAAAACAAGATGTCTGCAATGTGAATGCTGATATAGGTGTAGTGAAATCAAAGTTTCAATGTATGCTCAAAACCCAAATATGTTGCATATGTACCAAAACATCATAAGAAAACAAGTGACAGTGGTAATAGCTCTGTTTTAGTGGCATAAAAACAGTCTCTGTTTTGATCACAAGAAAATTTTGACAAATGAGTAGACAGTGTAATGTATGGTACATCCTTTGCAATACTGGCCAAGGATTTGTCAAAGGACTGTGTTTGTCAATAGGAGACAGTGGCAATAAAACAATAGCAATGAAAACAATGGTAATATTATGGCGATGGAGGATATGGATAAGTCAACATGAGACTATGTGAAAACATGAAAGGACGTGGCAGCAGTGGTATAATGGAAAAGAAAAGGCGTGATGATGATGTACATAATGTGCCAGGGTGCCACAAGCAATACAGGCATGAGCATATATACCAATCACAAAAGTTTACAAACCCTTCACAAGACTGTCATGTATCTTTTAAAACCCTGAGAATTTAATTTGCTATGAACATAGGGTTTATAGATTTCTCCTCTTTCCACATCAAACTCACTAATTTCCCACTTTAAAAATACCAAAACCCTGTTTAATAATCACTGAGCAATGTTTAAAAACCTACTTGCAAGTTGATGGAGGCGTTTGAGCTCGAAATCAGACGCAAAGACAAATTTTTTTGGCTCTGTCACTATATGGGTAGCGCCCCTGCCCAACGCGTAGCGCACTTGATATTTAACACGGGCTGTGGGCGTTATATGCGTAGCGCGCCCTATGTGGGTAGCGCGCCTACTGTGTGGGTAGCGCGCACCTCCAAAGCCTGTCAACAACTCTGCAAACACGTCTTCGGCCCTCCACTGCACCACTTTGACTTCTGCCTTGAAGATTTGTGGGAATGAATGATTTTTCATGGCTTATATATGAAGAAAAATATCCCATAAAATCAGATTTGATTTTAAATTTGTTTGCTAACCCACTTTTATAATGTTTCGGCACTTTGTCATTTGGTCATTTAATACAATGCTGTTCTTTGAATTTCTCTTGCTTTTTCTGAGTCTTGGACTGATAATACTTTGTTGTCTTTTGCAGGGATGCGACACTTGGCTTTGGAAAATATCAGAGGCTTGCTCTGGAATTTTTTATGGTGAAATAAATACAATTATTACAAAAATGAAATTTGACAATTTCTAGTTCCAAAACAGAGTTTTGGACTAGAAATGTCTTCAAATGCTTTTGATAATAAAAATGTGAAATAGAAAACTTGCGAGACCAACCTCATGGCCTGCGGGCTTTATGACATGTATGCAAAGGACTTGAAAACCCTAGACTCTAGGACTAAAGACTCTTTTTTAACGAAACTAATCATTTATGACAATGAATGCAATGACTATAAACTTCAATGATTTTTGAGGAATTTTAATTAGCCCTGCAGGTACAAGCATGAGGAAACACAAGACAACCAGACCCCCTCGTCAGTCAATGGCATGCTCCTAGCGAAATGCAACGAAGTGGAACGAGCGAGACACCTAAGAATGATATGGAAAAAGCGAACTGATCTCTGACGGAGGGCTGTAAGGACCGACTCTAACATTGGCTCCAATGGGGATGGTGGCTCCGAGGAGATGCCAAGAACGGCAGATCTCTGGGGGAGTCAGATAGTGCCTTCATCCATTGGGCGATGGAGTCATTATTTCAACAGATAACACAAAAATTTTGATACATTTATTGACTGCAAATTTGATTGAGAAGCAACTGAAACTTGACCAAAACTAACTCGACTCTAAAACTAAAAAGACAGATAAAAATGACTTGAAAAACTTCAAACCAACCAACCTCCATCTCCAGAATTATAGCCTTCGCTCCGGGCCCCAAACTGAAGATGAGAGATTAGTACACACTTGCAATAAAACAGAAGTAAAATGATAAATACAATGATGATGAAATCAGCAAAAAATACTCAGAAGTGGTATCGCTTCAGCAGCCGACCATTGATCGGCCCTCCAGGACAATCATCTCCATTCATTTCCTTGAGAAGAAAGGCGTTCTGACCACGATACGCTGCTATCTTGAAAGGACCCTTCCATAGGTTTTCAAATTTTCCGTGATTTCCCTTATCTTCATTCCAGGCATCCCACTTCAAAACCACCTCATCTAGCTGAAACTTATCTGCTTTTGCCTTCCTGTCATAAATCTTCTTGATGCGCTCCTGCAACTTGAAAGTATTTTGAAATACCTCCTCCCGTGTTTGCTGTAAATGAATCATCTGATTAATCCTCCGCTGCATAGGATCTTCCTCACTACCGGCTTCCTGAAGTAATTTGACTACCGGGACAGCAAGCGAAGTAGGAAAAACCGTGTCTATTCCGTACACCAACTCGAAAGGAGACATGCCAATAGACTTTTTCTGACTTACCCTATCAGCCCACAGTGCATTCACTAATTTCTTGTGCCAGCCCTTTTTGTTGATTTCCAACAATTTCTTAATGATATTCACCAAGGACTTATTTGAAGATTCCGCCAAGCCATTTCCTTGCGGATGGTATGCGGTCGAATGTCCCAAGCTGATACTGTACTTATAGAAAAATTCAACCATCCTCTTAGACTTGAAGGCCACTGCATTATCTGTGATTATCTTACTAGGACACCCAAAACGTGACATAATATTGTTTTCAAGAAAAGAGATAATTACCGCATCTGTGGCCTGTCGAGTGGGAATCGCCTCGATCCACTTTGTGAAATAGTCCGTAGCTGTCAATATCCATCTATGCTGTTCAGAAGATGTTGGGTGGATTTCCCCGATGAAATCCAACCCCCACTGCTGAAATGGTGCACTAACTTCTATTGGTTTGAGAGGCAAAGGCTGTAGTTTCTGCTTCCCTTCGAAAATTTGACACTCGTGACAATTCTTAACAGCCTTATATACATCAGAAAACAAAGAAGGCCAATAGTAACCTGCCCTTAGAATCTTATTCGCTGTGGTCTTCCAAAACAAATGGCCTCCGCAGTCACCTCTGTGAAAGTCCTCCAAAACTCTTTTGGCTTCCTCCTCTACCAAACAATTCAACAACATTCCCCCAGGGTCTTTCCAATACAATGCAGAATTCAGTATACAAAACTTTGCAGCTCTCAACTTCAATGTTCTACTCTTATTTCTAGGCATCCCGGGAGGTGGAGACAAATTCTGAAGCACGTATAAAATGTCAGCATACCAAGGGGAAGAAACAAAAATATCAGATACCTGAACTGACGTACTTTCGTCATCTTCATCGGATATGGCAGCGATCAAATTTATATCTAGAGCATGCAGATTTGTTTCAGCCATAAGCTTGGCGAGTCCTTGTCCTTTGATCAACTTGGTCGGTTTAATCTCCACATCGTATTCTAACAACGCAGCAGTCCACTTACCCCGTCTTCCTTCTGGATCTGCCTGTACCAAAACATCTTTAACTGCTGCGTTAGGAACATATGCTATAATGTGGGAATGCAATATATACACACGGAAATCTTTCAAGGCCTTTACAAGCGCAAGTGCTTGTTTCTCAATAATGTTATATTTCAATGCTCCGTCCCTTATAATCCGACTGAAAAATGCAATGGGCTTCCCAACTCCATCTCTTTTCTGCATTAAAACAGCTGCCAATGTGTGCTCAGAAGCAAACGAAAACAAAATGAAGTCCTGTGTGTAGTCCGGGCTGATTAAAATAGGGGCTGAAGAAAGAGCTATATTTACCAAATTAAATGATTTCACCACCTCTTCTGTCCACCTTACATGGCTGTCCTTTTTCAGCATATTCGTGATTTCTCTAAGATGCTCAGCAAGATTTGGAATGAAACGACGCGGAAAATTCATTTTACCATTAAATGACTGTATTTCTTTCTTGTTCCGGGGCTGTTCAATCTGCTGGATGGCTTCAACACGTGCAGGGTCAACACGGATGCCATCTTTCGATATGATGTGGCCGAGGAGCTTGCCTTCATCCATGGCAAATAGGCTCTTTTTCGGATTCAGCGAAATGCCATATTTTCTGCACTTCTAGAAAACAACTTTCAAATGATATAAATGTTCCTCATCAGAATTTGAAAACACAGTTAAATCATCAAGGTAAACAACCAAAAATACATCTTTCTCGTTGGCAAAATCCATGTCCATTGCACGCTGAAAGGTGGCACCTGCATTCTTCAAACCAAACGGCATTTTTGCATAATGAAACGTTCCCCATGGAGTGGTGAACGCAGTCTTGTCACGATCATCTTCATGCACTAAGATTTGATTGTATCCTGAATATCCATCGAGTAGTGACATCCTTGATGCTCCAACTACTCGCTGCAATATATGGTCCATTTTTGGCAGGGATAATTGTCTTTTAATGATACCTTATTCAAATTTCTGAAATCGATACATAAACGTATCTCACCTGTTTTCTTTCTGACGGGCACCAAATTTGATATCCAATCTGAAAATCGGATAGGCAAAATGATTCCTGACTTATACAACCTGTTTACCTCTTTTTCAATCGATGGTAGCAGGTTTGGATTGATTCTCCTCAACTTTTGACGGAAAGGCTTCTGATTTGGTTTAATGGGGATAGTATGCTGAATGATGTTAGTGTCATATGTTTTTAGATCTGAATAATCCCACGCAAAAGCATCAGAAAATGAAGACAACAATTTCAACAACACCATTTTGTATGTGAGGTACACATGTCAAGGTATGATCAGAAAATAACTTCAGAATATCTAAAACTGCATTACGGTAAGCCCTCATGCGAGGATGCTTGGCCTGAAACTCACCTTTAACCTGCTTTATCACCAACTCTGAATCACCATAGACTGCAATCCTTTTCGCTTTCAGCTTTCTAAGAATCTTAAGGCCAGCAATCAGAGCTTCATATTCTGCTTCATTGTTGGAACAGTCAAATGCTAGCTTGTAGGAACACACTCTTACATTGCTCGGAACCTTATCCGGAGCGGAAAACGGACTACGAATCCAAACACCAATTCCAGCACCGTCACTACCCACTGCGCCATCAAAATCCATGGTCCAAAGACCATCTTCATCGTCCTCTAAATGCTGAAATTGCGCCAGCTCTGTTTTTTCTGTTTTCTGCCCATTGTCTTTAGCTGATTGCTCCACAGTAGCTTGTTTTTCTCTTCTTTATTTTTGTAGAACTTCTCTAAAATTCTCAGTGATTTCTGGTATATCTTCCGCCTGAACTAATTGACTATCTATATCATTAAAACTATCAGCAAGCAACACAAACGACTCTAAGTCGGTATGTACATAATTTACAGGATGATTGATTGGCTTCTCTTTGCTGGTTATCATGTATTTCATCTTCTGCTTTCGATATAACTTTCTCATTTGACCAAAGACTGGGATTGTTGCATAAGAGAAATCTAACTGAAGTGTGCCTTTCAACTTCGCCCCCCAAGATCTTGAAAGGAGCATCCCAAATCGCGGAGGAATGTCCGCCACAACCACATCCATCAAGACATTCTTCGCTGGAATTTGATCTAAGCTTACAACCAAATATTTGATGAGTCCTATACACCTCACACGACTGGAATCAAATGAATACAAATCATGATATTTTCTTATAATGTCTAGTTCCAACTTTTCCATAATCGCCTTTGGCATCAAATTGTGCGAAGCACCAGAATCGAACATGGCATTGTGCAAAACATATTCATGCAACCTCAAACTGATATAAAAGGGAGGAACATCACTGTCAGGGGACTCACCATCTAATGCAGGCTCGAAAATCAGTTCTGGCTTATCATCTTCAACATTTACCGTGTCAAACATTGGATCAAAATTCAGAATTTTGGAGACTTGACCGCGGTAGCTGCTGTTCTTCATGATTTCTGTCAAAGGAATAGATATTTTCAGTTTGGAAATTTCATTTTCCAAACTAAATGCTGAAACTCTTTCAACCTCTTTAACCGGAACCTCTTTCTTTTCAGCCTTATCCTTCACTATGTTTGGCTGATTTACCTTTTCTGCTGATGATACTTTACTAGCTGCGGGATCAATTGTCTCTTTTCCTTTCTTCTGTGGTATCGGTGAATCTGCCTTTGGTGCTGAAGCTTCTTTTCGTTTCTGAATTGGATTTATGGGCACATCTCGGTTTCTTAATGAGTATTGCTTCTGTTGAGCGGACAAAGCATTCAAATATCCTCTTTGGTATTCATCTGATTCTTCCTCTAAATCTGCATCATTTGCTAAAATGAAATCTTCATCTTTCTGTGCAACTGAACTTTCTCCATACTCTTCATCCTCAGTAATGTAAATAGGCAGATCATCAGGAGTAAAGAAATGATTTTGCTCACCTACTACATCATCATCGTCGTATGAATCTTGACTCACAAAATTCTGCAAAAGAGGTGTTTTAATTTGCTGCTGGGCTGCTGGCTCTTGTGGTCTTTGTTCACGCTGCTTAATTCTGAACTGTGGCTGCTGCTGGCCACGGTAGTTTGGATTACGAATCTGCGTTTCAGGTTTGTCAAGTGTCATCCTTTTGAGCATTTTTTCCATCTCACGAAGCAAGTGCTGTTCGGATGTAGATGTGGAAGCTTCTTCTTTTATGGTCACTCTTTTTTCTGCTTTCAACCGGGCTCTCTTATCATTCAGATTCGCCTCAACACTAACGGCAATCTTCTGCATATCTTCTAAGGTAGGCGGATCTCTGTCACGTAGCGAATAAGCCATCTCCGGATCAAAACCATCCAGGAATTTAAGAAGAGCTGACTTTTTAGACGGTCTTAAGTCTTCTGGAATTGCATTATACACTGTATTGAATTTGATAATATAATCCTGAACGGACTCACCAGGATTACGCTTGATGTTTGTATACTCTGAAGTGATCTGCAGCGGATATTTTTTCATCTCCCATCGATCTAAAAATTGTGTCTAAAGCTCTTGCAATGTATTGATACTTCTGGCCTGTAGAGCTCTGAACCATTTACGAACCTCTCCTCCAAAATTCTGGGCAAACAATCTCATTGAAACATTTTCTGCATCAATTTCATGCAGGTCCAAGAAATCTGTCATTCGGACAATATGCTGCTGAGCTGATATACTCTATGGTGTGCCATCAAATATAGGAATCTTTCTCTGGTAATCAGTAGGCATAGGATCTAAATTGGCCGACAAAGCAAGAGGTGCAAATCTGGCAGCCATGACTCTCTGTAGATTGATAATCTGCTGTCTCGAAGAAACAGGAGGACTGGGAGCAGTAGGTGAACGAGGTGTATGCAGTGGAGACGGAGGAGAAACTACTACTGATTGCTGATCAGAAATCTCAGACTGAACAGGAATGGTAGGGATAAAGGAAGGTTCAGTGGGAATCCGTGAACTAGATGCAACTTCAGATGGTCCAAGAGTTTGTGAAGCAGATTCAATGAATTCGGGAATGTTGGTAGCCACGATGGAATTTTGCAGATTCAAAATATAATTGTCGATAGATCTATTTTCTTGCTCAACTTCTAAATACTTGATGAACTCAGGATTGATAACAGTAGAACCAGTGGCACTTTCGGATTTGGTCTCAAACAATGATAACTCAAACTGATCGTCAAACTCAATATCATCAATGTATTCAAAAAAAGTGGGATCTGAGTGAGATTTGACCAATGGAACAATAGGAGCTTCTCGACGGAAAATTATTGGGATTAGGTTGGGGTTTTCATATACTGGAGGCGGATTTGGATCAGGATTTGATCTGGTATGCCTTCTTGAAGCCAGTGTATTGATCTATTCGGGAAAAATTTCAAGGAACACAATCAATTATCTTCAGCCTTTCGACTTCTAGACTCAATCATCCAAAGGTATAGAACGAACAAGTATACTGGGGTGATTTGCAAATCAAGTGCTGCATTCACAAGCTTACCGGAGATCGACTGAAGCAACGTTTATCTACTTCCGCTTATGCATGGCAAAAGCATTTCGAAAGCTACCTGGCATGACTTAAGACTCCGTTTAAGACTCATGAAACAAACACATCAACAAGCAAACCATTGAGAATCCCCAGTATGGTCGCCACTATGTTAGCGCTCGAATCTACCTTAGGCTGAAATAAGGTAAAACTCAAGGCAACATCAAACCAAGCTCAGCTTCGTAGCTAGCCCTACGAGGACAGGAGAGGGCTCTCTCCGGGTCTATCTCGGAAAAGGATCTTCAAAGGGGCTGAGATGACTTATAATGAACAATGCATACTAAGTTTAGGCTAGTAAAGAGATAGGTAAGTTTGATTTTGATTTTTTGGGTTTTCGTTGGAGAAATGGGAAAAAACAATTTTGGGTTCGGGGATAAGGCCAAATCTTTGCAGAATTCGAGATGGGGCGAGGTAGGAAATAGTCTTGATGCTTTTTGATTAAGTGTATGGATGGATCAGAATGACAAGGAGCTGAAGAGGGCAAGGGAGAACATGGATCCTCTCCAAACAGGCGAAAACATGTAAAACTAAACAAATTCAAAGGCAGAGCACTGAAATCAATGGATTCAACCTCATTTACTCATTCATTTAGTTTCAGAAGCATAAGAAGGGAATGGCATACATTAAAAATGAAATAACTTACAATAAACTGAGAGAAAACACCATCAAGAACTGAAAGCCACAAGAATCCCAACAGGTGCTGCAAAACCTCTGATCTTTCCTTAGCCAAAATATGAAAAATATGTACAATAGTGTGCCAAAATCTTCCCCAAGAGTCCAACCTATCCAACCTCTGAAAATGATTGAGAAATTACATCATATAGACCATCCTAACCCCTTCCCATGCCTCTAGGGGTCGAATTCCTCCTTCTAGGAGCAGTTCCAACTAAATTCTAATCAAGGAGCTAAAATCTAGGCAGCTAACAACTTGCCTCTAAAAGAGTGGAAACTGATTCATTTACATGATTTTCACTTTTTTGAGAGTGAATCTCTTAGAATAGATAAAAGTAAGCCAAAGTTACATGCCAACCCTCAATTTACATCATGAAAACTCAAAAATTACATCCACAAGCAAAACTGGTCCAACTGGCCGAAATCCTGAGCTGGAAGGTGAAAAATTGACCAAAAATCCATGTGCGTAGCGCCCCTAAGCCATACGCGTAGCGCGCATTTCAGCACGATTTTGGGGCACTTCCTGGCATCCAAATTGAGCTCATGATAGCTCGTTGGAAAGCCCTGGATGTTGGCTATCCAACCCAAGTGGAATTTCCCAATTTTGAGCTCATTTTCCGCTCCAAAACTTCATTCGCCCAGAAGTACTTCCTGCTGGTGCAAAAGGTGGCAGCAAGGTGGTTTTCATGGTGTTTTTGGGCCTTTTGATCATCCAGAACTTGATGAAATGCTTCGGAAATACTTGAGCATGCATAACTTACCATGAAAAACCCAGAAATATAAATTTTTCCTTCAGCAAGTGTTCCAAACAAAAGCGAGCACGTTGACGCGCTACTCGTATAGCTGAAAAATCTGTTTTGAGACCAAAATATTTCAAAATGACAAAAATTTCTCCGAATTTGCTCAAATTCGGAGCGAAGACCCTCCATCATGTATCATGCCCAGCCAACGAAGCCTCGGCCAAAATCCATAATGGATCAGGCCTTTTCCGCCGTTTTAGTGCTTCGCTCAACCTCCTCTTCAGAATCTTCATTCTTGCTTTGCAGACGTGCATGCGGGCCCAATAATGACCTTTCATGTGACGAAGAATGTCTTTGTCTCTGTTGGCCTTTGCCAACAACTTCTCCAGATGAATGTTAACATGCGTGAGGCAAGAATCTCGATCAGCCGGTGTCATATCGCCTGGTCTCTTCCGGGCCAATTGTCGATCCTCACGGATTCGCCGCAGCTCATAAAGTGTGTGCTCATCCTCTAGCTATTTGTTGCGCTGCTCCAGGTATTTTATCACCCACTGAGCCCACTACAATTTCTCTTTTAGCGTGTCATTCTCGGCCTTTTGCTCTTGGATGATCTCTTTTAGTCTCGAGCTAGGAGAGCTCGCATCAACATCAATGATCGTGAAATCAGTGACCCGGCCTCCTGAAGGGCCCTCATCATGCATGGGCTTCTTGCCCCTGTCACGATGAAGCTGGGTTTGTGAAATCATCTCACAGTATCGAAAACATGAGCCCGCTGCAATTTCTCTTTCAGCGTGTCATTCTCGGCCTTTTTCTCCTGGATGATCTCTTTCAGTCTCAAGCTAGGAGAGCTCGCATCAACATCAATGATCGTGAAATCAGTGACCCAGCCTCCTGATGGGCCCTCATCATGCATGGGCTTCTTTCCCCTGTCCTAGATCTGTACCTGTACTGAAGAAGAAGGCGAGACCCCTTCCACATCATGTGGAGATAATACTCGCTCTGCTGATGGAGTCGGCGAGACCCCTTCCACCCCGGGTGGAGATAATACTCGCCGTGTAGCTGAAAATAAGGCCACCGGCCAGCCTCTGTTGGTATGTCACATACAATGGAGCAGCGATAGCTCAATCTCGGGGATGTCGAGTGCAATTGTGAAGACTCTCCTCATCATGAACTATCTTGAGAGAGCGAGGTTGTGGTGCGCGTGAAAAAAATCCACGGGAGATGAAATCCTCCCAAGTGATGCCTGACGTAATCAGGCGATGTACCACTACGATCTTGATCGGACGTAATGATATATACTTCTATCTTTTCTTCATCTTCGGTCTTATACAGCAAAAATCATCATCCTCTCTATGTTGCGATACATGAAGTACGGAATGTTCATCATACGTACCCTCGTGAAGTGCATCAACAAACGAACATGGTACGCAAAAAGACGCGAGAATCTGCCCTCACAACTGAAATACCGAATGATGAGTTTCATCAGTGGTGCAAACTCATCCCTCAGGAAGCTGAAAGGAAAAACTCTGCCCAAGTGCCTCATATACCCAAGTTTGATGTATGGCTCATAGTGGAATTTCTCCAACTGCTGACGTTTGTTCCATTCCTCTCCTAAATTTGGGATGCCGGTGGCCTGAGAAATAGTCACTGGTGATAGAATAAAATCCACTCCGGCGAGGTTTACACGGCCATTACGTAAATGTAGAACAAATAGACGGGCTAGTTCACGATGAAGCTGGGTTTGTGAAATCATCTCACAGAATCGATAACATGACTGAACCCGAAAACAATCCATTGCAAGAGGACATGCTTGCAATTGAGCCAAAGAAGTAGGCTCCTCCCTGAGATGCTTACCACCTTTGCCACCTCTGTGAGGCCTCCGTGGCACATTACCCTCTGCTATGGAATCACTGCCATACCCCTGCTCATAAACTGAGTCTGTCTCTGACATGGTTTTGAAAACAAGTTGTCTGCAATATGGATGCTGATATAGGTGCAGTAAAGGCAAAGTTTAATGTATTTTCAAAACCCAAATATGTTGCATATGTACCAAAAAATCATAAGAAAACAAGTGGCAGGTGGTAATAGCTCTGTTTTAGTGGCATAAAAACAGTCTCTGTTTTGATCACAAGAAAATTTTGACAAATGAGTAGACAGTGTAATGTATGGTACAGCCTTTGCAATACTGGCCAAGGATTTGTCAAAGGACTGTGTTTGTCAATAGGAGAGAGTGGCAATAAAACAATAGCAATGACAATAGTGGTAATATTATGGCGATGGAGGATATGGATAAGTCAACATGAGACTATGTGAAAATATGAAAGGACGTGGCAGCAGTGGTAGAATGGAAAAGAAAAGGCATGAGGATGATGTACATAATGTGCCAGGGCGCCACAAGCAATACAGGCATGAGCATATATACCAATCACAAAAGTTTACAAACCCTTCACAATACTGTCATATATCTTTTAAAACCGTCAGAATTTAATTTGCTATGAACATAGGGTTTATAGATTTCTCCAATTTCCACATCAAACTCACTAATTTCCCACTTTAAAAATACCAAAACCCTATTTAATAATCACTGAGCAATGTTTAAAAACCTACTTGCAAGTTGATGGAGGCGTTTGAGCTCGAAATCGGACGCAAAGACAAATTTTTTTGGCTCTGTCACTATATGGGTAGCGCCCCTGCCCAACGCGTAGCGCGCAGCATACGCGTAGCGCACTTGATATTTAACACGGGCTGTGGGCGTTATATGCGTAGCGCGCCCTATATGGGTAGCGTGCCTACTGTGTGGGTAGCGCTCACCTCCAAAGCCTGTCAACAACTCTGCAAACATGTCTTCGGCCCTCCACTGCACCACTTCGACTTCTGCCTTGAAGATTTGTGCGAATGAATGATTTTTCATGGCTTATATATGAAGAAAAATATCCCATAAAATCAGATTTGATTTTAAATTTGTTTGCTAACCCACTTTTATAATGTTTCGGCACTTTGTCATTTGGTCATTTAATACAATGCTGTTCTTTGACTTTCTCTTGCTTTTTCTGAGTCTTGGACTGATAATACTTTGTTGTCTTTTGCAGGGATGCGGCACTTGGCTTTGGAAAAGATCAGAGGCTTGCTCTGGAATTTCTTATGGTGAAATAAATACAATTATTACAAAAATGAAATTTGACAATTTCTAGTTCCAAAACAGAGTTTTGGACTAGAAATGTCTTCAAATGCTTTTGATAATAAAAATGTGAAATAGAAAACTTGCGAGACCAACCTCATGGCCTGCGGGCTTTATGACATGTATGCAAAGGAGTTGAAAACCCTAGACTCTAGGACTAAAGACTCTTTTTTAACGAAACTAATCATTTATGACAATGAATGCAATGACTATAAACTTCAGTGATTTTTGAGGAATTTTAATTAGCCCTGCAGGTACAAGCATGAGGAAACACAAGACAACCAGACCCCCTCATCAGTCAATGGCATGCTCCTAGCGAAATGCAACGAAGTGGAACAAGCGAGACACCTAAGAATGATATGAAAAAAGCGAACTGATCTCTGATGGAGGGCTGTAAGGACCGACTCTAACAAGTGTCATCACAAGACATATATAAATCATAAATACTCAACAAAAGTCCATCCCAACATATGGGTATGAGAGGAACATCTTAGGGTTGGCCTCAAACCAAGCCTTAGTGGTCGTGTTCCAATAATGCCCCGCCACACCTCCCCCACCACGAGGCATCACTCGGGCCCATATCCTCATACGAGGGTCTCGATGACCCCCCACAGGCACAACCACCATTGGCTACAGCAACACCACTCTCTCATACATACTGCTACAAAGGATGATAGCATATGTAAATATATTAGATCCATCTTGGACCTTTTCTAGCTGTGACACCATCCTGTCATAGTAATGATGAGCACAGTCAAAGAAATGCTCGGCCCAAAGTCGACACATAACACCAATTTGTGGCCCCGATTCCATGTGTGGTGACGACGACCTCCTCAGTCTCACAATCATAGCCAAAGCACACTGCTCAGCTACGTCTGTCACCGATGCTATCAAAATGTACCCCTCCGTAAGAGGTGCCCCGTCACAAAGAAGATCCACAAAACGCCGAAGATCTACCTGTTAGGTCTCTGTAATTTATTAGCAAGATTGGGAGAGTCCAATTACAGAGTTAACATCATTTCAACCAACTTTGGGATTCTAGGATCTAGCCCTCCTGAATCCGGAGAGGGATCTCTCCAATATGTACAAAGATGGATATTGTCTTTGAAAAGCTTAAGGTAACGATATTAGGCTAGTTATGAAGGCCAAGGGTTTTTTTTTGTTGTGGATGGTTGAGCATGAAATGTTACTTGAGGGGAAAGTCCTAAGTGCAAAAGTTTCAAAAGTGAGAAGTTGCAAGCAAATAGAACAGTCTTGGCAGATAGATAGATATAACGCTGGTTTTTAGTCCATTGGGCTATGGAGTCATATCTGGGCTTTAATTGAACAACAACATCAAGTGTGATCCAAGGGGAAAGTTATCTATACCACAAGATTATTGAGATTAAAATGATGAAATGGGAACATTAAAATGTTGGAGGGGTGGAAATTGATAATAATTTCTCAGAGGATTTATAGTCAGTCCAAACAAGAAAAGCCTCTTAAGTAACTGTTTTAAAACCAACCAAGGACAGGGCTAACCATAGACTTCTTGGGCAAGTTCTTATTAAAGCAACTTAATTGACAAACAATCCAGTAATCCACATAATTACCTTCAGAAAGTATGAAAACACATAAGAAAAACAGAGTGTAACTTAAGATTAGATAAAGTACTTTTAAACCTAGTCTGCTTTCAGTCAACACCAAGGGAAACTTTCAGAATCTACCTTTGGAGAAAAGAATCTAGGAATCAGGGCAAACCATATCTTCTCTAGTCTAACTTTAATAGAAAATAATGGAAATAACATTCGAGAACAATGTTTGAGCAAATAGAAGGACGAGGGAACGCCAACATTCCTAACTGTTTAAACTGTATTGAATCATTCTTAAATAAACGAATCTGAAGAAAACATTAAGATAAAGATTTCTCAGCCAGAGAAGGTTACTGCTATACAGAAAATCCTAACCCTGTTTAAACTGTTCTTTACAGAGGGAAAATGAACAATATGGCATACATAGAAGGAAAACGATTAACAAAGAAAGAATCACTTCACCAGCGATAAAGACCAGGATCCCAAGAAACAGCTTTTATATTGATGTCAAACCAGTTACAATCTTCAAGTCCAATGTTTCAGTTCAGCAATCATCTTCACTATTTGACCTAACTACTCTAGCACAAACAGAGCTTCAAGGGCCAGTGAACACTATGTACAAATAAAAGTCTCGAGCTCAAATGTATTTCAAAGTTCTGCAACCAAAAATTTCTCATCTTCTTCTGAGGTATTTATAGAAGAATGAGGAGGTGATCTGAGAAAATATCTCTCAGGGTAATTAATACAGGTTCAAGACTTCTCGGCCCTTTAAGAGGCTCGATGAAGAAATTCACAGGTGGAACACTGTATTAACTGTTTTACATTTATGAATTAAGCTCAGCAGGAGCTTTATTTGACTTTGAGGCATTATGTAATGTTTGGAGTAACTCTGCAGATATTTTATGCATTGATTTCCTTTGCAGAAGAAACTCCCTGGCTGCGCTGGAGGCGAATATATGATTTTCTTCAATAACTTCGGCCTCTGTTTGAAAGGTTTGAGGCGACAGGTGGCTTGGTGGTAGTTGAGGAATCAATTTGCCTCAAGATGTGGCGATGGAGGATTTACGTCTGATAAAACACTTTAGGTTTTCTTTAAACTGTGTTTTAGATTGGGGATTAGGCTTTTGATAATGGTCTTAGCTGTAATCCCCATAAAAACCGTCTTCAATCTTCATCTGTTGTGCTCTGTCTTCAAACTGATACTCTTCAACTGTTTCTGAATTAAAACAGTGTCTTGTCGATGTGCAGGCCGCACTGGGATTTTCGGCATCAATGCTCATGAAACATTGACAAATCATTGAATCCAACCGTGTGAATGGTTCTCTTTAACAGGTCGAAGGCGCAGGAAACGTCTTTCCAAACCCTCGGCTTTCTTTCATTATACAATGGAAAACCATTAAAACACCTGCAAAACACAAAAATAGTTAAGAAATCCTGCGGAAATAGGTTTAAACTGCTTCAGATGGCGGGGGAGGAGCGTAGCCGTCGGATGAAGGCAACCAACGGTGGAGATTTGCGTAGACGAGGCGAAAAGGAGAGCGGGGAGATGAAAAAGTCGGAGTAGTTTTGGACCATCCGATCTGGACACGTGGACGGTCCAGATTCAATCGAAGGGTCTCAATCGGAGGTGGCAGAAAAGGGGATGCGATTGAAAATTTCAGTGCGATTGAAACATTCCGATTGAAACATTTCGATTGGGCGATAACCGTTCGATCTGCAGATCAGATCGACGGCGGGGAGTAAATCGGAGGGGTGGGCCGATCGGGGGAACAGATATAAAGTATGCGATTGGAAACTTGCGATTGAAAACATTTCGATTGGAACATTTCAATTGGAACATTTCGATTGGGCGATAACCGTTCGATCTGCAGATCAGATCGACGGCATAGATCCTTTGTTTTCTTGCACCGGCGGGACCCTTATACTTCGTAAGCAACCCATAAATTTCAATAAAAAAGCAAGTTTTTGAGTGAAATGGGCGGAATATATATATGATAGGCTGGCGCCCGATTGCGGGGCCACTGGGTGTATGGAGTGCCATGGGCCCGGGCTTTATATAACTAGGGCCAATCGTAATCGAAACATTCCGGCCCGGTCTTTTTGATCAACCCATTTTATTTAAACACGTGATTTTGGCATTTTTAAAAAAAACTTTGGAATAATGGGTTTTCGAGTTTTACAAAGAAAAATATTGATCAGAAAGGGATTTTTCAATAGTTTAGCGCCCGATTGCGGGCTTATGGGGCAGATGAAATGATAATACGATCTGCGATTTAGGACAAAGGGGCTGATCGCAATCGACATTTTGAAATGGCTCACAAACATGTACACTTGAATCTTTTCGATTCGATTAGCGCTTCATGGGTTTGGCGCTTGGTTTTTATGATGAGGGCGTATTGGGGAAGTGGTTTAGGGCTAAACCCAAGGGGCTTAGGTCCATAGCAATGAAACTTTGATTTTTTATGAGAATTTTCAAGGTTTTTTAATGGAAACAAAGGGTGCCGAAAGGGTTAAAAAGTGAGTTTTTAGGAAGGGTGATTTATGAAGGGAAGAAAGGAAAAGATGAATAATAGAGGAAAAATATGGAAAAATGGGAAAGGAAAAGAAGGTTAATTTCGAGTGGGAGAAAGGGAAAAGGGATGGCTTTGCAGCAGTTTCCTCTTTGTATTTCAGCAGAAATTTCAGAGTATGAGATGAGAACAGCAATGAGGATTTTGGACAAAGGCAGAAGGCCTTTAAGGGGTCTTCAAAAGCCAACAATTTTTTAGTGATGAAATTTGTTCTTTGAAGGCTCAAAACATATTTAGCCACCTTTGGGTATAACAAAAAATTATAGGTGGCTAACAGTGGCTCCACTTGGGGATGGTGCCTTCTTGAAGGCATCAAGAATTCAGACTTGATTTCTGGGAGGCTGACTAGTTGCCTCATCCATTGGGCTGTCCTTCTGTGATTGAATGATCTTCTCTAAAAACATATTTGGCAGCCATGAAAACAATGGACCTTTATCAACAAGCTTGCTACCTACCCAATCCTACAGATCTAGCATTTTTTTTCTTCATCAGAGTGCACTTGGATTGGCAAACTCTATTCACAACATTTTATTCTTTTGAAAGCAGGAAATCTAATCTATTTCTAATCCTTATTTCTCCCTGAACTCAGATTAAACAGTTGAGCTCAGATATTTCTCTACCTAGTCTACTGTTTGTTGGGATTAAACAGTCCAACAAACTTTCATTCTCTAAATTCTAGAACAGAAATTTTAAAAATAGTCAAGTCAAGATTGAGTTGTTCGACTTGCTATGATCTATGGCATAAAAACAAACTGCTCATAGATTATTATTTGCAGAAAATTAAATCAAAATGGAAGGCTTAAGATCTGAAAGTTTCTCATTATGGCCTTCTTTTCTTTACAGCTCTGTTTTTAATTTTGTTTTGAGCTGTCTCTTTCTTGATATCTGATTCAAATTTTGGGCAAATTAGAACCAGTTTTTCTCTTTTATGACTCAGAAAAATAAAACAGTTTTGAGTCATCTCTCTTTGGAGACTTTGGTTCAGATTTTGAACATGTTTGAACCTTTAATTTCTATCCTAATCTATCTACTGATAAGCCAAGATTAAACAGTTTGGCAAATCAAATTCACTACCCTATCAGTAGAAAATTGAAAGCTAATTAGTCAAGATTAAACAGTTTGACTAACTAGAAGTGTGTTTTGCAGGAGTGGCATTTAAGCTTGCACACTTTCAGATTTATTTCTCTTTTTGGCATGGGGCTGTGCCTTTCTTGTTTTTCATTTCTGCCCTCTTTTCTTTCTTTCTTTGTTTTTGTATTTTTTGATTTTTCATAACTTTGAATGCAATGGTGGATGAAATATTCATAATGAAAAAGAAAAAAAGAAGGCTTAAAAACATATCATGAATCAAGAGAAGTAATGCTTGAGCATCCTGCCATTGACAGGACCCCCAAACAAATCTGTTCCATCCAGCTCCTGTAAGAAGAATGCATTGTTTCCAGCAACTGAATGAATAGAGTAAGGGCCAAGCCATAGATTGTCAAATTTACCATGCTTTCCCTTGTCTTCTCTCTTTGAGTCCCACTTTAAAACTTTGTCCCCAATCTTGAAATTGGTGGCCTTTGTTCTTCTGTCAAAAAGCTTCTTAATGCTGTCCTGTTTCTGCAATGTTTTGTTGTACACTTCCTCTCTGATTTGCTGAAGATGAATGGTCTGATTTATTCTTTTGATCATGTCATTATCTTCAGTCTGCAATTCTTGGATAAACTTCATAACTGGTACACCAAGGCTATTAGGAAAGATTGCATCTGTACCATACACAAGCTGAAAAGGTGACATACCAATAGATTTCTTCAAAGTTAATCTGTCAGCCCAAAGTGCATGGACTAGCTTTGTGTGCCAAGACTTTTTATTGTCCTCCAACAGTTTCTTGATTATGTTCACTAAGATTTTATTGGAAGATTCTGCAAGTCCATTACCTTGAGGGTAATAGGTTGTGGAATGCCCTAGTGTTATCTGGTATTTATGACAGAAGTCAACCATTTTCTTTGATCCAAACGCTGCTGCATTATCTGTGATGATCTTGGTAGGACAGCCAAATCTGGAAAGGATATTGGTTTCTATGAACTTTATAATAACTGAATCATTGGCTTGCCTACAAGGAATGGCTTCTATCAACTTAGTGAAATAGTCTGTGGCAGTAAGGATCCATCTATGGTGGGCAGAAGATGAGGGATAGATTTCACCTATGAAGTCAAGTCCCCATTGTTGAAAAGGAGCTTCAACGGTGATTGGATGCAGAGGAAGTGGTAATAATTTTCTCTTGCCCTCAAACAATTGGCATTTATGGCAAGTAGTTGTCATTTTGTGAACATCAGGAAAAAGGGTGGGCCAATAGAAACCAGCCCTCAAAATTTTGTTGGCTGTTGACTTCCAGTACAAATGGCCTCTACACTCTCCTTCATGAAATTCCTGCTTAACCTTCTCTGCATCAAACTCAGGCAAACATTTAAGCAATATACCACTTGTATTTTTCCAATAAAGACACCTATCTACAATGCAATAGTTTACTGCTTTCAGTTTTAAGAACCTTGCCTTTGTTTTCGATAAACCAAGAGGTGTATTTAAATTAAGCAAAACATAAACGATATCAGCATACCAAGGAGAATTCATAAAATGGTTTTCAATCATGGGAGTTGAGAATTCTTCTTGGCTGTCCAAAGCATTAATCATATTAATATAAAGAACTTCAAAATTGGATTCAGCCATTAATCTAGCTAGACCTTGGCCTTTGATGAGTTTAGTGGGTTTTATCTCTAAATCATATTCGAGAATAACAACAATCCACTTACCTCTCTTACCATCTGGGTCCTGTGTTAGAATATCTTTTACAACTGAATTTGGGACAAAGGCAATGATGTGTGAGTGAAGGATGTATACTCTGAAGTCTTTCAATGCTTTAACCAAAGCAAAAGCTTGCTTTTCCATAATATTATACTTCAAAGGGGCATCCCTCAATGCCTTGCTAAAGAATACAATAGGCTGCTCTTGTCCTTGTGGATTTTTCTATAAAAGGACAGCAGCAATGGTATGTTCTGATGCAAATGAGAAGATATAAAAATCTTTCGAAAAATCAGGGCTTATGAGAACCGGTGTTTTGGTTAATGCTTGTTTCACTAGCTCAAAGGATGTCTTTGCTTCCAAGGTCCATTTTATCCCTTGCTCCTTCTTCAACATGTTTGTGATATTTCTAAGGAGCTCTGCCAAGTTAGGGATGAACCTTCTCAAAAAGTTAATCTTTCCAATGAAAGACTGCAACTCTTTGATATTTCGAGGCTGAGAGATTTGCAATATAGCCTCAATCCTCTTTAGATCTATCTTTATACCCTCTTCCGAAATAATGTGTCCAAGAAGCTTACCTTCTTGGAGACCAAATAGTGTCTTCTTAGGGTTTAAAGATATTCCAAACCTTTTGCACTTCTCGAAAACTTTTCTCAAATGTTCTAAATGTTCTTCATCTGTTTTTGAAAACATAGTGACATCATCTATATAGATAATGATGAAGAAGCCCAATTCTTCCGAGAATGCTATGTCCATGGCTCTCTGAAAGGTTGCTCCAGTGTTCATTAGACCAAAAGGCATCTTCACATACATGAAAGTGCCCCATGGAGTAGTGAAAGCTGTCTTTAATTGATCAGCAGGGTGAACTAAAATATGATTATACCCTGAATAGCCATCAAGCAACGAAATCCTTTTAGACCCCACCACCCTTTGTAAAATGTGATCCATTTTTGGTAAAGGGTAGTTATCCTTTAACGAAGCTTTGTTTAAGTCTCTAAAGTCTATAAAAAGCCTGATTTCTCCAATCTTCTTCCTAACGGACACCAGATTAGATACCCACTCAGAATATCTAATAGGGACAATAATGCCAGCATCGTGCATCTTCATGATTTCCTTCTTAACCAATGGCAACTGGACAGGGTTTATTCTGCGTAGTTTCTGTTTGAATGGTTTTTGGTTTTCTTTAAGAGGGATTTTGTGTTGTATTATTTCAATGTCATAGGATTTAAGATCTTCGTAACTCCATGCAAAAACATCAGAAAATTCTTTGAACAACTCTATGTATTTGGGTTTAATGTGAGCTGGCAAAGTTTTGGACAGTTTGATCATTTTCGGTTTTTCCTCACTGCCTATATTGCACTCCTCTACTTCAGTCTCTACAGGTTCCAGTTTTGTTTTATTGGCCACATCGTTAAAATCGAACAACTCCTCTAAAGGCGTTAGACCACTTGGCAAATTTTCATCTTTAGAATGCAGAGTTTGTAATTCTTGCGTTTCTAACTTTGTACTTAATTCTGTTTTGCTCCTAAGTTTGCTAGACCATAGATTAATATCGGCAGGTTGAGGAGACGATTCTTCTTCACCAAGAAAGTTTTCTTCACTGCAGTCTGTATCATAATCTGAATCTGAACTGTGCAGTTCGAACTCATTTCTGAATTGCATGAAGTCTTCTATTTGTTTGTCATTGTCAAACACTTGCCAATATTTTTCGTTATCAGGCACTGCTGGTCTAAACTTTATCGGAGTTGTGTTGTCTCCAGTCTCATATGGCGTTAGACATGTCCTGGCCGCAAAAGCTAGATTGTGGGCCATAATGTTCTTTTTCCTTGGGATGAAACTCAGGTTTGACTCCTCAAATGTTGTCAACAGATCCATGACATCATTCCGATAGGCTCTAAGTCTGGGATGATTCGCATTATACTCCCCATTGACTTGCCTAATGATTAACTCAGAATCCCCGTACACATTAATTCTTCTGGCTCCTAATTTCTTCAAGAGATGTAAGCCTAAGAGAAGGGATTCATATTTTGCTATGTTGTTGGAACACTGAAAGTTTAATTTGCATGAGATGCATTATGTGTGGTTGTTTTCAGTGTTAATGATCCAAACCCCTGCACCAGCATTATTTCTAGTGCATGACCCATCAAAATACATACTCCATAAAGGACTGTCTTTGGTTTCGTCTGTTTGGCGATTGTCCTTTTTAACTATGGTGCCTTCTGACTGTTCATGATTAGCGGCACCCAATTGAATTTGTTTTGACTCCTCAAATTCTTCAATAGATTGAGGGATGATGTCAGAAACGTTAGGGGTATTTTCTGGGTTGTTAAGTCCTAAAAACAATGGACTCATAACCGGTAAATCAAGACCTATGCTTTGTTTACTAATGTTTTCACATGCGACAAACTGTTTGGACACTTCTGCGTTATTATACTCTTCTTCCCTGTCAGCCTTTAATTCTGTTGAAGTGACTTGCTCGCTAGGAGTTTCATTGTTAAACATGATAAAAGAATCAAGGCCTGTATTGACAGAATATATAGGAGAGTTTCGTGGTCTGTCTTGACTTGTGACCGTGTATTGCATATGAGACTCCCTGTAAAGTCTTCTGGTCTGATTGAAAACCGGGATGGTCGCATATGTCATGTCCATCTGCATAGTCCCCTGTAACTTAGCTCCCCGGGATCTTGATAATAGCATTCCATACTTTGGGGGGACATCAGCCACAACAATGTCCATGAGTAAACATTTGGCTGGAATCTGGGCTAGGTTAACACAGAGGTCTTTGATCAATCCTAGACATTTTACTCTATTTGAGTCAAAGGAGTATAGGTCTTTGTAGGGTCTTGTAATTTCTAAACCAAGGCTCTCCATCATAGCTTTAGGCATTAAATTATGAGAAGCCCCGGAATCATGCATAGCGTTGTGTAGAATTTTGTCATGGATGTTCAAACTCACATAAAAGGGAGGAACTGGTCCCTCTTGAAACTTCCCTTCAATCTTAGGGCCAAAAATCAACTCTGGTAGGTCGTCACTAAGATTGACTGTATCTCCATTTTCCTCTATATTTAAAGCCTTCAAAATTTGGTTCTTATATACATGTTGGGCAGCTAACTCAGTTAATGGAACAGAGATTTTGATCTTTAAGATTTCCTGTTCAAGGCTGAAAGGGGTTTGATTCTTTGAAGCACTTGTTTCGACCTTATTAGCTGTCACTCTATCAAAAATTACAACTTGCTGATTTGTTTTACTTGACACAACTGTTGTAGAAGGAGTACTAGCTGAAGTGTTAGTACTGCTGATGTCTTCACTCTGTTTTTCAGAATTTTGAGTGTTTTTCTCCTTATCCTTATCAGAATTAACAGCCACTGTTTTGTCTTTTTTTTTGGCTATTTTGGGTTTAGCTGTGGTGCTGCTTTGAGAGGATTTGTCAGAGGTTTTGGTGTTGGGGGCTTGTTGACTAGTCTTGCTTCTAAGGTCATATTCTCTTTGAGGTTCTATGACGACATTTTCCATGTCCTGATAATAATTTTCATTATCATCTCTTTTGTCGTCGTAAGGTGTGCAAAGACCTTGTTTATTATCATAATGAACCTCAAAGTCATCATCCTCTTCCCCAAACATGTTGATATCCTCTTCCTCTGTTATGTCTTCTGTTTCTTCAAGCTCACTTACATAGTTTTGATGAAAGGGAGGGGTGATCTGTTGATCATCTTCCCTGGGCCTGTTCGGAGGTTGGTTCCTTCTGACATTCTGATTCTGGTTCCTATTTTGAGGAGCAGTTTGATTTTGATTTGCTTGTGCTCTCTTAATTATGCTCATCTCTTTCATCATTTCTTCCATCATTCTCTCCATTTTTGAGTTGGAAGTAGAAGGTGTGGATTCCTCTCTAAAAGATACTCTCTTCTCGCTCTTCATTCTTGCTCTTTTCTCCATCAAGTTCACTTCCACAGAAAGAGCACCCCTTTGCATGTCTTCAAGAGTTGAAAAAACTCTTTCTCTGAGTGAATATGTCATGTCTGGATCGAACCCTTCAGAAAATTTGTTTAAAGATGAGCTCTGAGGAGGTTTTAGCTCAGGGGAAAGTGCATTATAGATGCCGTTAAATCTGGTACAATAAGATTGTACACTTTCCCCAGGGTTCCTATGGAGATTGTTATAGTCAGCAAGGACTTGGAGAGGATTCTTTCTCACTTCCCATTTGTTTAAGAATGTTTGATGGAAGGCTTGGAGATCGTTAATACTATGGGGGGTTAAACCTTTAAACCATTTTCTTACTTCTCCCCCCAAACTTTGAGCAAATAGCCTCAACTTGACAAAATCATTATCAATTTCATTTCTGTCAAAGTAGTCATTCATCTTGTCCACATGTTGAGATGCTGTTATAGTATTACTAGCATCATATAATGGAATTTTGGATTGATAGTCCTGTGGAAGATTGGCTAATGGTACAGGAAGGACTAAGGGAGCATACCATGTTGCCATGGCAGGAGGTGGAGGTGGATTTACAGAAGGGAAAGTGGGCTGAGGTGAAGTGGTTTGAATAGTGGATGTAGGGTGAGTAGAAGTGGATGGACCAGGAGTAGACTGTTGAGATGATCTTGGATGAGAGACACCTAAATTGTGAAGGAAATGTAAATCAAGAGGTGTTGTTTCCCTGCTACCAGGATGTTCATTTGTTTCAGGAGATGAAAGTGAAGATTCAGAGTCTAACTGGATGATATCATCAAATGACCTAGTCCTAAATGGGTTCACTAAGTCAGTTTGTGATTGTTGCAGAGCTGAAAGATTTTCAGGGACTGAATTAGCTCTCAAGGGTGATCTGAAAACAGTTAATAATTTAACCTTAGGAGACTTCCAAAGGATACTTTCTGAATTATCAACTATCTCAGGCGGGTTAGGGTCTGGATGGGCTTTGGTGTGAATCTTTTTAGAAGCCACTATGTTATGTTGTTTAGACCTAAAACAAGAAAAGTTCAACCAGATATGACAATCTTGGAGAGGTTAACCAATCTGTTTTTACAATTTTAAATCCCACAGTCCTCTAACTGAGTTTGAATGATTTTAAAATGATAAGGGTTCTCCCCAGTGGAGTCTTAAGGTCTGCTAGGATTGTGGAGTCGCCAAGTGGAAATTTTTAGCTCCTTTCAGAGGTAAAAGGTCTTATGGTCCACCACCATGTTTATTTAATTCCAATATGAAATATTTTTAGGTTTTTCTAAGTCATTTTTCAGTTTTGTGGTTGTTAAGAATGTCCTAGCTTTGTTTCAAAACTTAGCTAAGGTTGTGAGACAAAGGCAGTCTACTCTTATGGCTAAGCCAGCTGATTTTTCAAGGTTAGATGAAGTCTTAAGAGAAACCTAGGGTTTACCTAGTTTGTCACTGATTCAAACAAGTTCCATCATGATTACCTATATTAGGCAGTGCTTGAAAAGGCTGCTTTTTACTCTGGTTAATAAAGCAGATGCTCTATGAACCAAATCTCTGACGTCGTATGATTATCTTTAAATGAAAATGATTCTGGGTTCGATTTCCCCAGCGGAGTCGCCAGAAATGTTAGGTTCTGGTGGCTCAGCTGAAAAATAGAACACTTGTCATGGAACCAGAGATTCTGAGTTAAAGTTTCCCCAGCGGAGTCGCCAGAAATATTAGGTCTCTGTAATTTATTAGCAAGATTGGGAGAGTCCAATTACAAAGTTAACATCATTTCAACCAACTTTGGGATTCTAGGATCTAGCCCTCCTGAATCCGGAGAGGGATCTCTCCAATATGTACAAAGATGGATATTGTCTTTGAAAAGCTTAAGGTAACGATATTAGGCTAGTTATGAAGGCCAAGGGTTTTGTTTTGTTGTGGATGGTTGAGCATGAAATGTTACTTGAGGGGAAAGTCCTAAGTGCAAAAGTTTCAAAAGTGAGAAGTTGCAAGAAAATAGAACAGTCTTGGCAGATAGATAGATATAACGCTGGTTTTTAGTCCATTGGGCTATGGAGTCATATCTAGGCTTTAATTGAACAAAAACATCAAGTGTGATCCAAGGGGCAAGTTATCTATACCACAAGATTATTGAGATTAAAATGATGAAATGGGAACATTAAAATGTTGGAGGGGTGGAAACTGATAATAATTTCTCAGAGGATTTATAGTCAGTCCAAACAAGAAAAGCCTCTTAAGTAACTGTTTTAAAACCAACCAAGGACAGGGCTAACCATAGAATTCTTGGGCAAGTTCTTATTAAAGCAGCTTAATTGACAAACAATCCGGTAATCCACATAATTACCTTCAGAAAGTATGAAAACACATAAGAAAAACAGAGTGTAACTTAAGATCAGATAAAGTACTTTTAAACCTAGTCTGCTTTCAGTAAACACCAAGGGAAACTTTCAGAATCTGCCTTTGGAGAAAAGAAACTAGGAATCAGGGCAAACCATATATTCACTAGTCTAACTTTAATAGAAAATAATGGAAATAACATTCGAGAACAATGTTTGAGCAAACAGAAGGACGAGGGAATGCCAACATTCCTAACTGTTTAAACCGTATTAAATCATTCTTAAATAAACAAATCGGAAGAAAACATTAAGATAAATATTTCTCAGCCAGAGAAGGTTACTGCTATACAGAAAATCCTAACCCTGTTTAAACTGTTCTTTACAGAGGGAAAATGAACAATATGGCATACATAGAAGGAAAACAATTTACAAAGAAAGAAGCACTTCACCAGTGATAAAGACCAGGATCCCAAGGAACAGCTTTTATATTGATGTCAAACCGGTTACAATCTTCAAGTCCAATGTTTCAGTTCAGCAATCATCTTCACTATTCAACCTAACTACTCTAGCGCAAACAGAGCTTCAAGGGCCAGTGAACACTATGTACAAATAGAAGTCTCGAGCTCAAGTGTATTTCAAAGTTCTGCAACCAATGATTTCTCATCTTCTTCTGAGGTATTTATAGAAGAATGAGGAGGTGATCTGAGAAAATATCTCTCAAGATAATTAATACAGTTTCAAGACTTCTCGGCCCTTTGAGAGGCTTGATGAAGAATTTCATAGGTGGAACACTGTATTAACTGCTTTACATTTATGGATTAAGCTCGGTGGGAGCTTTATTTGACTTTGAGGCTTTATGTAATGTTTGGAGTAACTCTGCAGATATTTTCGGCATTGATTTCCTTGCATAAGTAACTCCCTGGCTGCGCTGGAGGCGAATATCTGGTTTTCTTCAATAACTTCGGCCTCTGTTTGAAAGGTTTGAGGCGACAGGTGGCTCGGTGGTAGTTGAGGAATCAATTTGCCTCAGATGTGGCGGTGGAGGCTTTCTGTCTGATGAAACACTTTATGTTTTTCCTTTAAACTTTGTTTTATATTGGGAATTAGGCTTTTGATAACGGTCTTAGCCGTAATCCCCATAAAAACCATCTTCAATCTTCATCTGCTGTGCTCTGTTTTCAAACTGATACTCTTTAACTGTTTCTGAATTAAAACAGTGTCTTGTCGATGTGCAGGCCGCAATGGGCTTTTTAAAAGGCATCAATGCCCATGAAGCATTGAGAAAACAATGGAGCGAAACCCCGCAGATGGTTCTCTTTAACAGCTCGGGCGCAGGAAACGTCTTTCCCAACCCTCGGCTTTCTTTCATTAAACAATGGAAAACCATTAAAACGCCTGCAAAACACAAAAATAGTTAAGAAATCCTGCGGAAATAGGTTTAAACTTCTTCAGATGGCGGGGGAGGAGCGAAGCCGTCGGATGAAGGCAACCAACGGTGGAGATCTGCGTAGAAAGGAAAAAAGGATAGAGGGAGAAGAATAAGGAGGAGTAGTTTTGGACCGTCCGATCTGGACACGTGGACGGTCCAGATTCAATCGAAGGATCGCAATCGGGAGGGCAGCAACAAAGCATTGCGATTGAAACATTTCGATTGAAACATTGCGATTGAAACATTGCGATTGAAACATTCCGATTGAAACATTTCGATTGGAACATTTCGATTGGGCGATAACCGTTTGATCTGCAAATCAGATCGACGGCAGGGAGTAAATCGGAAGGGTGGGCCGATCGGGGGAACAGATATAAAGTATGCGATTGGAAACTTGCGATTGAAAACATTTCGATTGGAACATTTCGATTGGAACATTTCGATTGGGCGATAACCGTTCGATCTGCAGATCAGATCGACGGCCTAGATCCTTTGTTTTCTTGCACCGGCGGGACCCTTATACTTCGTAAGCAACCCATAAATTTCAATAAAAAAGCAAGGTTTTGAGTGAAATGGGCGGAATATATATATGATAGGCTGGCGCCCGATTGCGGGGCCACTGGGTGTATGGAGTGCCATGGGCCCGGGCTTTATATAACTAGGGCCAATCGTAATCGAAACATTCGGGCCCGGTCTTTTTGATCAACCCATTTTAAATTCTTCGATCGCGATTGCGCGATCGGTCTTTTTGATCAACCCATTTTATTTAAACACGTGATTTTGGCATTTTAAAACAAACTTTGGAATAATGGGTTTTCAAGTTTTACAAAGAAAAATATTGATCAGAAAGGGATTTTTCAATAGTTTAGCGCCCGATTGCGGGCTTATGGGGCAGATGAAATGATAATACGATCTGCGGTTTAGGACAAAGGGGCTGATCGCAATCGACATTTTGAAATGGCTCACAAACATGCACACTTGAATCTTTTCGATTCGATTAGCGCTTCATGGGTTTGGCGCTTGGTTTTTATGATGAGGGCGTATTGGGGAAGTGGTTTAGGGCTTAGCCCAAGGGGCTTAGGTCCATAAAAAGACTTGTATTTTTATGATTTTTCACGGTTTTTTAATGGAAACAAAGGGTGCCGAAAGGGTTAAAAAGTGAGTTTTTAACCATGGGAAGGGTGATTTATGAAGGGAAGAAACGAAAAGATGAATACTAGAGGAAAAATATAGGAAAAAAGGGAAAGGAAAAGAAGGTTCATTTCGAGTGGGAGAAAGGGAAAAGGGATGGCTTTGCAACAGTTTCTTCTTTGTATTTCAGCAGAAATTTCAGAGTATGAGATGAGAACAACAATGAGGATTTTGGACAAAGGCAGAAGGCCTTCAAGGAGTCTTCAAAAGCCAACAATTTTTAGTGATGAAATTTGTTCTTTGAAGGCTCAAAACATATTTAGCCACCTTTGGGTATAACAAAAAATTATAGGTGGCTAACACTACCCTTCTAGGAGGGAGTGGATAGGGGAGTGCCTCACCCTAAGGCAAAATACCGGTCATGAAATAAATATCTGTCTCAGGACAGATAGCAAGGTCACACCCTCATAGCACCATCACTCTGCGCCGCCTGTTCCAGCAACGGACTAGGTAGCACAGTAATCGATCCTACGACCACAGGAGGTCATTATCAAGGAACTTGAGAAGACCTCATCGATCTAGCTGATAGCGAGCATTGGCATCCTGTGCCATAGCCATATGGAGTTTAGGCCAATCTCTCTCTCTCTCCACAACATCTTGTCACCAAACAGACACACATCAGTGACATCAAAACACCAAAAAATCTAAAAATTTCCCAATTTTTTTTCAAAAAATCATATTGGCTTTTCATCGTGCCTATTTCTAGAATAGGAGCACTAACCGTGCGTTTTTATATTAGACAGACGTGGAGGCCGTACAAAAAATGCACTCACAGGCGCGAAATCTGTGCGCAAGTCCTCAGTTTCGCGTAGAGATTTCGCGCCTGTGCTTCGATCACCTGCACGGTCAAGGAAAAAAATGGATAGGTTTCCATACAAACCCATTTTGTATGGAGGCCTGCCCAGTAACACTAAAAAAATTAAAATGCAGGACATTCTAGGGCCTAGCTGACTCTAACAGCGCGAATCCCGGGTGCACAGGCTCACTGCAACAATAGGAAAGGCTCAACAGAAAGTTCTGACCTCTCAAACTCTCAAACACTCAAATGACACAAATGAGTTGAAATGAGTCATATTGGCCTATATGTCGCCCATTTAAAATTCTTTGAAGGACCACAACGAGAGCTCATAGAGCCCAATTGCATAATTGAAAGAAACATAGTGATCAGGACCTCATAATGCCCGAAGGAGACTCCACACATTTACGTCTCCGAAAAAATAATTTTTTCAGTGTAATATTCCCAATTTTTCACCTTATATTTGGAGTATTAGAGTTCTTAATTTTCTTAACGAATTAAGTAAATAAAAGGGTGGAGGGACCCATAATTCTCAATATAAATAAATATCCACTTTTTGTGTGTGAATGTGGATTAATTAAGCCTAGATCTACATAGTGAGGTAGTTGAGCAACTACTAATGTGAATGGAATTGGAGATCATGTCTCATTAATGAGATAGATAATGGAGGTTGACACAGTCAACTAAGATCTTGAAGGGATCAAATAGAAGATCATGGAGCATTCATGATGAAGTGATGGAAGATGTTGTGCAATTAATGCACACATGATGGAGAGGGTGTACATTGCACCTAGACTTGATGGATGACTTGGATAGACAACGCAGTCAAACATGGAGGATATTGTCCACTTGCACAACGCAGTTTAGATGATGGCCAAGGCATGGAAAGGATCAAATATATATAAATAAGATGAAGGCAAGAATGAAGACATGCTTGAGATTATTGATGTTGAGGATCTGTTTAGATCTGGAATTGTCATGTGACATTCCATTGCTTTCTTGGGCTGTTTAGCAAAGATTGCAAGTGCTGTTTAGCACAGGGCGTTCCTGGTCGGGAATCCCACCTCTTTCATTGAGTAGCTATTGAAAGGTTATTGTACTTCATTCTACATCGGGCATTGGTGCCGCCTATATTTTCCTACATTCTGCAGAACATTCATATTAAAAAATTGCAGATTTCTGAAGATCAGTTTAGAAGGTGGAGGTTGTCTTCAGTATTTCAGTTGGAGAACTGGTGAAGGTTTATTCCTATCACCTTGGGCTTAAAGATAAACATTCCCAAAGCTTCATTTCATATCTAGAATCAGGCCAAAATTTATTGACCTCCTAGCAGCAGTAATCCCTTCAGGAATTACACTTTCCATTTTGCAGCTCCAAAGGAGGAAGGAAGTTGCTAGCATTTCAGCTAGTAACCATGTGAGGGATCATACCCTCACCTTTCCATTAGTATTTCCATCAGCCTAAAATTTATTGCAGCATATTTTAGTAGGCATAGAGCCTCTCTTTCCCTTATAGCACAATTTTTATGAGCAGTTGCGTTGCAACAGCTGTAATCATCATTGGAGGATTGAGAAACTAGATCTAGAGCTTCTAGCTTGTAGATCTGAAGGAGGTATCAACCCTTCAAGCTTAGATCTGATATTGTGACATATTTCAGCCATCTATATGTTAGATCTAGCTTCAAATTTGTCCCAATAGATTAAGGATCAAACCCTAGGAGGGTGATTTTCCAAAGTTTTAGATCTCAAAAATCCTTTCTGGGTTATCTTGGGAACCCATCACATTGGCCAGATCTTGAATCTTGGCATCATCAGAGCTCTTGGGCTCCCTAGATATGCATTTTATTTTGTAGGATTTACATGTATATCAGCAGCAGCAGGGGAAACGCAGTATTTATTCTGTAAGCTCACCAGTTACACAGTGCTAGTAGCAGCACCATTATAGGGTGATTCTAAGCCTTCTCTTGGGCTAGATCTACTCATTTTCTAAACATTGTGTAACTGATTCATCTCCATATAATAAAATGGCTCAGCTTCTCTGTAAATTCTGATGTTATCTTGAGATTTATTCTTTACTTAGTTGCAGTTCTTATATTGTGTTTAAGTATTACTGTATTCTCCCTTTTGGGATATTACAGTGGTATCTGAACATGATCTTTGGCTCACCTTGTGGACACTTCATCTTTTGCATCAAAAGAAGAAGAAGATAGATGAGATCTATCATGAAGGAGGATTGTATTTTTTCCACTCCTCTCTTTATATCCATGTAAGATCTCTCCAAAGAGGTCAATCAAATGAAGAGGGAAAGGAAAAAGGAGAATCCAAGAAGAAAATTTGATGAGGAAGGTCCAAGCACTTCCTATCAGCAAAAAAGAAAACCAGAGAATCGTAGATCTTCTCCTAGATCTACTATACCCACTTTATTTGGAGAAGGTGAAGGGTGTAGAAATGAAGAAAGGAAAGAACCTAAGACTCATGAGACTCTCAGTCTGTATCTTGAAGAGTACAAAGCACAATCTATAGCATTCAAATAGATTCTAACTCTCCAAGAATTCTTCCAAATCAAAGAAGAAAGAGGATCCTATAGCGAAAATAGAAGAAAGAGGCATAATAGATTCTATTCACCTACATTTGATGGATCTTTATAAAAAATTGTTAAGGCTTGGAGGAAAGTGTTAGATTCATTTTTTAGGCTACATCCTGTAGCTGAAGGAGAGGCTATCCAAATTGCAGCACTTCATCTTTTAGGTGAAGCCAATGATTGGTGGTTTGGTCACATGGAGCATGAAAAGGTGACTAAATTTTCAAATTTCCTTCACAAGTTGAGGAAGAAGTTTGATGTAAGAAAACCAGAGATGTATCACAAAGAGACATTTCCTAAGGAAACAAAGGAGAATGCCAATATTGTCACTTTGGACAAGAAGTCACTACATTCACCACCAGCTGCAGAAGTACTTTCATTCGGAGAAGAGACACTTGAAACTTTGCAAGATAGTCTTGAGCTCTTGACACATAGAGTCCCATGCTTGATTTAGGAGTTGCATGAGGGAGAGGAGGAAGATTCAAACTTTGTCACATTGGTAGAAGAGTAGCCATCTGTCTTACCAGCAGTTGGAGACATCATTGTCCCGGTTGGAGGAAATTTTGTGTTCTGTTAAGAGGTTCCCACACATCAGTTGATCCAAGGTATGCATACCATTCATCACCTATTTTTTCAGTAGATCTTATTGAAACTTATGGGAATGTGCCATCAGGGCCAATGCATAACCAAGGGTTAAAAAAAAATGCTGATTTGAAGCAGCAACATATCACAGCGCAGAGGACCCTTGATCTGATCAAGGAGGAGATGAAAATCTATCCCAGTTTGTCATGGATGAACTACATTCAACCTCTTGAGTTGAAGTGTAGGGTTGTAGAAAAAGGGATGAGCATGATCCTATGTACAATGATTGGTTATGAGATCAATATTGTACCTTTCTTTAAGACATTCTAAGTATTACCATGTAGATCTACATCGTTTTCACTTAGTAGTAGTGATAATAAAGGAGCCCCATTATTCTTGGAGCATTCTGAAGGTAGCTTCTCTCATGAAGCAATGGAGGATAAGATGATGAATGGTAGATATCTTGAGATGAGAAATATTTTCTCCTTTCTTGATGACATTTTCTCAATGAGCATCTCACAACTCAAAGAGAGACTTCTACCTGCAACAGATCCAGAACCTCATTGGTTTTGGAAGGTCATGGATGAGAATAAGGTCTCATTAAGAGATCTCATTGGAGGTGCACTTCAACATCTCATGGAGTGCAAAGTTTTTCATCAGTTTGAGGAGGTTGGTGTCCTATAATGGGAGGATACCAAGTATTTGTAGAATGATATCCATCATCCACATTGGAATGAATGGTTGATAGTATGGAGAAAGGGGTTACCAAACCACTTGCAAATTTATGATACAGGCCAGCAAGAAGCATGGCTACGCTGGTTACTCTTGGGTGAGTATGGCTACCACTCAAGGAGTCATATTTTGCTGATTCATGCTTTATACATTACTGGAAGAATGCATAAGAAAAATGCATGGTTAGTTTGGTTATTGATGAGAGAGTTTTGACATCACATGTTATATCTTATGTCCTTGTATTTACCCTTGTTTGGGATATGTCTCATATATTTACATGTATTTCTGTTTGGGATGTATCTCATGTTCATGTATGTAATTCAGGTTGGGAGAAAGCATAACTCTTACATGATGTGGCATAAGGGAGCTTGTTTGTATTTTGTTGATGAGACATTTCACATGTCCATTACTTTATTTTTTCTCCATGACTTGCATCATGATAATGCAAGGAGGTAGCAAGAATCCTTGTTGCTATGGTTACTATTGGGAGAGTATGGGATGGATTCTTCCCATACATTGCATGACACTACTGGAGGATGGCAACAGAAGGCCTTACAACGTTGGCTTCTGTTGGGTGATTATGGTCATTGTACATGCTATAATGATGATGTGATAGGGCAGCAAGATTTCTCATGGAGGTGGCTTCTCTTGAGAGAATATGGACTCTACGCTTCGTACACTGATGATGTGGTATGGCAGCAAGAGGCATTGCTGCATTGGATTCTTTTGAGAGAGTATGGCTCTCATATTCTCATTTATGTTGAGTTGGCATGGAAACAAGAAGCATTGTTGTGGTGGCTTCTTTTGAGAGAGTATGGCTCTCTTACTTGTTTTCATGATGATCTAGCATGGTAGTAGAAGGCTTTGCTGCGTTGGTTGTTATTAGGAGAATATGGTTTGACAATTTTTATGTTTTCCCATATGTCTCTACTTCTTATTTTTCACTATGATGATGTGATGTTTGATTCCTACATGGCCAACATGGCTAATAATGAGGGCATTGATGTATGTAATCTACTCTATGTATCATGGGTTGGAGAGATAGTTCATGAGTTGGAACTTTCCACTTTGGGAATGAACCGCTTTATCTTATGTATTTCATGTATAGAGAAGAACTTTGTTCATCATATGGTTGCCACTTGGAGATTAATTGATGGGGATGGGTGTCTAACTTTTCAGTTGGAAGCCATTCTAGACATTCTAGAGAGGCAACTTTGGAGCTGGACATACATGACACATTGTGACAGATGGGGAGGCCTTCCACTTGAGGATGCCATTTGGAGGGAGGATTTTTGTTGTATCATCAAATTTTGCAGTTGCTTGAGGACAAGCAACACTTTTCCAGGGAGGACTGTAATATTCCCAAATTTTCACCTGATATTTGGAATATTAGAGTTCTTAATTTTCTTAATGAATTAAGTAAATAAAAGGGTGGAGGGACCCATAATACTCAATATGAAAAAATATCCACTTTTTGTGTGTGAATGTGGATTAATTAAGCCTAGATCTACATAGCGAGGTAGTTGAGAAACTACTAATGTGAATGGAATTGGAGATCATGTCTCATTAATTAGATAGATCATGGAGGTTGACATAATCAACTAATATATTGAAGGGATCAAACATAAGATCATGGAGCATTCATGATGAAGTGATGGAAGATGTTGTGCAATTAATGCACACATGATGGAGAGGGTGTACATTGCACCTAGACATGATGGATGACTTGGATAGACAACACAGTCAAACATGGAGGATCTTGTCCACATGCACAACACAGTTTAGATGAGGGCCAAGGCATGGGAAGGCTCAAACACTATATAAATAATATGAAGGCAAGAATGAATACATGCTTGAGATTATTGATGTTGAGGATCTTTTTAGATCTGGAATTTTTATGTGACATTCCATTGCTTTCTTGGGCTGTTTAGAAAATATTGCAAGTGATGTTTAGCACAGGGCATTCCTGCTTAGGAATCCCACCTCTTTCATTGAGTAGCTCTTGAAAGAGTATTGTACTTTATTCTACATCAGGCATTGGTGCCACCTATATTTTCCTACATTCTGCAGAACATTCATATTCAGAAATTGCAGATTTCTAAAGATTAGCATTCCCAGAGATTCATTTCAGATCTGGCATCAAGCCAAAAGTTATTGACCTCCTAGCAGCAGTAATCCCTTCAGGAATTACGCTTTCCATTTTTCAGATCCAAAGGAGTAAGGAATTTTCTAGAATTTTAGCTAGTAATCCTGTGAGGGATCATTCCCTCACCTTTCAATCAGTATTTCCATCAGCCTGGATTTTATTGCAGCACATTTCAGTAGGCATAGAGCCTCTCTTTCCCTTACAACGCAGTTTTTATGAGAAATTGTGTTGCAGCAGCTGTAATCATCATTGGAGGATTGAGAAGCTAGATCTAGAGCTTCTAGCTTGTAGATCTGAAGGAGGGATCAACCCTTCAAGCTTAGATTTGATCTTGTGACATATTTCAGCCATCTATATGTCAGATCTAGCTTCAAATCTGTAATCCTAGCAGATTAAGGATCAAACCCTAGGAGGGTGATTTTCCAAAGTTGTAGATATGGAAAATCCTTCCTGGGTTATCTTGGGAACCCATCACATTGCCCAGATATTAAATCTTGGCATCATCAGAGCTCTTGAGCTCCCTAGATATGCATTTTCATTTGCAGCATTTACATGTATATCAGCAGTAGTAGGGACAACGCAGTATTTCTTCTGTAAGCTCACCAGTTACGCAGTGCTAGTAGCAGCACCATTGTAGGGTGATTCTAAGCCTTCTCTTGGGCTAGATCTACTCATTTTTTGAACATTGTGTAACTGATTCATCTCCATATAATAAAATGGCTCAGCTTCTCTGTAAATTCTGATGTTATCTTGAGATTTATTATTTACTTAGTTGCAATTCTTATATTGTGTTTAAGTATTACTACATTCCCCCTTTTGGGATATTACATTCAGTTCTGACAGGTATTCCCTCTCTTAACGTCTTTTCATTCAACACATTTTTTGAATATATTTTAATGAAAAAGATGCTTTCACTAGGGGTATTTTGTTGCAGGTATTATACAATACGAAAAACCACCTATTGTCCCATGCACCGAAGGTTCCAGAGCAGGTATCATTCTTCCCTCAACATGATAGAGTCCCAGATAAAACTTGCATATCCTGACATCATTTCTCCACAAGAAATAAACCATAGGTTCCAAACACCCGACCATGTTTATCATCTCCCCACCTTGCACATGATAAACATCCTCTTTGGTCGGTAGAGCCTCCTCCTCCATGCCATCCATCACTCAAAGTAGACCATGCATCAAAAAATCTGATGCCATGGTCATATAACCTCAGTTTGGGAAGCATCGCATGATCATTCATCCACCATGCATCAAGTCACGTTTTACCAAATTAAAATAAAACCCCTTTACTGGACTACCATTTTTGCAAGAAAATAGAACATGCACCACTGCATCTCGCATTTGACCTACCATCCCCCCATCAGTATATCCCATCTGTGATATTTTCCATCTGCTTCACCACCCTCACACCAAGACCAACCAATGGGGCCCCCACCCTCAGCAAAAACACCTTCCTCACATCATCAGTGAGTGATCATTTTTATGTTTTTGGGGCACCCATCTCCGTGTTTTGTACAATACAAACCCATTTTTTATTATTTTGGAAATTTTACAAAGATTCATTAGGAGAACATCCCCCACTCATCCATCCATTTTTATCCCATGGCAGCAGTCCCTAATCACCTTGGGCCGGAGTATCACACCTTTCACGCAAAGCCACCACGACATTCATAACCAATATATACCCACCCTGGATGTCCTACCGACATCAGGGCTTTCCCCATCAGAAATATTTATGACTACCGACAAACTGCTTTTTTCATGCTTTGACCTTGGGCCACTGAACTCCCATCATTAGTGTTTAACCAGTTCTTTCCATCTTGCCAATGTTAAAACTATCATATCAGAGACCCTGGTCCCTTGTATCAGTCGCTCTCTCATTCAATTGAGGCTTCCTTTTTTTCAACTTCAACAACCATTCTCCAAAAGGGAAGCAATACCTTGGATGGATCTTCATCTCAATAGGGGCATCCTCGGGTGGCACTATAAGAATCATCATTTCCCATAGATGTCATTAATCCTTCTGACATTCGACTACAACACAAGCTTTTATGTCAAGATGGTATCGTAATTCACAACCATTGCCTTTGTCCAAATTCGTCGAAGACTCATACCATTATAAGCATCTCTTTCAACAATGCTTACATAGGAAGGTCCTAGTCATACACCCATGCCTACAATGATAATTTATATGCCATACCCAGATTATGCATGTGGGTACCGCTTTCAACCTATTGTCAAAGAAAAAACATCCCTGAGGGCGTCAACAATCGTCATCATCAACCAAATTAGCAGATATCTACCATATCAGTGACACAGACAAAACCTTTATCTATCAGATAGGATTTTTAACTAGCCAAAGCATCATGAGCATGGGACATGCCTGCCTCGTATAAAAATTCTATTTATTGTATCATACTATCTCTTGAAGGTTCCCGATAAAACATGGTCCCTCTTTACCCACTGTAAGGGGTCTCCAGCCTTGGGCTGTACGCATGTATCTCTCTCTCTCTCGACACAGGTTACACATAATAGAAACTGTAATGTATTTTAGCTATACAGTTCTTCCTAGAAATCACACATTAGGGGGAAACCGTTATCATTGGAAAATCGGACAAGCACAAAGGAATAATGAAATGTCAAGAAAAAGAATTTACAGGGCTGAGAAACATTAGAGAATCTGAAAATTTTAAAAATATCTAAGGTCAAGAGGTAAAATATCAAATTGCGCACATAAGACACATGAAAAATGTGCTCCACGTGCATTTTTCTTTGATAATCATGCTGGTCACCACAACTTTCCCTTAAAAACTTGAGCGGTCCTGAGCATGGTGGAGGTCACCATCCGGGACCACTTGACACACTTTAGGAGAAGATTCTTCATTTGAGGTCACCCAAGGACAACACCTTGAGACCTCAACTGAGCACACGATGGAATCAACCCCCACTCTTGGGTCACTATCCAAAAGTGTACCAAGAGAGGGAAGAAGGATTTGAATTTGCCTATAAATTTCCACCATGAGAAGAACAAAATGAGAGCACATTGTTGTGCTGGCCAAATTTCCCGTGAGAAAACCAGTAGTGTGTGATCCGTAGCAACAATAGAGTTAGAGGATTCAGTTTTTGGCCACCCAACAACTCAAATCCCTTAGGAGAAGAGAGAGGCCTTGCAGAACTAGCTCAAGGGTAAATCCATCCTTGCATTAGGTATTAGAGCTCCATAGCTCTAAGGATCCACTGCAAGTGTGTAATGTTCTACTACTTCTTTACTAATAGAAGCTAATAAGAAGGGATTAGTTCTCCGTTCAGATTATTGGCTCATTTGAATCAATTGAGCTTGTGTTTATGTTTTGTTGTAGTTTTGTTTCTTCTTCTTATTTGGAACATACTTCTTATTTGTAGCATACTATGTTCCATAAATTAATTTGTTTTACATGTTAATATGTTTCCACTAGGTAGCTAACAATTCTTTTTGCCTGTGACCATTGCTTGTAGGTTGCAACCATTCCTACAAAGCACCAGTGTTTTAGTACAATCGTGCACTAAACACACCATAACAGTTGGGTTGAGGGAAGCATGTCGTTGCGATATCATGACACAATGAGTTTAGCAGGCATCACTAAGTCCTTTTGGACTCACACATCTCAATAAATCCCATTCACCCATGCCTAATTGTGTATTTCAATTAAAAGGTCAGTGTCCGGGGTTCCAAAATTGTGGTTGTGCTCATAGACACAAGTTCTATTGAAAGGGAGCTTGACAAAGAAACAAGGCTATGAGCTAAATTTTAGCCTGAGGTTAAGGAAAAGGTAAGAGGAATTTCCTCATGGGTACTCTATTATAATTATTGTATGCGTGTATATATATATATATATAGGCTTGAATATCCTGATTTTAAAGAGGACTCATCCATCCCCGTTGGCATATATTGCATGGTTGGCACATGTTGTGACTATATAACACGGGCTTGAATTCAACGATTTTTTTTTAATGAACAAATCCCCCCACTTGGATTATATAACCTGTAGTTGGGTTGAAGAAAAAACCTTCCTACCATGTCATAGAATAATAAATTTTGTTGGCATGAGAAGGTCCTCTTGGAGTCGCACATCTCAATCAATCCCATTCAACTCTTTGTACTATTCACAACTTGTCATAGAAACAAATGGACAATATTCTTCCAATTGTGGAATTTGTAACTTGCATAATATTTTTCCGTCATTAGTGTCGAATGCATAGTCAAGATTATCTTTGTGACTGTATACTGCATTTTTTTTACAAATTGCACATTTAGATGAGAGCGGAAGCATAGGTTGTTTGCAATTGCTACATTTTTTTAAATGGTGAAGAAAATACACTTTTTGGTCTTTATGTAGCTTGTACCTATTTCAAAGGCTAATGGTATCTATCAGGCTAAAATATCTCTAAAAAAAAGATATAAGTTTTTTCACAAAACATAAAATAAATTCTAGTTAAAAGACAAAAAAGTTGATAAAATACCTGTCTTTTTTTTTTATTCAACAAAAGAGAGCAAGTGTGTCTTGGAAAACTCATCATTGAGAATGTCAGCGAGGCTTACTATAGGAGGATGTAGGATCTAAAATCCTCTTGAATCGATTCTTACAATGTCCTTGAAATGGTATGGTGGTGTGATTTTTTATTGTAGCTCATACTGTATTTCCAGAAACTATCATTTGTATACTTTATTAAGCTGAAATTGTAACAGGATTGCACAAAGTGCATGAATTTTAATGAATAAGTAGGCATATAAAATTAAAAAATATAATAGTATATTTGTTTACTTTACAACTTGACTTGTCTTATGCTACTATTCCTGTTTTTAGGCAATTGAGGAAATTGTACAGGGAAACAAAATGAAGTATATGATAACTAGTAAGGAGAAGCCCATAAATCATCCACTACAGGTCTAGAATCTTTTATTTTGTATAATGATGGTGTTTTAATGATGTAAGTAATCATCTAGTCAAGATAGATGATGTACCAGAAGTTTCAGAGAGTTTTAGAGAAATTCTTGATAAAGAAAAAGAAAAGGTCACTTCTTCCGAATAGCCTTTAGAAGAATATAAAATCAGTGCGGATCAGAAAAATGAGGTGACTGAAAAAAGTAAATCAGAACCAATAGTTAAGTTTAAGTGTTAGTATGAATCCTTTGTCGAAGTGTACGAAAAAGGACCACTTTAGCTACGCATAACTAATAGCCCTAACAACAAAAGTGGCTGCCAATATCTTCAGATCTACGGTTAGTTAGACATAAAAGAGCTGCAAAAAACCAGATCTATGCATGGAAAGACATTAAGCAGAAAAAGTAAGGGTTTGCTCCATATACCAATAGACAAGACAAGAACAATTTTTGAAAGAATTTTTATATTAATGGGGCACCTGGGAGGAAAACAAGAAGGCATATCCAATTCTCCTTAGTGGGATGGGTTCTTGGAAGTTCTCAGCACTTCAGATCTAAGATTTCTCTCTCTTGTTGGTGTAGAAAACCCACACAAATAATGGAACTCAAAGGGAGCTCACACAGCAAATGGCAGAAAATGGTGACCAAGTGTATAGATCCAGAGTGATCTAATAGGCAACAAAAGGTGAAGAATGGTAAGAAAAACCCTCCTATTTATAACAAAATATTGGGTCATTCTAGATCTTGGTGCATGGGTTAACCAGATCTAGATCCACTTTTTATGGAATATTTTATTATATTTGTTGGAGGAAAAGGTATTTGACTTGGGTCAAATCCCTTAATTTGTCAAAAATAAATAAATAAATGATTTATTTATCTTTTTAAGGAAGCGGTTAGAAGATAATCAAATAAATAATGATTTATTTAATTATTTAAGGAAGTGGTTGAAAGATAATTAAATAAATAGTGATTTATTTAATTATTTGTGGGTGGTTTGGTCATATTTAACAAGGAATATTATCTAAATAAGGTTTAAATAATTATTCCTAGAAAATAATAAGATAAATAAAGGTTTATATAATTAATTTCTTTGATTTTGGGTTAAACATGACTGGGAATAATAATTAAATTATGGTTTAATTAATTATTCCATGAGGAAAATCAAACAAATATAGGTTTGTTTAATATTTCTTTTTGGAGTTTCCTGTTTTAACATAGTGAAAGCAGTTTTACTTAGGGTAAAACTGGTCTTACATGGTGTGCTTGGGTCCATCTAATGATAATAGGTTAGATGACCAAAAAATGGTGTAACAGATTGCCCCCCAGCGTGCGAGTGTCAGGAGCAAATCGTATGACCGAAGTACGTTGTAAGAACACAATCACTAGACAACAAAAGGGATGTCAAAGAGAGAAATGTGAGGTAGATAGTGTGCTGAAGGACTAGACCCTGAGGAGACGAGACTTGCAGGTGCAACAAGTCTCTTTTTATGAGAGGGTACCTGTGCTGAAGGCGGCGGAGGAGGCATACCTATGCCCGCCGAGACAAAGTACAAAAGAATAGTGTGTCCAGTAAACAAGGGACCGAACCATAAAGTACAGCTGGCATAATCATGAGCCAGATAAAAATACAATGAGGAATCCCACATACATGTTGTGCCTGGGATAACAGCCAGGACTTGTACAATAATATCCGAGTACATGAGATACAAATACAACCCAAATGCCCCCTGTAAATGGGGAAGGGCTCACAAAATCTGACTGATACATGCAAGTTGAAGAGGCGCTGCAAGTGGCTACGGCCAACATCATCAAATATCTGGAGCTGCATCGAAGGCTACAAAGAAGAGGTCATCCGGGCATGTGGGGGGCTACCTGCAGGGCCACCCCCTCATGAGGGTTGAGACATCTCACACACACCCGGGAATCATCAAGAGATGCTGCTAGATCACTGGACCATCAAGTATACGAATCTCGATCATGCTGAAAGGAGCTAGAGAAACAATCAAGTCAAAGGGAAATGAGAGATCCCTTGGCCTGATCCGAGGCACCGAACAAGAGTGGAAGCTGGAACCAAGGTACACCGCCCTCTAGACCTGGCTTCTGGAATGAAGGTGCTGATGTCGACAGAAGGAGGTCTGCCATAGTTGAGGGAGTGAGATGTCCCCAACTAAGGCACGAGAGAAAACAGTAGAGCGACAGACAGACTGACACTAATGATGAGAGTGAAATGGAAAGGACTGCATAGTGAATGGACGACTTCCCTTGTTAGAGCATAAAGGGCATGAATGACATGGCAGCGACTGACACAATATCATATGGGACAGGGGACAGTGGGACTGAAGGTCATAATGTGCGACACAAGAGAGAGACCAAGCAATGAAGGATGGAGAGCTATAGTGGGGTACAAAGGGACGCGGTATAGACTCCATGGAGGGAATGATGACTCAACTTGGATGCTCTAAACAAGGGCGACTTGATGGTGCTGCCACACAGTAAAGGCCCCAATGGGGGATCGTGGAAACATGAGTACATGATGGGAACTCATGACGAAAATCGACACGAGCGAAGACAAGTAAGGAGGCAAGATGGTGCCCCAAGTACAAGTGTCGTAAGTGAGGAAATTCGATTTTAAGGAGAGGTGAAGTGACCCTTCTTGGACAAAATGTGTCCTGGTGAAGTATCAGATCACGAAAAACTAACAGATACCCATTTGGGGGCTCAGTGAGAGCTTTCCAACGGTGCAGACGGTTCGTTAAACGGGGCTACGGTGTGGTCGCAGCAGTCGAAAGAAGAAACATGGGTTCTCTTTTAATAAGGCAGTTTTCCCTCCAAAATCACTCATTTGCTATTGTTGCTGTGGTGAATGTGGAGAGGAGAGAAGGCCCTAAATCTTGCGGCGAACGTAGCAGACAAACCGACCGTTGGAATCGAGATCTGTCAGTTGCAGGTAAGAGGCCTAACCTTTCTCTTGCATTTTGATGGATTAAATTTTCAGTTTAGGGTCCAGAAATCCAGAAACAGCCCCTCCTTCATCTCTACGTCCGGGTCGCACTTTTTGGGCCAAAAAGTGCGACCTGGGAAGCAGGTTTCAGGCAGAAAAGTGTGACCTGTCCCAGAAATGGGCAGAAAACTGTGACCTGGGAGATGAGGGGGTTTTGGTGCTGTTTTATGGCTGGAAGTTGGGTTTTGGTGTTTGGTTATGGTTTTCCCGATCTGTACGATGAAAAAAATGATGTGTTTGTGCAGGTATGGCAGATTTACGGGTTAACTCGAGAGAGAGAGATCTGGGGACACTACGGGCAGAGATCCAGGCGGATCAGGGCGTCCGCCGTGTATTGGCTAGATTTGGGGTTCTCAAGTTTTTGGAGAACCCTTTGATGAGAGCAGGGGAACCATTATTGGCCCAGATTATCAGTTACTGGGATCCAGATTAGGAGGTCTTTGTAGTGCAGGGGCACAGGATCGAACTGACGGTCCAGGACGTGTATTTCCTGACTGGTCTCCCGCCACTGGGGATGGTGGGAAACACACAGCCAGTATTGCCGCGGGGGCGGAATATCATGGAGTTCGTGGAGCGTCATTATCGACCGGGTCTCCAAGTCAAGGGGACTTGAATTCCGATCGGGGATCTAGAGAGGCTTCAAACCTGTGCAGTGGCTGCAGCTATGCTGCATATCCTAGGCAACCAGGCGCTCCATCACATCACTGGGGGGCAGATGATGATAGTGGAGAGTGTGCTGGGTGGGACCTACTATGGGTGGGCCCAAATGATGTTGGTGTCGCTAAAGCGACAATTGTCACTATGCAGGCGGTAGGTGAACCATGATTGTTCATATGGGACTTTTTTGTGTGCCTTCTTCTTTGAGAAGATCCCAACCTTGAGGCCTCGTGTACAGCTTCCAGGTGGGGGCCCGAGAGAGCCCGGGATGCGCCGTTGGGGATGGCTACTGTGTAGAGGAGGAGGAGGGGCGGTCGGGCGAGTGTTTCGACCTGATTTTTTTGCCCATTGGGATCAGATGCCATTGTACATAGACGACTATCCCTATAGTGGGATGAGCTATTGTGGAGATCCGGACCTGCCACTTCCGCCTGGTCGAGTCTGGGGGCCCGATGGTAAGTGATAGATTGCTATTCTTGTGTGGGCATGTTAAAGTTTTTGAATAGTAATTGACGGTACTGATTCATGTACTTTTGGTATGCAAATATAGCACCGGTAAAATCGGCCGGATATATGGGACGACCGGCAACATCTGGAGCTATAGGTCCGAGTGGGTCGAGAGCGGCGCAGAATGAGGATGCAGCTGCCCTGCTGGAGGACATCCGATGTAGATGCGAAAGGTTGTTGACCGGAGTATCAGAGCGCGGGTGGCAGGACTTAGACGACCAGTTCATAGAGCCATGTGTTGGTCTACCCTCGGAGTGGCGAGGTGTCATGCGGCGCATGGCGATGGCCGGTCAGGCGATGCGCGATCTACATGCTGCAGGGGCAGAGCCATTGGCCCGGGATCCTCCAGATAGTGATTAGGGGTGGGGCATGTGGTGCCCCCTATTAGGTATGTAGGGGCAGGTGGTGCCCCCAGTTTTGGGTTTTTGTAACATGCTATGGGCATGTCATATGTATCAGAGTAGATGGACTCTAAACACATGTTTTGCGACACATATTATGGATATGCATCGTTTTTTGATGGTTATGAATGTTATTGTCTTGTATGAAATGTGTGTGATAAATACCAATCTAGAACATGGTTTGCAATACTATCTACATAGTGATTCTGTTCTCGAGGTACATGGTTGAAAGTTATGGTTTCAAATGCACGTATCAAGAGTTTCACTCGTAAATAGCGTCTAAACAACACAGGGTTATGCACACGATAAACACCATTTAGTTGCATTACAAGAAGTAGGGAATCCAAACGAATGTGCAGATGGAGGATGCGATGAAAGAGGGCATCGGCTAAGAGACCACGCAATGCATCATATTTGGCCTGATTTTTGGTGGCAGAACCAATGCATACCCCGTTAGAAAGAATAAGGGCATGCAAGGGGGTGAAGATGGCCCAAATTTCCGGGGCTAGACTCCTGGAGTAACGACTTGCACCATCGGCGTAACCGATAAAGGGTGTGGACGGGGGGTCCTGCGGAATGGTGTGACAAGACAACAAATGAGGGGAGGAGAGGCAATGACGGCAGCGTGAGTGCACAGAAGTCACCGGGCGGAAACCGCGGGAGGGAGTGCAAGGAGCAGGAGGACTATGACTCATATACAAATCAGAGGGTGGTATATGAGGACTATCGGAAGTATGGTGAGGACTCGGGCTGCGGAGGTCAATAGAGACACAGGTGGGGTGATCTCGTGTATGGGTAGGAAAGGGGTGGTCAAGGGACACAACAGGGGAGGATGCAGAGGGGCTAGGCTCCAAGTGTCTCGCAGAGGAGGATAGGTAAAGAATGGTTACAATAGACTCTGTCATCTGAACATCAGGGGGGGGAATGTCGATGGGAGCGGGGGGATCCTCAGGCTAACCTGAAGCGTACTGCGCGAGAATGGGAGAGGCAGATTGATTTTGTTCAACCTCATACTCTCGGATCACCTCTAAAGAGGCGCGATAATGCGTCAGGTGAAGACAATGGTGGGAGTAATGGCCATGAACGCCGCACAAAGCACAGGGCTTGTTGGTGCGGAGAGTCTTGGGGTTCTTGGTTACAGACGAAGAAGCAATGGAGGCTTCAGGGACCGTAGACTCGGGGAACGCGACTTCAACCATGGGCTGAATACGGGGCAACTCGGGACAAGCGTGGGTGGCATGACCGATGACATCACATAAGGCGCAAGGCTTCGCGGGTGGAGAAGGGGCCGGGTCAGTCGTGGTGGTCTTGTCTTTAGGTGCCCCCTTGCGGGCTTTGCCTTTCTTTCCGGGAGCCATCACGACAGGAGAAGGGTCCTGTGGAGGTGCTGGGGGCACAGTGGCAACGGAGGAAGCGAGGGGGACCGGTTGAACCAGTTTCAAAGCCATATAAGGTTTGGGATGACCAGGAGGGGTGGCGGCTGGGGGATCAAGGTACCAGACCGGTATGCCCAAGGTCAAGTTAGGGAGAGAGAGGGTGGCCATGACGGGGACAGAATATACTCCGGGAGGGGGAGCTAGGAAAGGGATCTGCCCAGCAGGGTAATGACCAGGAGGGACGACTTCGAGATGGTTAAGGCCAGGAGGAACCGATCCAGGAGGATAAAGGGGTTCAGGGATACCAGCTGTAGGGAGAGGGCCAGAAGGAGGAGGTCCGGCTGGCTGAGATGAATGGCTAGGAGCGGGTTGTGGAGGGCGAGGGAGAGGTTGTTGACTAGCCGAGGCAGGCCGCTTACGGGCAGCCTGGGACGATTGCATCATGCAAACATTCGATAAGCTGGGATCGGTGACAGGAGGGGGGGGGAAGGTTAGGGAAAGTTCCAAGCAGGGAGGAATCTTTGTAAATGCCAGGGGAGACACTGGTCAAGGAATCGACGGTTTGCTTCTTGGCTACAGAAGAGATGGTCGTCTCAGGGGAGGTCTGAGATTTTGGCTCATGATATGTCAACTGGTCAATGGTGACTATCTTTCCATTATGGGGGAAAGACATCTTGCGAAAGACCGCGGATGGGACAGCAGACATACCATAGGTGTAGCTTCGCCCCAATAGAATGTTGTAATCTAGCGGGGCGTCGATGACTTCAACGTCAACGCAAACAGTCTTACCGGCGAGGGTGATAGGGCAATTACGAAACAGGCCAATGGGCTGGGAGGCATGGCCGTCCCACGCTCGAAGGGTGATCGTGGAAGGGGCCAACTCAGGGGATTCGAGTTGCTTCCAAACCGAAGCGGACATCACGCAGGTGGATGTCCCCTCATCAATTATGCACCGGGAAACGTTGGCGTTCCGGATTTTGACTGGGATTTGGAAGGCGACGGAAGGAGGGAGAGGAGGATGGTCCGATTGAGTGGCGTCGAAAACAATCATTTGGTCATCATCAGGATCTACAACGCCCACGGCAGATAGTAGAGACTTCTTTTGGGAAGGGCACGACTGGAGGAGTTCCAGTGTGGAAATGGTGGCAGGAGATTGCGCCAAATCATCTACTATGCTATACGAATGAGCAGCTCGACCGGAAGTAGTGTTTCGGCGTAATGGTCCCTTAGGAGTCTTGGTATGAACCTCAAATTTGGGTTGAGGGATATGTAAGGGGTCATTCGGTGTCGAAAGAGGCTCTGTAGAACCTAAAGAGGGAGGCTCGGAGGCAGACTGAGCAAGAGGCTGGGGGTACTGGCGGGACCGAGTTTGAAGATGAAGGTTGACGGTCAGGGAAGGATCAGAGTGCATCATAAGGATCTGGTAATCAGAGGAACCAGAAAGAGAAGGGGGAGTGGCGACCTATCTATCAGGCGGTTGGGTAGCCATGAATCCTTGCTGAGGGAAAGGATCAGTAAACACAGCTGGTTGGGTAGTGGCCACATTAGGAGGAGCATGAGGGGAGGCGTGTTGTCCGCGCAATGTGGCTTGAGACTCCCACATCTGCCGCATATGGGGTAAGAGGGGACAATCATGGGTATAATGACCATAAACACTGCAACACGAACAAGGCTTGTTTGTGCGAAGCGACCTGTCTAGCTTGGGCTGAATGCCCTGTTGCTGGTTGGCAGTGTTAGGGTCCACACCAGAATTGGGTCCACGGGTACCAGGGGCAGATGGGTTCGGATTGCCTTTCCGCCTTCTTTGAGAATAAGGGGGATTAGTCGCGCTCTGTTGTGCAAATACTTGCCCTGGAGGGGGCTATAAGTGTTGTTGCGGGTTTGGAGGAGGCGAGGGAGATGGAAGCGCATATGCTGGAGGAGCTGGCGCACCAGGCTGCAGATAAAGGTAATGTTTAGGTTGGGCAACATTGAGGTAAGCAGGAGGTTAGGCAAAAGGAGGAGGCATGCCGTATCCTGGATACATGCTATCGGGAGGGGGAAGAGTGTTGGAGGTGCTGGCCCCTCCCTGAGGGAGACCATAGCCCATAGGAGGTTGAGCGTACGGATGGGAAAGGGATCCAATGATACCGTCGACGGAATGGGATGCCCCCGGGGCATTAGCGCCACCGGGCCTGGGGAGGTCAGGAAGAACGGTATAAACATAACCAGATTGAGCGTAGATCAGGTCATATTTCAAGGCTATTTGGAGGGTGACTTCTTTTGTTTGAGGAAAATGAGAGGCGACATCTTTGCCAATGGGAGCTGGAAGGGTGCAAAGGAACCAGTCCATATAAACCCGATCTTTGAAGGGAGGGGCTCGACATAAGCTCTGTCTTCTTCGCCATTCCTGAACATGGGCAGAAAGGTGGGTTGAAGATGATTGCTTGAAGGAAGTCAAGAGCTCCGTGCCAGTGTCGTATCGGAGAGGGAGCTGGAAATAAGACAAAAAGGCTTGGGCAAGAGTCGCAAAGGTGGTATGGGAAGAGGTGGCTTGTTCAACATACCATTTAGAAGCTTCGCCAGTAAGCGTGCGTTGGAACAAATGAAGACGGATGGAGTCATCGGTAATGGAATTAGAGGAACACCACATGTGGAAAGATCAGACATGATTGGTTGGATCTTCTCCAGCAAGGCCTTCAAACTTAGGGATGTTGGAGGGAAGCTTGGTTGGCATAGCAGGCCAACCAACATCGTGGTGGATAGGGTCCTTGATCAACTGATTGAAATCGGGGAGGCTGAGGCCTGTAATGTACAACAGTAAGGGTGTGGCCGAGGTAGTTCCTGTGGCGGTTCCGCTAGTGGCAGGTCCGGCATTAGGGCCTGGAGCACCACCAGCGTTAGGCCCTAGACCAGACATGGTGAAGGTGATAGGGGGAGAACTAGGAGGAGAAAGAGAACCCGATGGATCAGGAGAGGAGTTGGAGTGCGGACTCGGAGGAGGACTGGCTCGACGACGGCGGGTCGGAGTAGGTCGATCGACCGGAAACTGAGGGTGAAGGCCAAGAAGTCTCTGAGAAAGGCGCCTTGGGGGCGCAATAACGACAGGAAGAAGGAAACTGATAGGGGCAAAAAGGGACAGAATCAATTGAGGTCAAGGGCAGAAAAGGTGCAGTGACAATTGATTTTAGAGTCTTTGCCAGGCGATGTTAACCAGGCGCTTCTTCGCTTAGGGTCTGTGTGTGGCGTGTTAGCCACCTATATTTTTCAATTATATCAGTTGGTGGCTAAATATTCTTTGCAGCCTTCAAGAAACAAATTCAGGCCTAAAATTGTTGGTACTTGAAGTCTGTTGGTAAGATCACAAACTGCTGGTTGGTTCTTCATACTTTTTCTTCTCCCCAGCCTCTGATTCCCCAAGAAAATCCAAGTCAAGTATCGCTGCATCCTCCTCCTTTTTCCCCTCCCTTTCCTCCATTTTTACCTTCATCCTCCAATTGCCTTTTCTTCATAAAAAATCCCACTAAATCATGTATTATCCCTTATTCCTCCATTAATTTTTTTTTCCCAAGGTTAAAAACCCACTTTTTAACCTATCGGAACCTTTCTCCTTTTTTTAAAAAATCGCTTAAAAACCATATAAAAACCTATGTTTCTATGCTAGGCTTAAGCCCAGGCTAAGCTCCTGCTTTCTCTTCATCCATATGTCCCCACGCCAGAACCGTATGCTAAGTCCGTTGGGCGCTTAAACTCTTGGAATTAATTTATTACCCGAAAACATTGAAAAACCTTTGTAAAACGCAAAGTCGGGTTTATTTTATTTTTTCGCCAAAGAAAATCATATTGAAACTCGACCGTCGATCTATCCCACAGATCAAGGGTGCGGAGTGATTTTTCACCTGGTGGACCCCCCCCCTCTTCCCCCGCGTCCGTTTCCAAAACCATGGTGTGGATCCCGCACCGTCTTCCCTTGATTAGCGGTTTTATCCCGTCGGCCAGCGATTCCACACGCTGGCCGACACGTGTTCGCCACTTCATTCCAAAACCGCCGTGCCATGTCTATTGCCCGCGCGTTAAACCTCGTCCTATGGCCCCGCAGCGGGATTCACCCCCGCCGTCGGATTTGGGCCCTCCCATCCGACGGTCCCTGATAGCCTTTTCTGCTCACCCTTTAACGAACTCGCCCGCCCGTTAAAATCTCCCTCGACGCGTTTGAAAGTCGATCCCTACCGTCGATCTCCGCAGATCGACGGCTCTCTTTTGTTCTCCCGATTCCGTCGCACGGTCCATCTTTTCCTCCGTTGACTGTTCAAAACACCCCCGACCGTTGATCGCAATACGATCAACGGCTCTGATCGCTCCTTTCTCCCGCACGCCTTCCGATGCAGTCTATCCATATAACGCAGGATTTTCTCATTTTTCTCGTATTTTGCAGGGAAAAGTCATTTGTTCGTGTTTTAAACAGGGTTCTCTGGCTTGGAGGGTGACGATCCTCTATGTCTCAATTTCTCTGTAGAAATCACCTACAAGGTCAGTTTTCACGTTTCATCGGTGTTTCTAATGGCATTGATGCCTTTTTCTTATCTGCACAGCCCTACATAGCAAAGAATACCGGCGAATTGACGCAGGGAAAGGATGTCCGATTTTGAAGACAGAATGAACCAGAGCAGCAGTTTTATAAATAAATTGGCGGGGATTACGGCTAAGACGGTTATCAAAAGCCTAATCCCCGGCTCAGAACACGGATTAAAGCAAAACCTAAAAGTGTTCATTAGACAGATCGCCTCCACCGCCATACTTTGAGGCGAATTGATTCCTCAACCACCACAGTGCCACCTATTGCCTCAGAATGCTCAATCAGAGGATGAATTTATTGAACAAGATAAGATATTATGCCTCGGAACAACCAAAGAAGTTATTACTGCACAAAATTTAAATGACAGAATGTTTGCAGAGTAGCCCTAACAGTACGCAGAGCCTCAAAGGTCAACACAAGCTCCCTTCGAGCTTACTTCATCAGTGTAAACACATTAGTGCAATGTAACACCTGTAGAATTTCTTCATCGAGCCTCATGGGGTCAGGAAGACATTAATTCTGCATTGATTGTATTTGAGATCTTTTTATCAGATCTCACCTCCTCATCCTTCTATAAATACTCCAGAAGAAGATGAGTGAGGGGTTGGATTTTTTGGTTGTCAATGTAATTGCTGAAGCACTGTAGCTATTTCTAAGTGGAAAACTCTTGACTGTAAATAGTGGTTTCATGGGCCCTTGGAGCTCTGCTTGTAACAGATAGGTTAGGTTGTGAAGAGAGGTGAATTAAAACATTGGATTTGAAGATTGTAACCGGTTTGAAGCAATCAATACAAGCTGATTTATGGGATCCTGGTCTATGCCGATGGTGATGTTATTCTCACTGTAACTTGTCATTTTATTTATGTTTTCAATTTGTTTCATTTTCCACTATAAAGAACAGTTTAAACAGTGTTAGAGTTTGTTGTACATCAGTGACCTTCTCTGGCTGAAAAATCTTTATCCCAATGTTTTCTTCTAATTGTGTTATTTAGAAATGATTTAATTCAGTCTAAGCACAGAGATGCTGGCGTTCCCTCATCTTTTCATCACTGCTAAATGTTATTTTTAAATGTGACTTTCATATATGTTGTGTAAGGAATGAATTGAGGAAATCAAAGGTTAGCCCTGAGTCCCTTTCTTGTTTGCTCAAATATTTGTCTGTTTCCCTTAGGATGTGTCAAAAGTTGACTAGTTTCGAAGTACTTATCAGATCTTAGGCCATTCTGTGTTATCTTGGTGATTGTCTTGGAAGTAACTAAGTAAAGAAGAACTAAGATGAGGAGAAAGGTGAGCCCTGCCCGCTAGTTTCTGCTCCGAAGGTTGCCTTCAAGTTTCCCTTCGTTTTAAATCAGTGTTCTATCAGAAGTGTATCAAGGCTGGATAGTTTCAAAGTACTTACCAGATCCTAGTTTGCTTCTATGTTTTCCTTAAGTGCCTAGTCAAAGGCTGGCTAGTTTCAAAGTACTTACCAGATCCTGGGCTGCTCTTTATTCTGCATCTGTTAATTCCCTTTCCTTTTTGTATCACCCCATTCCATAAATCAAACTTCAAAGAGATCCTTAGGCCTAGATGACTTGCCCCATAGCTTACTCTTGAACCTGGATGTTTCAATTAAATTCTCTTATGGCTCCATAGCCCAATGGATTGAAAACTTGCCATCATCTTTCTTTAGAATCAAAGCTTATTTTGTTCACTTGCAACTTCTCACCTTTGAACCTATTTGCATATAGATCTTTCCGTCTCAGACAGCAACTATGTTCAACCATCTGAGAAAACAAAACAAAACCCTTGGCCTTCATAACTAGCCTAATACCATCACCATAAACTTCAAAGACAATATCCATCTTTGTACATATTGGAGAGATCCCTCTCCGGATTCAGGAGGGCTAGATCCTAGAATCCCAAAGTTGGTTGAAATGATGTTAACTCTGTGATCGGACTTTGCCAATCTTGCTTGTTACAGAGACCTAACATTTCTGGCGACTCCGCTGGGGAGAACTTAGAGTCTTTTACATTCAAATCTATTTCAAATCTATTCATAAAGAAGCTTGCGTTGGGGTTCATAGAGCACTTGCTTTATTAGCCAGCTTGAGCCACCAGAACCTAACATTTCTGGCGACTCCGCTGGGGACTCTTACCCAGAAACTTCACAACATTTTGAGAGTCAAAAGCAGCCTTTTCAAGCACTACCAAGAAATGGTAATCAAGATGAAGATCAATTGAATCAGTGACAAACTAGGTCAATCCTGGGATTCTGTTAAGTTTTTATCTAACCTTGGAAAATCAGCTAGCTTAGCCATAAGGATAGACTGTCTTTGTTTCATAACCTTAGCTAAGTTTTGAGGCAAAGTTGGGACATTCCTTTAAAACCACAAATATAAATAATTCAGAAAATACCAAAAACATTTCAGATTGGTAGTAAAACACTAGTTTTGATATCTTGTATACGTCTTTGATGTGTTTTACCCTATACTCTTAGACAGAGTCTGGAAAGGGCCAGGTAGCCTCTGGATCTCATCCTCTTTTAGGGGTGACATATCTGGTGAATGCCCTCCCAGTCAATCTCTGGTTAGAGTTTGTTGTGTTTTGAGATATCCTTGAAAAAGAATGTTTCACAAACACTGTGGTGGACAGTGTACTCCTTTGAAAACACTCTGAACCTTCCACCTGGCGATTCCACCATCCTGAACAAACCTTAAGACTCCACTGGGAAGAACCCTTATCATTATAAAATCATTCAAACTCAGTTAGAGGACTGCAGGTTTCGAATTGAGAAAACAGGTTAGTTAACCATCTAAAGATTGTCATATCTGGTTGAACCTTTCCTGTTTAGTTGGGTCTAAACATATAAAAATTGTGGCTCCTAAAAAGATTCACACTAGAGCCCATCCTGACCCAGATCCTCCTGAAATAGTTGATAACCCAGAAAGAATTCTTAGGAAGTATCCTAGGATACAATCTTCAACTATTTTCAGACCACCCCTAAGAGCTAATTCAGTCCCTGAAAACCTTTCAGCTCTTCATGAATCACAAATTGACTTATTAAACCCATTCAGAACTAGGTCATTTGGTGATTTAGATCAATTAGATTCTGAGCCTACACTTTCATCTCCCGAAACAAGTGAGACCCTTGGGAATAGAGAATCAACACCTCCTGATTTACATTTCTTACATAATCTAGGTGTCTCTCATCCGAGATCAACTCAGAGATCTACTGCTGTTCCATCCACTTCTGTTCATCTTTCATCCACTGTTCAAACCACTCCACTTCAACCCACACCTCCTCTTGTAAATCCACCCCCACCACATATCATGGCAGCATGGTATGCTCCCTTAGTCCTTCCTGTACCATTAGTCAATCTTCCACAAGATTATCAGTCCAAAATTCCATTGTATGATGCTAATAATACCATAACAGCATCTCAACATGTGGACAAGATGAATGACTACTTTGACAGAAATGAAATTGATAATGAATCTGTCAAAATCAGATTGTTTGCTCAAAGTTTGGGGGGAGATGTGAGAAAATGGTTTAAAGGTTTAACCCCCCATAGTATTAATGACCTTCAAGCCTTCCATAAAACATTTTTAAACAAATGGGAAGTAAGGAAAAACCCTCTCCAAGTCCTTGCTGACTATAACAATCTCCATAGGAACCCTGGGGAAAGTGTACAAGCTTATTGTACCAGGTTCAACAGTGTGTATAATGCACTTTCCCTTGAACTGAAACCTCCTCAGGGATCAGCCTTAAACAAATTTCCTGAAGGGTTCGATCCAGACATGACATATTCACTCAGAGAAAGAGTCTTTGCAACCCTTGAAGATATGCAAAGAGGTGCCCTTTCTGTAGAGGTGAATCTTATGGAGAAAAGAGCAAGGATGAAAGCTGAAAAGAAAGTGTCTTTTAGAGAGGAATCCACCCCTTCCACTTCAAGCTCAAAGATGGAAAGAATGATGGAAGAAATGATGAAGAAAATGAGCATTCTAGAGAGAGCACAAGCGAGTCTAAATCGAAATGCTCCTCAAAACAGAAATCAAAACCAGAATCAGAATCTTAGACGAAATCAGCCTCCTAACAGACCCAGGGAAGATGATCAGCAGATCATCCCTCCCTTCCATCAGAACTTTTTAAGTGAGGTTGAACAAACAGATCAAATAACAGAGGAAGATGATATAAAATTATTTGGGGTAGATGATGATGACTTTGAGGTTCATTATGATAATAAACAAGGTCTTTATACACCTTACGACGACAGAAGGAATGATAATGAAAATTACTATCAAAACATGGAAAGCGCTGTCATAGAGCCTTCAAGGGAATATGAACTCAGAAGTAGGTCTAATCAACAAACCCCCAACAATAAAACCTCTGACAAACCTTCTCAAAACAGCACTGCAGCCAAGTCTAAAACAATCAAACAAAAGAACAAAACAGTGGCTGTTAATTCTGGTAATGGTAAAGAGAAAGACACTCAAAATATCGAAAAACAGAGTGCAAACATTAGTAGTACTAGCACCTCGGTTAGTACTCCTGGACAAGCAACTGTTTCAACTGTAGATAAACCGAATCAGCAAACTGTCATTGCTGATAAAGCGGCAGCAAACAAGGCTGAAGTCAATGCTATGAAGAATCAAAACCTTTTCAGCCTAGAACAGGAAATCTCAAAGATCAAAATCTCTGTTCCTTTGACTGAGTTAGCTGCCCAGCATGTATATAGGTCCAAAATTTTGAAGGCTTTAAACTTAGAAGATAATGAAGATACTCTCAATCTTAATGATGACCAACCAGAGCTTATTTTTGGTCCAAAGATTGAAGGAAAGTTCCAAGAAGGTCCTGTCCCTCCCTTTTATGTAAGCTTAAACATTCATGAAAAAATTCTGCATAATGCTATGCATGACTCAGGTGCTTCCCATAATTTAATGCCAAAAGCTGTAATGGAGAGCCTGGGTCTTGAAATTACCAGACCTTACAAAGATCTGTACTCTTTTGACTCAAACAGAGTTAAGTGTCTTGGATTGATTAAAGATCTTTGTGTTAATTTAGCCCAAATTCCAGCCAAATGTTTAGTCATGGATGTTGTTGTGGCTGATGTCCCCCTGAAGTACGGAATGCTTTTATCAAGGTCTTGGCGGGCTAAGTTACATGGGACCATGCAAATGGACATGACCTATGCAACTATCCCTGTCTTCAATCAGACTAGGAAGCTTTATAGGGAATCCCACATGCAGTACACAGTAACAAGTCAGGATCGGCCTCAAAACTCCCCTCTCTATGCTATAAACACGAGCCTTGATTATTTTATCATGTTCAATAATGAAACACTCACAGAACAAATTGTTTCAATAGAATCCATGGTTGAAATAAAAGAGGAGGAACACAACGCTAAATTGCTGAAACAGTCTATTGTGTCTGAAGATCCTAGCAAACTTAACACAGGTCTCGAACTGCAAGTCATGAATCCTCTGAATTTAAAATTTGGCAGTAAAAAGGACAGTCCTCAACCCGATGAGAAACTTGAGGAAACGAATGATACAACGTCCATTCACCAAACTGAAAATCTGCCTCTTTGGACTATGTATTTTGATGGGTCATGCACCAAAACAAATGCTGGTGCAGGTGTCTGGATCACTAACACTGAAAATAATCATACAGAATGTATCTCATGCAAATTAAACTTTCAGTGTTCCAACAACATAGCAGAATATGAATCCCTTCTCTTAGGCTTGCATTTCTTGAAAAAGCTAGGTGCCAAGAGAATCGATGTTTATGGAGATTCTGAATTAATCATTAGGCAAGTTAATGGGGAGTATAATGCAAATCACCCAAGACTTAGGGCCTACAGGAATGATGTCATTGATCTTTTAAAAACATTTGAGGAGTACACTTTATCTTTTGTCCCAAGAAAAAGAAACATTGCAGCCCACAATTTAGCCTTTGCCGCTAGAACCTGCCCAATGCTGTATGATGACACCTCTCAGATAAAATTCAGACCAGCTATCCCAGATAACAAGAAATATTGGCAGGTATTTGATGGAGATAAACAAATAGAAGACTTCATGCAATTCATAAATGAGTTTGAACCTCATAGTTCAGATTCTGACTATGATACAGACTGCAGTGAAGAAAATTTTCTTGGTGAAGAAGAACTATCTCCACAGCTGGTAGATATAAACCTTCAGACTATCACATCTACACACCAAACAGAATTAAGTCCAAAACCTGAAATAGAAGAAATGGAAACTATGCATTCTAATAATGATAGTCTGCCCAAGGGTTTGGCCCCTCTAGAAGAACTGTTTGATTTTGATGATGTGGCCAACAAATCGAAACTGGAACCTGTAGAAACTGAAGTGGAGGAATGTAATATAGGCAGTGAGGAAAAACCGAGATTGATCAAACTGTCTAAAACTTTACCAGCTCACATTAAACTCAAATATTTAGAGCTGTTTAAAGAATTTTCTGATGTTTTTGCATGGAGTTACGAAGATCTTAAATCCTATGACACTGAAATAATCCAGCACAAAATCCCTCTTAAAGAAAACCAAAAACCATTCAAACAAAAACTGCGCAGAATCAACCCTGTCCAGTTGCCATTGGTTAAGAAGGAAATCATCAAGATGCATGATGCTGGTATTATTGTCCCTATTAGATATTCTGAGTGGGTATCTAATCTGGTGTCAGTTAGGAAAAAGACTGGAGAAATCAGGCTTTGTATAGACTTCAGAAATTTAAACAAAGCTTCATTAAAAGACAACTACCCTTTGCCCAAGATGGATCATATTTTGCAAAGGGTGGTGGGGTCTAAAATAATTTCTTTGCTGGATGGCTACTCAGGGTATAATCAAATCCTAGTCCACCCTGATGATCAATTAAATACAACTTTTACTACACCATGGGGCACTTTCATGTATGTGAAAATGCCTTTTGGTTTAATGAATGCTGGAGCAACCTTTCAGAGAGCCATGGACATAGCATTCTTCGAAGAATTAGGCTTCTTCATCATTATCTATCTTGATGATGTAACTGTGTTTTCAAAAACAGATGAAGAACACTTAGAACATTTGAGGAAAGTTTTCGAGAAGTGCAGAAGGTTTGGGATATCTTTGAACCCCAAGAAGACATTATTTGGTCTCCAAGAAGGTAAGCTCCTTGGACACATCATTTCAGAAGAGGGCATAAAGATAGATCCCATGAGGATTGAGGCTATATTGCAAATCTCTCATCCTCGAAACATCAAAGAGTTGCAGTCTTTCATTGGAAAGATTAACTTTTTGAGAAGGTTCATCCCCAACTTGGCCGAGCTCCTTAGGAATATCACAAACATGTTGAAAAAGGAGCAAGGGGTAAAATGGACCTCAGAAGCAAAGACATCCTTTGAGCTGGTGAAACAAGCGTTAACCAAAACACCGGTTCTCATAAGTCCTGATTTTTCAAAGGATTTTTATATCTTCTCATTTGCATCAGAACATACTATAGTTGTTGTCCTTTTACAGAAAAATCCACAAGGGCAAGAGTAGCCCATTGCATTCTTTAGCAAGGCATTGAGGGATGCCCCTTTGAGGTATAACATTATGGAAAAACAGGCTTTTGCTTTGGTAAAAGCTTTAAAAGACTTCAGGGTATACATCCTTCACTCACACATCATTGCCTTTGTCCCAAATTCAGTTGTAAAAGACATTCTAACCCAGGATCCAGATGGTAAGAGAGGTAAGTGGATTGCTGTTATTCTTGAATATGATTTAGAGATTAAATCCACTAAGCTTATCAAAGGTCAGGGTCTAGCTAAATTAATGGCTGAATCAAATTGTGAAGTTCTTGATATTAATATGATTAATGCTTTGGATGACCAAGAAGAATTCTCAACTCCCATTGTTGAAGATCATTTTGCGAATTCTCCTTGGTATACTGATATTGTTTATGTTTTTCTTAATTTAAACACACCTCCCGGTTTATCCAAAACAAAGGCAAGATTCCTAAAATTAAAAGCTGTAAACTATTGCATTATTGATAAATGTCTTTATTGGAAAAATGCTAGTGGTATATTGCTTAAATGTTTGCCTGAGTTTGATGCAGAAAGAATTAAGCAGGAATTCCATGAAGGAGAGTGTGGAGGCCATTTGTACTGGAAGTCAACAACCAACAAAATTTTGAGGGCTGGTTTCTATTGGCCTACTCTTTTCCCTGATGTGCACAAGATGACAACTACTTGCCATAAATGCCAATTGTTTGAGGGCAAGAGAAAATTACTACCCCTTCCTCTGCATCCAATTACTGTTGAAGCCCCTTTTCAACAGTGGGGACTTGACTTCATAGGAGAAATCCACCCATCATCCTCTGCCCAACATAGGTGGATCCTTACTGCCACAGACTATTTCACTAAGTGGATAGAAGCCATTCCATGTAGACAGGCCAATGATTCAGTTATCATAAAATTCATAGAAACCAATATCCTTTCCAGATTTGGCTGTCCTACCAAAATCATTACAGATAATGCTGCAGCATTTGGGTCAAAGAGAATGGTAGAATTCTGTCATAAATACCAGATAGCATTGGGGCACTCCACTGCCTATTACCCTCAAGGTAATGGACTTGCAGAGTCTTCCAACAAAAGTTTAGTGAACATAATAAAGAAACTGTTGGAAGGCAACAAGAAGTCTTGGCACACAAAGCTGATCCATGCACTTTGGGTTGACAGATTAACATTGAAGAAATCCATTGGTATGTCACCCTTCCAGCTTGTATATGGCACAGATGCAATTTTTCCTAACAGCCTTGGTGTACCAGTTATGAAGTTAATTCAAGAGCTCCAAACTGAAGAAAATGACATAATCAGAAGAATAAATCAAACCATTCATCTTCAACAAACCAGGGAGGAAGTGTACAACAAAGCATTACAGAAGCAAGACAATATCAAGAGGATATTTGACAGAAGAACAAAGGCCAGCAATTTCAAGATTGGGGAAAAAGTTTTAAAGTGGGACTCAAAGAGGGAAGACAAGGGAAAGCATGGTAAATTTGACAATCTATGGCTTGGTCCTTACTCCATTCATTCAGTTGCTGGGAAGAATGCATTCTTCTTACAAGAGCTGAATGGAACAGAATTGTTTGGGGGTCCTGTCAATGTCCGGATGCTTAAGCATTATCTGTCTTAAATTATTTCATGTTTAAAGCCTTTTTACCTTTTTTCCACTGTGAATATTTCATCCACCATTGCATTTAAAGTTGTGAAAAATCAAAAAATACAAAAACAAAGAAATAAAGAAAAGAGGGCAGAAATGAAAACAAGAAAGGCAAAGCCCCATGCCAAAAAAGAGAAATGAATCTGAAAGTGTGCAAGCTTAAATGCCACTCCTTGAAACACACTTCTAATTGGTCAAACTGCTTAATCTTGACTTATTAGCTTTCAATTTTCTGCTGATAGGGTAGCCAATTTGATTTGCCAAACTATTTAATCTTGGCTTATCGGTAGACAGAGTAGGGTAGAAATTAAGGTTCAAACCAGCTCAAAATCTGAACCAAAGTTTCCAAAGAGGTGACTCAAAAACTGTTCTGTTTTTCTGAGTCATGAAAGAGAAGACCTGGTTCTAATTTGCTCAAAACTTGAACCAGACGAAAGGCAAAGAGAGCTCAAAGAAAAAGCAAGAACAGAGCTATGAAAATAAGAAAAGGCCATGATAAGAAACTTTCAGATCTTAAGCCTTCGATTTTGATTTTCAATTTTCTGCAAATAATAATCTATGTGCAAATTGTTCTTATGCCATAGATCATAGCAAGTCAAACAGTCCAATCTTGGCTTGACTATTTTTAAATTTCTGTTGTAGAATTTAGAGAATGAAAGTTTGTTGGACTGTTTAATCCCAACAAACAGTAGAATAGGTAGAGAAGCATCTGAGCTCAACTGTTTAATCTGAGTTTAGGGAGAAATAAGGAGTAGAAGTAGATTAGATTTCCTTTTTTCAAAAGAATAAAATGTTGTGTAAAGAGTTTTCCAATCCAAGTGCACTATGATGAAGAAAAAATGTTAGATCAGTAGGATTGGGGTAGGTAGAAGTTGTATTGATGAAATTCATCTCTCTTTCATGACTGACATTATTTTGTCCAGAAGAAAAGCAAGAGCAAGTGATGGGTCAGACACCAGTCAACATCCCAGAGAAATCAAGTCTGAATTCTTGATGCCTTCAAGAAGGCACCATCCCCAAGTGGAGCCACTGTTAGCCACCTATATTTTTCAATTATATCAGCTGGTGGCTAAATTTTCTTGGCAGCCTTCAAGAAACAAATTCAGGCCTAAAATTGTTGATACTTGAAGTCTGTTGGTAAGATTCTAAACCACTGATTGGTTCTACATACTTTTCCTCCTCTCTGCCTCTGATGTTCCATGAAAATCCTAATCGAATATTGCTGCATCCTCCTCCTTTTTCCTCTCCCCTTCTTCCATCTTTCCCTCATTTCTTCAAGTCTCCTTTCATCCATAAAAACCCCATCAAACCCTTTCATAGTCCTTACCCCTTCAATAATCTCATTTCCTAAGGATAAAAACTCACTTTTTGACCTATCGGAACCTTTCTCCTTTTGCAAAAATCATTCAAAAACCATAGAAAAACATACGTTTCTATGCGTTAGGCTTTAGCCCCTCAGGCTAAGCTCCTGCTTTCTCTCCATCCATATGTCCCCACGCCAGAACCGTGAGCTAAATCCTACGGGCGCTTAAAACTTGGAATTTATTTATTACTCGAAAACATTGAAAACCTTTGTAAAACGCAAAGTCGGGTTTATTTTATTTTTCTGCCAAAGAAAATCATATTGAAACTCGACCGTCGATCTGTCCCACAGATCAACGGTGCGGAGCGATTCTTCACCTGGTGGACCCCCCCTTCTTCCCCCGCGTCCATTTCCAAAACCATGGTGTGGATCCCGCACCGTCTTCCCTTGAATAGCGGTTTTATCCCGTCGGCTAGCGATTCCACACGCTGACCGACACATGTTCGCCACTTCATTCCAAAACCGCCGTGCCATGTCTATTGCCCGCACATTAAATTTCGTCCCATGGCCCCGCAGCGGGATGCACCCCCGCCGTCGGATCTGGGTCCTCCCATCCGACGGTCCCTGATCGCCTTTTCCACTCACCCTTTAACGAACTCACCCGCCCGTTAAAATCTCCCTCGACGTGTTTGAAGGCCGATCCCCACCGTCGATCTCCGCAGATCGACGGCTCTCTTTTTTTCTCCCGATTTCGTCGCACGGTCCATCTTTTCCTCCGTTGACTGTTCAAAACACCCCCGACCGTTGATCGCCATACGATCAACGGCTCTGATCTCTCCTTTCTCCTGCACGCCTTCCGATGTAGTCTATCCATATAACGCAGGATTTTCTCATTTTTCTCGTATTTTGCAGGGAAAAGTCATTTGTTCTTGTTTTAAACAGGGTTCTCAGGCTTGGAGGGTGACGATCCTCTATGTCTCAATTTCTCTGTAGAAATCACCTACAAGGTCAGTTTTCACGTTTCATCGGTGTTTCTAACGGCATTGATGCCTTTTTCTTATCTGCACAGCCCTACATAGCAAAGAATACCGGAAAATCGATGCAGGGAAAGGATGTCCGATTTTGAGGACAGAATGAACCAGAGCAGCAGTTTTATGAATAAATTGGCGGGGATTACGGCTAAGACGGTTATCAAAAGCCTAATCCCCAGCTCAGAACACGGATTAAAGAAAAACCTAAAAGTGCTCATCAGACAGATCGCCCTCCACCGCCATAATTTGAGGCGAATTGATGTTAGCCACCACAAGGCTACCTATTGAAGGAGAATGCTCAACGTAGGATGAACCAGTTGAACAAGACGTATGTTATGCCTCGAAGAACCAAAAGAAGTTATTACCGAACCAGGATTTAAATGACAATGTAGTGGTTGCAGAAAGTAACCCTAACAAAAACGCTTGCAGCTCAAAGGTCAACAAAAGCTCCCTTTGAGCTTACTTCATAAGTATAAGCGCATAAATGCAGTGGAACACCTGTATAAATTCTTCATCGAGCCTCCCAGGCCAGGAAGACATTAATTCTGCATTAATTGTATTTGAGATCTTTTATTAGATCTCACCTCCTCATCCTTCTATAAATACTCCGGAAGAAGATGAGTGAGGGGTTGGATTAGTTGGTTGTCAATATAATTGCTGAAGTGTTGTAGCTGTTTCTGAGTGGAAGACTCTTGACTGTAAATAGTGGTTTCATAGGCTCTTGGAGCTTTGCTTGTAACAGATAGGTTAGATTGTGAAGAGAGATGGATTAAAACATTGGATTTGAAGATTGTAACCGGTTTGAAGCAATCAATACAAGCTGATTTATGGGATCCTGGTCTATGCTGATGGTGATGTTATTCTCACTGTAACTTGTCATTTTATTTCTGTTTTCAATTTGTTTCATTTTCCACTGTAAAGAATAGTTTAAACAGTGTTAAAGTTTGTTGTACATCAGTGACCTTCTCTGGCTGAAAAATATTTATCCCAATGTTTTCTTCTAATTGTGTTATTTAGAAATGATTTAATTCAGTCTAAGCACAGAGATGTTGGCATTCCCTCATCTTTTCGTCACTGCTGAATGTTATTTTTAAATGTGACTTTCATATATGTTGTGTAAGGAATGAATTGAGGAAATCAAAGGTTAGCCCTGAGTCCCTTTCTAGTTTTCTCAACTATTTGGCTGTTTCCCTTAGGATGTGTCAAAAGTTGACTAGTTTCGAAGTACTTATACGATCTTAGGCCATTCTGTGTTATCTTGGTGATTGTCTTTTAAGTAACTAAGTAAAGAAGAACTAAGATGAGGAGAAAGGTGAGCCCTGCCCGCTAGTTTCTGCTCCAAAGGTTGCCTTCAAGTTTCCCTTCGTTTTAAATCTGTGTTCTATCAGAAGTGTATCAAGGCTGGATAGTTTCAAAGTACTTACCAGATCCTAGTTTGCTTCTATGTTTTCCTTAAGTGCCTAGTCAAAGGCTGGCTAGTTTCAAAGTACTTACCAGATCCTGGGCTACTCTTTGTTCTGCATCTGTTAATTCCCTTTCCTTTTTGTATCACCCCATTCCATAAATCAAACTTCAAAGAGAACCTTAGGCCTAGATGACTTGCCCCATATATTACTCTTGAACCTAGATGTTTCAATTAAATTCTCTTATGACTCCATAGCCCAATGGATTGAAAACTTGCCATCATCTTTCTTTAGAATCAAAGCTTATTTTGTTCACTTGCAACTTCTCACCTTTGAACCTATTTGCATATAGATCTTTCCGTCTCAGACAGCAACTATGTTCAACCATCTGAGAAAACCAAATAAAACCCTTGGCCTTCATAACTAGCCTAATACCATCACCCTAAACTTCAAAGACAATATCCATCTTTGTACATATTGGAGAGATCCCTCTCCGGATTCAGGAGGGCTAGATCCTAGAATCCCAAAGTTGGTTGAAATGATGTTAACTCTGTGATCGGACTTTGCCAATCTTGCTTATTACAGAAACCTAACATTTCTGGCGACTCCGCTGGGGATGCAACTTAGAGTCTTTTACATTCAAATCTATTTCAAATCTATTCATAAAGAAGCTTGCATTGGGGTTCATAGAGCACTTGCTTTATTAGCCAGCCTGAGCCACCAGAACCTAACATTTCTGGCGACTCCGCTGGGGACCCTTACCCAGAATCTTCATAAACATTTTGAGAGTCAAAGAAGCCTTTTCAAGCACTACCAAGAAATGGTAATCAAGATGAAGATCAATTGAACCAGTGACAAACTAGGTCAATCCTAGGATTCTTTTAAGTTTTTATCTAACCTTGGAAAATCAGCTAGCTTAGCCACAAGGATAGACTGTCTTTGTTTCATAACCGTAGCTAAGTTTTGAGGCAAAGTTAGGACATTCTTTTAAACCACAGATATAAATAATTCAGAAAATACCAAAAACATTTCAGATTGGTAGTAAAACACTAGTTTTGATATCTTGTATACGTCTTTGATGTGTTTTACCCTATACTCTTAGACAGAGTCTGGAAAGGGCCAGGTAGCCTCTGGATCTCATCCTCTTTTGGGGGTGACATATCTGGTGAATGCCCTCCCAGTCAATCTCTGGTTAGAGTTTGTTGTGTTTCGAGATATCCTTGAAAAGGAATGTTTCACAAACACTGTGGTGGACAGTGTACTCCTTTGAAAACACTCTGAACCTTCCACCTGGCGACTCCACCATCCTGAACAGACCTTAAGACTCCACTGGGAAGAACCCTTATCATTATAAAATCATTCAAACTCAGTTAGAGGACTACAGGATTCGAATTGAGAAAACAGATTAGTTAACCATCTAAAGATTGTCATATCTGGTTGAACTTTTCTTGTTTAGTTGGGTCTAAACATATAAAAATTGTGGCTCCTAAAAAGATTCACACTAGAGCCCATCCTGACCCAGATCCTCCTGAAATAGTTGATAACCCATAAAGAATTCTTAGGAAGTCTCCTAGGATACAATCCTCAACTATCTTCAGACCACCCCTAAGAGCCAATTCAGTCCCTGAAAACCTTTCAGCTCTTCATGAATCACAACTTGACTTATTAAACCCATTCAGAACTAGGTCATTTGGTGATTTAGATCAGTTAGATTCTGAGCCTACCCTTTCATCTCCCGAAACCAGTGGGACTCTTGGGAATAGAGAATCAACACCTCCTGATTTACATTTCATACATAATCTAGGTGCCTCTCACCCCAGGTCAACTCAGAGATCTACTACTGTTCCATCCACTTCTGTTCATCCTTCATCCACTGTTCAAACCACTCCACTTCAACCCACACCTCCACTTGTAAACCCACCACATATCATGGCAGCATGGTATGCTCCCTTAGTCCTTCCGGTACCATTAGTCAATCTTCCATAGGACTATCAGTCCAAAATTCCATTATATGATGCTAATAATACCATAACAGCATCTCAACACGTGGACAAGATGAATGACTACTTTGACAAAAATGAAATTGATAATGAATCTGTCAAAATCAGATTGTTTGCTCAAAGTTTGGGGGGAGATGTGAGAAAATGGTTTAAAGGTTTAACCCCCCATAGTATCAACGACCTTCAAGCCTTCCATCAAACATTTTTAAACAAATGGGAAGTAAGGAAAATCCCTCTCCAAGTCCTTGCCGACTATAACAATCTCCATAGGAACCCTGGGGAAAGTGTACAAGCTTATTGTACCAGATTCAACAGTGTGTATAATGCACTCTCCCGTGAACTGAAACCCCCTCAGGGATCAGCCTTAAACAAATTCCCTGAAGGGTTTGATCCAGACATGACATATTCACTCAGAGAAAGAGTCTTTGCAACCCTTGAAGATATGCAAAGAGGTGCTCTTTCTGTGGAGGTAAACCTCATGGAGAAGAGAGCGAGGATGAAAGCTGAAAAGAGAGTATCTTTTAGAGAGGAATCCACCCCTTCTTCTTCAAGCTCAAAGATGGAAAGAATGATGGAAGAAATGATGAAGAAAATGAGCATTCTAGAGAGAGCACAAGCAAGTCTAAATCAAAACGCTCCTCAAAATAGAAACCAAAACCAGAATCAGAATCTCAGAAGAAATCAACCTCCAAACAGACCCAGGGAAGATGATCAGCAGGTCATTCCTCCCTTTCATCAGAAATTTTTAAGTGAGGTTGAAAAAACAGATCAAATAACAGAGTAAGATGATATAAACTTATTTGGGGTAGATGATGATGACTTCGAGGTTCATTATGATGAAAAACAAGGTCTTTATACACCTTGTGATGACAGAAGAAATGATAATCAGAATTACTATCAAAATATGGAGAACGCTGTCATAGAGCCTTTAAGGGAATATGAACTCAAAAGTAGATCTAATCAACAAACCCCCAACAATAGAACCTCTAACAAACCTTCTCAAAACAGCACTGTAACCAAGTCTAAAACAATCAGACAAAAGGACAAAACGGTGGCTGTTGATTCTGGTAATGGTAAAGAGAAAGACACTCGAAATATCGAAAAACAGAGTGCAAACACTAGTAGTACTAGCACATCAGTTAGTACTCCTGCAAAAACAACTGTTTTAACTATAGATAAACCGAATCAGCAAACTGTCATTGCTGATAAAGCGGCAGCAAACAAGGCTGAAGTCAATGCTATGAAGAATCAAAACCTTTTTAACCTAGAACAGGAAATCTCAAATATCAAAATCTCTGTTCCTTTGACTGAGTTAGCTGCCCAAAATGTATATAGGTCCAAAATTTTGAAGGCTTTAAACTTAGAAGATAATGAAGACACACTCAATCTTAATGATGACTAGCCAGAACTTATTTTTGGCCCAAAGATTGAAGGAAAGTTCCAGGAAGGTCCTGTCCCTCCCTTTTATGTAAGCTTAAACATTCATGACAAAATTCTACATAATGCTATGCATGACTAAGGTGCTTCCCATAATTTAATGCCAAAAGCTGTAATGGAAGGCCTGGGTCTTGAAATTACCAGACCTTACAAAGACCTGTACTCCTTTGACTCCAGCAGAGTTAAGTGTCTAGGATTGATTAAAGATCTCTGTGTTAATTTAGCCCAAATTCCAGCCAAATGTTTAGTCATGGATGTTGTTGTGGCTGATGTCCCCCCAAAGTATGGAATGCTTTTATCACGATCTTGGGGGGCTAAGTTACAGGGGACCATGCAAATGGACATGACCTATGCAACTATCCCTGTCTTCAATCAAACTAGGAGGCTTTATAGGGAATCCCACATGCAGTACACAGTGACAAGTCAGGATAGGCCTCAAAACTCCCCTCTCTATGCTGTAAACATGAGCCTCGATTCTTTTATCATGTTCAATAATGAAACACTCACTGAACAAATTATTTCAATAGAATCCATGGTTAAAATAAAAGAGGAGGAACATAATGCTGAAGTGCCGAAACGGTCTATTATGTCTGAAGATCATAGCAAACTTAACACAGGTCTCGAACTGCAAGTCATGAATCCTTTGAGCTTAAAACTTGACAGTCAGAAAGACATTCCTCAACCCGATGAGAAACTTGAGGAATCAAATGATACAACGTCCATTCACCAAACTGAAAATATGCCTCTCTGGACTATGTATTTTGATGGTTCATGCACCAAAACAAATGCTGGTGCACGTGTCTGGATCACTAACACTGAAAATAATCATACAGAATGTATTTCATGCAAATTGAACTTTCAATGTTCCAACAACATAGCAGAATATGAATCCCTTCTCTTAGGCTTGTATCTTTTGAAAAAACTAGGTGCCAAGAGAATCGATGTTTATGGAGATTCTGAATTAATCATTAGGCAAGTCAGTGGGGAGTATAATGCAAATCACCCAAGACTTAGGGCCTACAGGAATGATGTCATTGATCTTTTGAAAACATTTGAGGAATCCTCTTTATCTTTTGTCTCAAGAAAAAGAAATATTGCAGCCCATAATTTGGCCTGTGCTGCTAGAACCTGCCCAATGTTGTATGATGACACCTCTCAGATAAAATTCAGACCAGCTATCCCAGATAATAAGAAATATTGGTAGGTATTTGATGGAGATAAACAAATAGAATACTTCATGCAATTCAGAAATGAGTTTGAACCCCATAGTTCAGATTCAGACTATGATACAGACTGCAGTGAAGAAAATTTTCTTGGTGAAGAAGAACCATCTCCACAGCTGGTAGATATAAACCTTCAGACTATCATATCTAGAAACCCAACCAAATTAAGTGCAAAATCTGAAACAGAAGAAATGGAAACTCTGCATTCTAATAATGATAGTCTGCCCAAGGGTTTGGCCCCTCTAGAAGAACTGTTTGATTTTGATGATGTGGCCAACAAACCAAAACTGGAACCTGTGGAAACTGAAGTGGAAGAATGTAATATAGGCAGTAAGGAAAAACCGAGATTGATTAAACTGTCTAAAACTTTACCAGCTCACATTAAACTTAAATATTTGGAGCTGTTTAAAGAATTTTCTGATGTTTTTGCATGGAGTTACGAAGATCTTAAGTCCTATGACACCGAAATAATACAGCACAAAATCCCTCTTAAAGAAAACCAAAAACCATTCAAACAAAAACTGCGCAGAATCAACCCTGTCCAGTTGCCATTGGTTAAGAAGGAAATCATGAAGATGCATGATGCTGGCATTATTGTCCCTATTAGATATTCTGAGTGGGTATCTAATCTGGTGTCAGTTAGGAAAAAGACTGGAGAAATCAGGCTTTGTATAGACTTCAGGAATTTAAACAAAGCTTCATTGAAAGACAACTACCCTTTGCCCAAGATGGATCATATTTTGCAAAGGGTGGTGGGGTCTAAAAGAATTTCTTTGTTGGATGGCTATTCAGGGTATAATCAAGTCCTAGTCCACCCTGATGATCAATTAAAGACAGCTTTTACTACACCATGGGGCACTTTCATGTATGTGAAAATGCCTTTTGGTTTAATGAATGTTGGAGCAACCTTTCAGAGAGCCATGGACATAGCATTCTCGGAAGAATTGGGCTTCTTCATCATTATCTATCTTGATGATGTAACTGTGTTTTCAAAAACAGATGAAGAACACTTAGAACATTTGAGGAAATTTTTCGAGAAGTGCAGAAGGTTTGGGATATCTTTGAACCCCAAGAAGACTTTATTTGGTCTCCAAGAAGGTAAGCTCCTTGGACACATCATTTCAGAAGAGGGCATAAAGATAGATCCCATGAGGATTGAGGCCATATTGCAAATCTCTCATCCTCGAAATATCAAAGAGTTGCAATCTTTCATAGGGAAGATTAACTTTTTGAGAAGGTTCATCCCCAACTTGGCTGAGCTCCTTAGAAATATCACAAACATGTTGAAGAAGTAGCAAGGGGTAAAATGGACCTTAGAAGCAAAGACATCCTTTGAACTGGTTAAACAAGCGTTAACCAAAACACCAGTTCTCATAAGTCCTGATTTTTCAAAGGATTTTTATATCTTCTCATTTGCATCAAAACATACTATAGCTGCTGTCCTTTTACAGAAAAATCCACAAGGGCAAGAGCAGCCCATTGCATTCTTTAGCAAGGCATTGAGGGATGCCCCTTTGAGGTATAACATTATGGAAAAATAGGCTTTTGCTTTGGTAAAAGCTTTAAAAGACTTCAGGGTATACATCCTTCACTCACACATCATTGCCTTTGTCCCAAATTCGGTTGTAAAAGACATTCTAACCTAGGATCCAGATGGTAAGAGAGGTAAGTGGATTGCTGTTATTCTTGAATATGATTTAGAGATTAAACCCACTAAGCTCATCAAAGGTCAGGGTCTAGCTAAATTAATGGCTGAATCAAATTGTGAAGTTCTTGATATTAATATGATTAATGCTTTGGACGACCAAGAAGAATTCTCAACTCCCATTGTTGAAGATCATTTTTCGAATTCTCCTTGGTATACTGATATTGTTTATGTTTTTCTTAACTTAAACACACCTCCTGGATTATCCAAAACAAAGGCAAGATTCCTAAAGTTAAAAGCTGTAAACTATTGCATTATTGATAAATGTCTTTATTGGAAGAATGCTAGTGGTCTATTGCTTAAATGTTTTCCTGAGTTTGATGTAGAAAATATTAAACAGGAATTCCATGAAGGAGAGTGTGGAGGCCATTTGTACTGGAAGTCAACAGCCAACAAAATTTTGAGGGCTGGTTTCTATTGGCCTACTCTTTTTCCTGATATACACAAAATGACAACCACTTGCCATAAATGCCAATTGTTCGAGGGCAAGAGAAAATTACTACCCCTTCCTCTGCATCCAATTACTGTTGAAGCCCCTTTTCAACAGTGGGGACTTGACTTCATAGGAGAAATCCACCCACCATCCTCTGCCCAGCATAGATGGATCCTTACTGCCAAAGACTACTTCACTAAGTGGATAGAAGCCATTCCATGTAGACAAGCCAATGACTCAGTTATCATTAAATTCATAGAAACCAACATCCTCTCCATATTTGTCTATCCTACCAAGATCATTACAAATAATGCAGCAGCATTCGCATCAAAGAGAATGGTAGAATTCTGTCACAAGTACCAGATAACATTGGGGCACTCCACAGCCTATTACCCTCAAGGTAATGGACTTGCAGAGTCTTCCAACAAAAGCTTAGTGAACATAATAAAGAAACTGTTGGAAGGCAACAAGAAGTCTTGGCACACAAAGCTGATCCATGCACTTTGGGCTGACAGATTGACTTTGAAGAAATCTATTGGTATGTCACCCTTCCAGCTTGTATATGGTACAGATGCAATTTTTCCTAACAGCCTTGGTGTACCAGTTATGAAGTTAATTCAAGAGCTCCAGACTGAAGAAGATGACATAATCAGAAGAATAAATCAGACCATTCATCTTCAGCAAACCAGAGAGGAAGTGTACAACAAAGCATTGCAGAAGCAAGACAATATCAAGAAGATATTTGACAGAAGAACAAAGGCCAGCAATTTCAAAATTGGGGACAAATTTTTAAAGTGGGACTCAAAGAGAGAATACAAGGGAAAGCATGGTAAATTTGACAATCTGTGGCTTGGCCCTTACTCCATTCATTCAATTGCTGGGAACAATGCATTCTTCTTACAAGAACTGAATGGAACAGAATTGTTTGGGGGTCCTGTCAATGGCAGGCTGCTTAAGCATTACCTGTCTTAAATTATTTCATGTTTGAAGCCTTTTTACCTTTTTTCCGCTGTAAATATTTCATCCACCATTGCATTTAAAGTTATGAAAAATCAAAAAATACAAAAACAAAGAAAGAAAGAAAAGAGGGCAGAAATGAAAAACAAGAAAGGCAAGGCCCCATGCCAAAAAAAAAGAGAAATGAATCTGAAAGTGTGCAAGCTTAAATGCCACTCCTTGAAACACACTTCTAATTGGTCAAACTGTTTAATCTTGACCAATTAGCTTTCAATTTTCTGCTGATAGGGTAGCAAATTTGATTTGCCAAACTGTTTAATCTTGGCTTATCAGTAGATAGAGTAGGGTAGAAATTAAGGTTCAAACAAACTCAAAATCTGAACCAAAGTTTCCAAAGAGATGACTCAAAGCTACTCTAATTTCTGAGTCAGAGAGAAAAGACCTGGTTCTAATTCGCTCAAAACTTGAACCAGAAGAGAAGCAAAGATAGCTCACCAAAAAGAAAAAGCAAGAACAGAGCTATGAAAATAAGAAAAGGCCATGATAAGAAACTTTCAGATCTTAAGCCTTCTGTTTTGATTTTCAATTTTCTGCAAATAATAATCTATGTGCAAATTGTTCTTATGCCATAGATCATAGCAAGTCAAACAGTCCAATCTTGGCTTGACTATTTTTAAATTTCTGTTGTAGAATTTAGAGAATGAAAGTTTGTTGGACTGTTTAATCCCAACAAACAATAGAATAGGTAGAGGAATATCTGAGCTCAACTGTTTAATCTGAGTTCAGGGAGAAATAAGGAGTAGAAATAGATAAGATTTCCTATTTTCAAAAGAATAAAATGTTGTGTTAAGAGTTTGCCAATCCAAGTGCACTCTGATGAAGAAAAAAATGTTAGATCAGTAGGATTGGGGTAGGTTGAAGCTGTGTTGATGAAACTCATCTCTCTTTCATGACTGGCATTATTTTGTCCAGAAGGAAGCAAGAGCAAGTGCTGGGCCAGACACCAGTCAGCATCCCAGAGAAATCAAGTCTGAATTCTTGATGCCTTCAAGAAGGCACCATCCCCAAGTGGAGCCACTGTTAGCCACCTATATTTTTCAAATTATATCAGTTAGTGGCTAAATATTCTTTGCAGCCTTCAAGAAACAAATTTAATCCTGAAACTTGTTGGTGCTTGAAGACTGTTGGTAAGATCACAAACTACTGATTGGTTCTACATACCCTTTATCCTCTCTGCCTCTGATGTTCCATGAAAATCCTAATCAAATATTGCTTCATCCTCCTCCTTTTGCCTCTCCCCTTCTTCCACCTTTCCTTCGTTTCTTCAACTCTCCTTTCATCCATAAAAACTCCATCAAACCCTTTTATATTCCTTATTCCTCCATTAATCTCATTTCCTAAGGTTAAAAACCCACTTTTTGACCTATCGGAACCTTTCTCCTCTTGCAAAAATCATTAAAAAACCATAGAAAAACATACGTTTTCTATGCGTTAGGCTTTAGCCCCTCAGGCTAAGCCCCTGATTTCTCTCCATCCATATGTCCCCCCGCCAGAACCGTGTGCTAAGACCGCCAGGCGCTTAACCCTCAGAAATAATTTATCACCCGAAAACATTGAAAACCTTTGTAAAATGCAAAGTCGGGTTTATTTTATTTTTTCCACCAAAGAAAATCATATTAAAACTCCGCCGTCGATCTGTCCCACGGATCAACGGTGCGGAGTGTACCCGTCATCTGGTGGACCCCCCCCCCCCTTCGCCGCGCTGTTTTCCATTTCCACCGGTTTTGTGCCCGCACCACCTTTCGTCTGGGAGCGGTTTTATACCATCGGCCAGCGATCCCACACGCTGGCCGACACGTGTTCTCCACCTCACCCCAAAAACCGCCGTGCCATGTCTGTTGCCCGCGCGTTAAACCTCGTCCCCGTGGCCATCGGCGGGATTCATTCCCTTGCCGTCGGATCCGAGACTCTCCCATCCGACGGTCACAGTCACCTGCCCTCGCTGCGCCCGTCGCTTCGCCAATTCGCTCGTCGGGCGTCGAATTGCGTCGCGCCGGCGCGTTTAAACCCAATCCCCGCCAGAAGTCGATCTGCTATGCAGATCGACGATGCGCATTCCTCTCCGATTCCATTATGCGGTCCACTTTCCTCTTCGTTCGACGGGTTCGATTTTCTCCCAACGAATTGATCGCGATACGGTCAACGGTCCCGATCTCTCCTTTTCCCGCACGCCCATCCAGCTACGGTCCCTCGACCATGTGGCGCAAGTTTCCTCATTTTTTCTTCGTTTTTCGCGAGTTTTAAGGTTTTCTTCGTGTTTGTGAAAGATCTAAAGGATGAAGATGATGACTCCCAATCCTTTCGATTTGTCAGGAATCGATACATACGGAGGAAGAGAACAAAGATATCAAAAAGTTTCATGAGCTTTAGTTCTATGACGTCTATGTACACTGTCGAAGAATTCGCGTCAATATCGAGCTGATGAGAAAAGTATCGGATTAAAGATAAGATGAACCGAACGGTGGATTTTACAGTGAGCAAAGATTGGCTTGGGATTCAGCTAAGACGAGTTATCAAAAAAGCCTAATCCGACTCGAACACGGATTAAAAAGCAAAACCTAAAAAGTGTTCGATCGGTCGATCGATATCACTGCCATGCTTTGGGCAGGTCAGTTCTCAACCACCACGAGTGCCACCTACTGCCTCGACTCAATACGAGAGGGATGAATTTATTGAACAAGATCAGATATTATGCCTCGGAACAACCAAAGGAGTTATTTCTACGCCAGATTTAATGACAGAATGTTTGTAGAGTAACCCTAATAGTACGCAGAGCCTCAAATGTCAACAAAAGCTCCTTCCGAGCTTACTTCATAAGTATAAGCGCATAAATGCAGTAGAACACCTGTATAAATTCTTCATCGAGCCTCCCAGGCCAGGAAGACATTAATTCTGCATTAATTGTATTTGAGATCTTTTTATCAGATCTCACCTCCTCATCCTTCTATAAATACTCCAGAAGAAGATGAGTGAGGGGTTGGATTAGTTGGTTGTCAATGTAATTGCTGAAGCGCTGTAGCTGTTTCTGAGTGGAAAACTCTTGACTATAAATAGTGGTTTCATGGGCCCTTGGAGCTCTGCTTGTAACAGATAGATTAGGTTGTGAAGAGAGGTGAATTAAAACATTGGATTTGAAGATTGTAACCGGTTTGAAGCAATCAATACAAGCTGATTTATGGGATCCTGGTCTATGCTGATGGTGATGTTATTCTCACTGTAACTTGTCATTTTATTTCTGTTTTCAATTTGTTTCCATTTTCCACTATAAAGAATAGTTTAAACAGTGTTAGAGTTTGCTGCATATCAGTGACCTTCTCTGGCTGAAAAATATTTATCCCAATGTTTTCTTCTAATTGTGTTATTTAGAAATGATTTAATTCAGTCTAAGCACAGAGATGCTGGCGTTCCCTCATCTTTTCGTCACTGCTGAATGTTATTTTTAAATGTTACTTTCATTTATGTTGTGGAAGGAATGAATTGAGGAAATCAAAGGTTAGCCCTGAGTCCCTTTCTTGTTTGCTCAACTATTTGTCTGTTTCCCTTAGGATGTGTCAAAAGTTGACTATTTTCAAAGTACTTATCAGATCTTGGGCCATTCTGTGTTACCTTGGTGATTGTCTTGGAAGTAACTAAGTAAAGAAGAACTAAGATGAGGAGAAAGGTGAGCCCTGCCCACTAGTTTCTGCTCCAAAGGTTGCCTTCAAGTTTCCCTTTGTTTTAATCTGTTTTCTATCAGAAGTGTATCAAAGGCTGGATAGTTTCAAAGTACTTACCAGATCCTAGTTTGCTTCTATGTTTTTATTAAGTGCCTGGTCAAAGGCTGGCTAGTTTCAAAGTACTTACCAGATCCTGGGCTACTCTTTGTTCTGCATCTGTTAACTCCCTTTCTTTTTGTATCACCCCATTCCATAAATCAAACTTCAAAGAGATCCTTAGGCCTAGATGACTTGCCCCATAGATTACTCTTGAACCTAGATGTTTCAATTAAATTCTCTTATGACTCCATAGCCCAATGGATTGAAAACTTGCCATCATCTTTCTTTAGAATCAAAGCTTATTCTGTTCACTTGCAACTTCTCACCTTTGAACCTATTTGCATATAGATCTTTCTGTCTCAGACAGCAACTATGTTCAACCATCTGAGAAAACCAAACAAAACCCTTGGCCTTCATAACTAGCCTAATACCATCACCCTAAACTTCAAAGACGATATCCATCTTTGTACATTTCAAAGACAATATCCATATTTGTACATATTGGAGAGAACCCTCTCCGGATTCAAGAGTGCTAGATCCTAGAATCCCAAAGTTGGTTGAAATGATGTTAACTCTGTGATCGGACTTTGCCAATCTTGCTTGTTACAGAGACCTAACATTTCTGGCGACTCCGCTGGGGAAAACTTAAGAGTCTTTTACATTCAAATCTATTTCAAATCTATTCATAAAGAAGCTTGCGTTGGGGTTCATAGAGCACTTGCTTTATTAGCCAGCTTGAGCCACCAGAACCTAACATTTCTGGCGACTCCACTGGGGACATTGAACCTAGAATCTTCATATAACATCTTGAGATTAAAAAGAAGCCTTTTCAAGCACTACCAAGAAAATGGTAATGAAGATGAAGATCAATTGAATCAGTGACAAACTAGGTCAATCCTAGGATTCTTTTAAGTTTTTTTCTAACCTTGGAAAATCAGCTAGCTTAGCCATAAGGATAAACTGTCTTTGTTTCACAACCGTAGCTAAGTTTTGAGGCAAAGTTAGGAAATTCTTTTAAACCACAAATATAGACAACTCATAAAATACCAAAAACATTTCAGATTGGTAGTAAAACACTAGTTTTGATATCTTGTCTACGTCTTTGATGTGTTTTACCTTATACTCTTAGACAGAGTCTGGAAAGGGCCAGGTAGCCTCTGGATCTCATCCTCTTTGGGGGGTGACATATCTGGTGAATGCCCTCCCAGTCAACCTCTGGTTAGAGTTTGTTGTGTTTTGAGATATCCTTGAGAAGGAATGTTTCACAAACACTGTGGTGGACAGTGTACTCCTTTGAAAACATTCTGAACCATCCACCTGGCGACTCCACCAACCTGAACAAACCTCAAGACTCCACTGGGAAGGACCCTTATCATTATAAAATCATTCAAACTCAGTTAGAAGGCTGTAGGATTCGAATTGAGAAAACAGATTAGTTAACCGTCTAAATATTGTCATATCTGGTTGAACTTCTCTTGTTTCGTTGGGTCTAAACATATAAACATTGTGGCTCCTAAAAAGATTCACACTAGAGCCCATCCTGACCCAGATCCTCCTGAAATAGTTGATAATCCAGAAAGAATTCTTAGGAAGTCTCCTAGGATACAATCTTCAACTATTTTCAGACCACCCCTAAGAGCTAATTCAGTCCCTGAAAACCTTTCAGCTCTTCATGAATCACAAATTGACTTATTAAACCCATTTAGAACTAGGTCATTTGGGGATTTAGATCAGTTAGATTCTGAGCCTACACTTTCATTTCCCGAAACAAGTAAGGCTCTTGGGAATAGAGAATCAACACCTCCTGATTTACATTTCATAAATAATCTAGGTGTCTCTCATCCGAGATCAGCTCAGAGATCTACTGCTGTTCCATCCACTTCTGTTCATCTTTCATCCACTGTTCAAACCACTCCACTTCAACCCACACCTCCTCTTGTAAATACACCCCCACCACATATCATGGCAGCATGGTATGCTCCCTTAGTCCTTCCTGTACCATTAGTCAATCTTCCACAGGACTATCAGTCCAAAATTCCATTATACGATGCTAATAATACCATAACAGTATCTCAACATGTGGACAAGATGAATGACTACTTTGACAGAAACGAAATTGATAATGAATCTGTCAAAATCAGATTGTTTGCTCAAAGTTTGGGGGGTGATGTGAGAAAATGGTTTAAAGGTTTAACCCCCCATAGTATTAACGACCTTCAAGCCTTCCATCAAACATTTTTAAACAAATGGGAAGTAAGGAAAAACCCTCTCCAAGTCCTTGCCGACTATAACAATCTCCATAGGAACTCTGGGGAAAGTGTACAAGCTTATTGTACCAGATTCAACAGTGTGTATAATGCACTTTCCCCTGAACTGAAACCTCCTCAGGGATCAGCCTTAAACAAATTTCCAGAAGGGTTTGATCCAGACATGACATATTCACTCAGAGAAAGAGTCTTTGCAACCCTTGAAGATATGCAAAGAGGTGCTCTTTCTGTGGAGGTAAACCTCATGGAGAAGAGAGCAAGGATGAAAGCTGAAAAGAGAGTATCTTTTAGAGAGGAATCCACCCCTTCTACTTCAAGCTCAAAGATGGAAAGAATGATGGAAGAAATGATGAAGAAAATGAGCATTCTAGAGAGAGCACAAGCAATTCTAAATCAAAATGCTCCTCAAAACAGAAACCAAAACCAGAATCAAAATCTTAGAAGAAATCAGCCTCCAAACAGACCCAGGGAAGATGATCAGCAGGTCATTCCTCCCTTTCATCAGAACTTTTTAAGTGAGGTTGAACAAACAGATCAAATAACAGAGGAAGATGATATAAACTTATTTGGGGTGGATGATGATGACTTTGAGGTTCATTATGATGAGAAACAAGGTCTGTATACGCCTTATGATGACAGAAGAGATGGTAATCAGAATAGCTATCAAAATATGGAAAACACTGTCATAGAGCCTCTAAGGGAATATGAACTCAGAAGTAGATCTAATCAACAAACCCCCAACAATAAAACCTCTGACAAACCTTCTCAAAACAACACTGCAACCAAGTCTAAAACAATCAAACAAAAGGACAAAACAGTGGCTGTTAATTCTGGTAATGGTAAAGAGAAAGACACTCAAAATATTGAAAAACAGAGTGCAAACATTAGTAGTACTAGCACCTCAGTTAGTACTCCTGGAAAGACAACTGTTTCAACTGTAGATAAACCAAATCAGCAAGCTGTTATTGCTGATAAAGTGGCAGTAAACAAGGCTGAAGTCAATGCTTTGAAGAGTCAAAACCTTTTTAGCCTAGAACAGGAAATCTCAAAGATCAAAATCTCTGTTCCTTTGACTGAGTTAGCTGCCCAGCATGTATATAGGTCCAAAATTTTGAAGGCTTTAAACTTAGAAGATAATGAAGATACTCTCAATCTTAATGATGACCAACCAGAGCTTATTTTTGGTCCAAATATTGAAGGAAAATTCCAAGAAGGTCCTGTCCCTCCCTTTTATGTAAGCTTAAACATTCATGACAAAATTCTGCATAATGCTATGCATGATTCAGGTGCTTCCCATAATTTAATGCCAAAAGCTGTAATGGAAGGCCTGGGTCTTGAAATTACCAGACCTTACAAAGACCTGTACTCCTTTGACTCAAGCAGGGTTAAGTGTCTTGGATTGATTAAAGATCTCTGTGTTAATCTAGCCCAAATTCCAGCTAAATGTTTAGTCATGGATGTTGTTGTGGCTGATGTCCCCCCAAAGTATGGAATGCTTTTGTCACGATCTTGGGGGGCTAAGTTACAGGAGACCATGCAAATGGACATGACCTATGCAACTATCCTTGTTTTTAACCAAACTAGGAAACTTTATAGGGAATCCCACATGCAGTACACAGTGACAAGTCAGGATAGGCCTCAAAACTCCCCTCTCTATGCTATGAACATGAGCCTTGATTCTTTTATCATGTTTAATGATGAAACACTCACAGAACAAATTATTTCAATAGAATCCATGGCTGGAGTAAAAGAGGAGGAAAACAACGCTGAATTGCCAAAACAGTCTATTGTATTTGAAGGTCCTAGCAAATTAAACACAGATCTTGAACTGCAAGTCATCAACCTGTTGAACTTAAAACTTGACAGTCAGAAAGATAGTCCTCAACCCAATGAAGAACTTGAAAAATCAAATGATACAAAGTCCATTCATCAAACTGAAAATCTGCCTCTCTGGACTATGTACTTTGATGGGTCATGCACCAAAACAAATGCTGGTGCAGGTGTCTGGATCACTAACACTGAAAACAATCATACAGAATGTATTTCATGCAAATTAAACTTTCAGTGTTCCAACAACATAGCAGAGTATGAATCCCTTCTCTTAGGCTTACATCTTCTGAAAAAACTAGGTGCCAAGAGAATCGATGTTTATGGGGATTCTGAATTAATCATTAGGCAAGTCAATGGGGAGTATAATGCAAATCACCCCAGACTTAGGGCCTACAGGAATGATGTCATTGATCTTTTGAAAACATTTGAGGAGTACACCTTATCTTTTGTCCCAAGAAAAAGAAATATTGCAGCCCACAATTTAGCCTTTGCTGCTAGAACCTGCCCAATGCTGTATGATGACACCTCTCAAATAAAATTCAGACCAGCTATCCGAGATAACAAGAAATATTGGCAGGTATTTGATGGAGATAAACAAATAGAAGACTTCATGCAATTCATAAATGAGTTTGAACCCCATAGTTCAGATTCAGACTATGATACAGACTGCAGTGAAGAAAATTTTCTTGGTGAAGAAGAACCATCTCCACAGCTGGTAGATATAAACCTTCAGACTATCACATCTACACACCAAACAGAATTAAGTCCAAAACCTGAAATAGAAGAAATGGAAACTCTGCATTCTAGCAGTGATAGTCTGCCCAAGGGTTTGGCCCCTCTAGAAGAACTGTTTGATTTTGATGATGTGGCCAACAAACCGAAACTGGAACCTGTCGAAACTGAAGTGGAGGAATGTAATATAGGCAGTGAGGAAAAACCGAGATTGATCAAACTTTCTAAAACTTTACCAGCTCACATTAAACTCAAATACTTAGAGCTGTTTAAAGAGTTTTCTGATGTTTTTGCATGGAGTTACGAAGATCTTAAATCCTATGACACTGAAATAATACAACACAAAATCCCTCTTAAATAAAACCAAAAACCATTCAAACAAAAACTGCGCAGAATCAACCCTGTCCAGTTTCCATTGGTTAAGAGGGAAATCATGAAGATGCACGATGCTGGCATTATTGTCCCTATTAGATATTCTGAGTGGGTATCTAATCTGGTGTCTGTTAGGAAAAAGACTGGAGAAATCAGGCTTTGTATAGACTTCAGGAATTTAAACAAAGAATCATTGAAAGACAACTACCTGTTGCCCAAGATGGATCATATTTTGCAAAGGGTGGTGGGGTCTAAAAGAATTTCTTTGCTGGATGGCTATTCAGGGTATAATCAAGTCTTAGTCCACCCTGATGATCAGTTAAAGACAGCTTTTACTACACCATGGGGCACTTTCATGTATGTGAAAATGCCTTTTGGTTTAATGAATGCTGGAGCAACCTTTCAGAGAGCCATGGACATAGCATTCTCGGAAGAATTAGGCTTCTTCATCATTATCTATCTGGATGATGTAACTGTGTTTTCAAAAACAGATGAAGAACACTTAGAACATTTGAGGAAATTTTTCGAGAAGTGCAGAAGGTTTGGGATATCTTTGAACCCCAAGAAGACTTTATTTGGTCTCCAAGAAGGTAAGCTCCTTGGACACATCATTTCAGAAGAGGGCATAAAGATAGATCCCATGAGGATTGAGGCCATATTGCAAATCTCTCATTCTCGAAATATCAAAGAGTTGCAGTCTTTCATAGGGAAGATTAACTTTTTGAGAAGGTTCATCCCCAACTTGGCTGAGCTCCTTAGAAATATCACAAACATGTTGAAGAAGGAGCAAGGGGTAAAATGGACCTCAGAAGCAAAGACATCCTTTGAGCTGGTGAAACAAGCGTTAACCAAAACACCGGTTCTCATAAGTCCCGATTTTTCAAAAGATTTTTATATCTTCTCATTTGCATCAGAACATACTATAGCTGCTGTCCTTTTACAGAAAAATCCACAAGGACAAGAGCAGCCCATTGCATTCTTTAGCAAGGCATTGAGGGATGCCCCTTTGAGGTATAACATTATGGAAAAACAGGCTTTTGCTTTGGTAAAAGCTTTAAAAGACTTCAGGGTATACATCCTTCACTCACACACCATTGCCTTTGTCCCAAATTCGGTGGTAAAAGACATTCTAACCCAGGACCCAGATGGTAAGAGAGGTAAGTGGATTTTTGTTATTCTTGAATATGATTTAGAGATTAAACCCACTAAGCTTATCAAAGGTCAGGGTCTAGCTAGGTTAATGGCTGAATCAAATTCTGAAGTTCTTGATATTAATATGATTAATGCTTTGGATGACCAAGAAGAATTCTCAACTCCCATTGTTGAAGATTATTTTGCGAATTCTCCTTGGTATACTGATATTGTTCATGTTTTGCTTAATTTAAACACACCTCCTGGTTTATCCAAAAAAAAGGCAAGATTCCTAAAGTTAAAAGCTGTAAACTATTGCATTATTGAAAAATGTCTTTATTGGAAAAATGCTAGTGGTATATTGCTTAAATTTTTGCCTGAGTTGGATGCAGAAAATATTAAGCAGGAATTCCATGAAGGAGAGTGTGGAGGCCATCTGTACTGGAAGTCAACAGCCAACAAAATTTTGAGGGCTGGTTTCTATTGGCCTACTCTTTTTCCTGATGTACGCAAACTGACAACCACTTGCCATAAATGCCAATTGTTCGAGGGCAAGAGAAAATTACTACCCCTTCCTCTACATCCAATTACTGTCGAAGCCCCTTTTCAACAGTGGGGGCTCGACTTCATAGGAGAAATCCACCCATCATCTTTCGCTCAACACAGGTGGATCCTTACTGCCACAGACTATTTCACTAAGTGGATAGAAGCCATTCCTTGTAGACAGGCCAATGATTCAGTTATCATTAAATTCATAGAAACCAATATCCTTTCCAGATTTGGCTGTCCTACCAAGTCATTACAGATAATGCAGCAGCATTTGGATCAAAGAGAATGGTAGAATTCTGTCACAAATACCAGATAGCATTGGGGCACTCCACGGCCTATTACCCTCAAGGTAACGGACTTGCAGAGTCTTCCAACAAAAGCTTAGTGAACATAATAAAGAAACTGTTGGAAGGCAACAAGAAGTCTTGGCACACGAAGCTGATTCATGCACTTTGGGCTGACAGATTGACATTGAAGAAATCCATTGGTATGTCACCCTTCCAGCTTGTGTACGGTACAGATGCAATTTTTCCTAACAGCCTTGGTGTACCAGTTATGAAGTTAATTCAAGAGTTACAGACTGAAGAGAATGACATAATCAGAAGAATAAATCAGACCATTCATCTTCAGCAAGCTAGAGAGGAAGTGTACAACAAAGCATTACAGAAGCAAGAAAATATCAAGAAGATATTTGACAGAAGAACAAAGGCCAGCAATTTCAAAATTGGGGACAAAGTTTTAAAGTGGGACTCAAAGAGGGAGGACAAGGGAAAGCATGGTAAATTTGACAATCTATGGCTTGGCCCTTACTCTATTCATTCAATTGCTGGAAACAATGCATTCTTCCTACAAGAACTGAATGGAGCAGAATTGTTTGGGGGTCCTGTCAATGGCAGGATGCTTAAGCATTACCTGTCTTAGATTATTTCATGTTTGAAGCCTTTGTGCCTTTTTTCACTGTAAATATTTCATCCACCATTGCATTTAAAGTTATGAAAAATTAGAAAATACAAAAACAAAGAAAAAAATGAAAAGAGGGCAGGAATGAGAACAAGAAAGGCAAGGCCCCATGCCAAAAAAGAGAAATGAATCTGAAAGTGTGCAAGCTTAAATGCCACTCCTTGAAACACACTTCTAATTGGTCAAACTGTTTAATTTTGACTAATTAGCTTTCAATTTTCTGCTGATAGGGTAGCAGATTTGATTTGCCAAACTGTTTAATCTTGGCTTATCAGTAGATAGATTAGGGTAGAAATGAAGGTTCAAACAAACTCAAAATTTGAACCAAAGTTTCCAAAGAAATGACTCAAAACTACTCCAATTTCTGAGTCAGAGAGAAAAGACCTGGTTCTAATTCACTCAAAACTTGAACCAGAGAAAACATAAAGATAGCTCACTGAAAAGAAAAACAGAGCTGTGAATATAAGAGAAGGCCATAATGAGAGATTTTTAGATCTTAAGCCTTCTGTTTTGATTTAAAATTTTTTGCAAATAATAATCTATGTGCAACTTGTCCTTATGCCATAGATCATAGCAAGTCAATCAGTTTAATCTTGACTTGACTATTTTTAAATTTCTGTTGTAGAATTTAGAGAATGAAAGTTTGTTGGACTGTTTAATCCCAACAGACAGTAGATTAGGTAGAGGAATATCTGAGCTCAACTGTTGAATCTGGGTTCAGGGAGAAATAAGGAGTAGAAGTAGATTAGATTTCCTATTTCCAAAAGAATAAAATGTTGTGTAAAGAGTTTGCCAATCCAAGTGCACTCTGATGAAGAAAAAATATTAGATCAGTAGGATCGGGGTAGGTAGAAGTTGTATTGATGAAATTTATCTCTCTTTCATGACTGACATTATTTTATCCGAAATAAAGCAAGAGCAAGTGATGGGTCAGACACCAGTCAGCATCCCAGAGAAATCAAGTCTGAATTCTTGATGCCTTCAAGAAGGCACCATCCCCAAGTGGAGCCACTATTAGTTTTTCAATTATATCAGTTGGTGGCTAAATATTCTCTTGCAACCTTCAAGAAACAAATTTAATCCTGAAACTTGTTGGTGCTTGAAGACTGTTGGTAAGATCACAAACTGCTGGTTGATTCTTCATACTTTTCCCCCCTCTCTGCCTCTGATATTCCATGAAAATCCTAGCCAAAAATTGCTGCATCCTCCTCCTTTTCCCTCTCCCCTTCTTCCATCTTTTCTTCATTTCTTCAAGTCTCCTTTCATCCATAAAAACCCCACTAAAACCCGTTATATTCCTTACCCCTCCAATAATCTCATTTCCTAAGGTTAAAAACCCACTTCTTAACCTATCGGAACCTTTCTCCTTTCGCAAAAATTAGTTAAAAACCATAGAAAAACATACGTTTCTATGCGTTGGGTTTTAGCCCCTCAGGCTAAGCACCTTTTCGATTCTTCCTTCACATACTCGAGCGCCATGACCGGCCGCTCAAGTCTAAAGGCGCTGAACCAAGGCGTGGTCCCGCTGTGTCCTTTTCCCTTCAAAACCTTCGAAAGACCCATCTTTATAAGGTTCGGGCGTGAAATATTAATCCACGTGTTCCTCTGCGCCGAGTCCTCCCAGCCGTCGATCTGCCCCACAGATCAACGGAGCGGAATACTCCCCGTCTGGTGGACCCCCCTTCGTCGCGTTGTTTTCCAGTTCCACCGGTTTCAGCCCGCACCACCTTTCGTCCAGGGGCAGTTTTATACCGTCGGCCAGCGATCCCACACACTGGCCGACACGTGTACTCCACCTCACCCCAAAACCGCCGTGCCATGTCTATTGCCCGCGCGTTAAAACTCGTCCTATGGCCCCGCAGCGGGATTCACCCCCACCGTCCGATCTGGGCCCTCCCATCCGACGGCCAGTTGGCCCGCCTCCGCCCACCCGCAACCTCCGGCGCGCGAAAGGCCAATCCCCGCCGTCGATCTCTCGTAGATCGACCCGCCACGTTCACTCTCCCGATTCCGCTGAAATCGCCCACCTTTTCCGTTGACGTTCAAACAGCCTCCTTAACCGTTGATCGCCATACCATCAACGCTCCGACGTCCTTTTTCCCACACGCCTCCGATGCGCCTTATCCATATAAACGCAGGCTTTCCTCATTTTTCTTGTTTTTTGCAGGTTTTTAAGGTTTTTCTTCGTATTTTATAAAGATCTAAAGGATGGGAGTGACGACTCCAGACCTTCCGATTTATCCAGGGAATCGATCATACGGAGGAGAACAAAGATATCAACAAAGTTTCATGACCTTGGTTGCTACGCGTCCCTGTAAAGCCTGAATAATGCCGTCAACATCAACGCAGAGAAGAGTATTGGATTTTGAAGACAGAATGAACCAGAGCAGCAGTTTTATGAATAGATTGGCGGGGATTACGGCCAAGACGGTTATCAAAAGCTATCAACAAAGTTTCATGAGCTTTGGTTGCCGCACGTCCCTGTAAAGCTTGAAGAATGCCATCGATATCAGAACAGAGAAAGAGTATCAGATTTTGAAGACAGAGTGAACCAGAGCAGCAGTTTTATGAATAAATTGGCGGGGATTATGGCCAAGACGGTTATCAAAAGCCTAATCCCCGGCTCAGAACACGGATTAAAGCAAAACCTAAAAGTGTTCATCAGACAGATCGCCTCCACCGCCATACTTTGAGGCAAATTGATTCCTCAACCACCACAGTGCCACCTATTGCCTCAGAAAGCTCAATCAGAGGATGAATTTATTGAGCAAGATCAGATATTATGCCTCGGAACAACCAAAGAAGTTATTACTGCACCAGATTTAATGACGGAATGTTTGCAGAGTGACCCTAATAGTACGCAGAGCCTCAAAGGTCAACACAAGCTCCCTTCGAGCTTACTTCATCAGTATAAACACATTAATGCAATGTAACACCTGTAGATTTTCTTCATCGAACCTCACGGGGTCAGGAAGACATTAATTCTGCATTGATTGTATTTGAGATCTTTTTATCAGATCTCACCTCCTCATCCTTCTATAAATACTCCAGAAGAAGATGAGTGAGGGGTTGGATTAGTTGGTTGTCAATGTAGATGCTGAAGCGCTGTAGCTGTTTCTGAGTGGAAACTCTTGACTGTAAATAGTGGTTTCATAGGCTCTTGGAGCTCTTCTTGTAACAGATAGGTTAGATTGTGAAGAGAGATGGATTTAAACATTGGATTTGAAGATTGTAACCGATTTGAAGCAATCAATACAAGCCGATTTATGGGATCCTGGTCTATGCTGATGGTGATGTTATTCTCACTGTAACTTGTCATTTTATTTCTGTTTTCAATTTGTTTCATTTCCCACTATAAAGAACAGTTTAAACAGTGTTAGAGTTTGCTGTATACCAGTGACCTTCTCTGGCTGAAAAATCTTTATCCCAATGTTTTCTTCTTATTGTGTTATTTAGAAATGATTTAATTCAGTCTAAGCACAGAGATGCTGGCGTTCCCTCATCTTTTCGTCACTGTTGAATGTCATTTTTAAATGTTACTTTCATATATGTTGTGTGAGGAATGAATTGAGGAAATCAAAGGTTAGCCCTGAGTCCCTTTCTTGTTTGCTCAACTATTTGTCTGTTTCCCTTAGGATGTGTCAAAAGCTGACTAGTTTCAAAGTACTTATCAGATCTTGGGCCATTCTGTGTTATCTTGGTGATTTTCTTGAAAGTAACTAAGTAAAGAAGGACTAAGATGAGGAGAAAGGTGAGCCCTGCCCGCTAGTCTCTGCTCCAAAGGTTGCCTTCAAGTTTCCCTTTGTTTTCAATCTGTTTTCTATAAGAAGTGTATCAAAGGCTGGCTAGTTTCAAAGTACTTACCAGATCCTCGTTTGCTTCTATGTTTTTCTTAAGTGCCTGGTCAAAGGCTGGCTAGTTTCAAAGTACTTACCAGATCCTGGGCTGCTCTTTGTTCTGCATCTGTTAATTCCCTTTCTTTTTGTAATCACCCCATTCCATAAATCAAACTTCAAAGAGATCCTTAGGCCTAGATGACTTGCCCCATAGATTACTCTTGAACCTGGATGCTTCAATTAAATTCTCTTATGACTCCATAGCCCAATGGATTGAAAACTTGCCATCATTTTTCTTTAGAATCAAAGCTTATTTTGTTCACTTGCAACTTCTCACCTTTGAACCTATTTGCATATAGATCTTTCCGTCTCAGACAGCAACTATGTTCAACCATCTGAGAAAACCAAAAAAAATCCTTGGCCTTCATAACTAGCCTAATACCATCACCCTAAACTTCAAAGACAATATCCATCTTTGTACATATTGGAGAGATCCCTCTCCGGATTCAGGAGGGCTAGATTCTAGAATCCCAAAGTTGGTTGAAATGATGTTAACTCTGTGATCGGACTTTGCCAATCTTGCTTGTTACAGAGACCTAACATTTCTGGCGACTCCACTGGGGACAAAATTAGAGTCTTTTACATTCAAATCTATTTCAAATCTATTCATAAAGAAGCTTGCGTTGGGGACCCTTACCCAGAATCCTCATATAACATCTTGAGAGTAAAAAGCAGCCTTTTCAAGCACTACCAAGAAAATGGTAATTAGGATAAAGATCATTTGAATCAGTGACAAACTAGGTCAATCCTAGGATTCTTTTAAATTTTTATCTAACCTTGGACAATCAGCTAGCTTAGCCATAAGGATAGACTGTCTTTGTTTCATAACCGTAGCCAAGTTTTGAGGCAAAGTTAGGACATTCTTTTAAACCACAAATATAAACAATTTAGAAAATACCAAAAACATTTCAGATTGGTAGTAAAACACTAGTTTTGATATCTTGTATACGTCTTTGATGTGTTTTACCCTATACTCTTAGACAGAGTCTGGAAAGGGCCAGGTAGCCTCTGGATCTCATCCTCTTGGAGGGGGTGACATATCTGGTAAATGCCCTCCCAGTCAATCTCTGGTTAGAGTCTGTTGTGCTTTGAGATATCCTTGAGAAGGAATGTTTCACAAACACTGTGGTGGACAGTGTACCCTTTTGAGAACACTCTGAACCTTCCACCTGGCGACTCTACCATCCTGAACAGACCTTAAGACTCCACTGGGAAGAACCCTTATCATTATAAAATCATTCAAACTCAGTTAGAACACTGTAGGATTCAAATTGAGAAAACAGGTTGGTTAACCGTCTAAAGATTGTCATATCTGGTTGATCCTTTCCTGTTTAGTTGGGTCTAAACATATAAAAATTGTGGCTCCTAAAAAGATTCACGCTAGAGCCCATCCTGACCCAGATCCTCCTGAAATAGTTGATAACCCAGAAAGAATTCTTAGGAAGTGTCCTAGGATACAATCTTCAACTATTTTCAGGCCACCCCTAAGAGCTAATTCAGTTCCTGAGAACCTTTCAGCTCTTCATGAATCACAAATTGACTTATTAAACCCATTCAGAACTAGGTCATTTGGTGATTTAGATCATTTAGATTCTGAGCCTACACTTTCATCTCCCGAAACCAGTGAGACTCTTGGGAATAGAGAATCAAAGCCTCCTGATTTACATTTCTTACATAATCTAGGTGTCTCTCATCCGAGATCAGCTCAGAGATCTACTGCTGTTCCATCCACTTCTGTTCATCTTTCATCCACTGTTCAAACCACTCCACTTCAACCCACACCTCCTCTTGTAAATACACCCCCACCACAAATCATGGCAGCATGGTATGCTCCCTTAGTCCTTCCTGTACCATTAGTCAATCTTCCACAGGACTATCAGTCCAAAATTCCATTATATGATGCTAACAATACCATAACAGCGTCTCAACATGTGGATAAGATGAATGACTACTTTGACAGAAATGAAATTGATAATGAATCTGTCAAAATCAGATTTTTTGCTCAAAGTTTGGGGGGAGAAGTGAGAAAATGGTTTAAAGGTTTAACCCCCCACAGTATTAACGATCTCCAAACCTTCCATCAAACATTCTTAAACAAATGGGAAGTAAGGAAAAATCCTCTCCAAGTCCTTGCCGACTATAACAATCTCCATAGGAATTCTGGGGAAAGTGTACAAGCTTATTGTACCAGATTTAACAGTGTATATAATGCACTTTCCCCCGAACTGAAACCTCCTCAGGGATCAGCCTTAAACAAATTTCCGGAAGGGTTTGATCCAGACATGACATATTCACTCAGAGAAAGAGTCTTTGCAACCCTTGAAGATATGCAAAGAGGTGCTCTTTCTGTGGAAGTTAACCTCATGGAGAAGAGAGCAAGGATGAAAGCTGAAAAGAGAGTATCTTTTAGAGAGGAATCCACCCCTTCTACTTCAAGTTCAAAGATGGAAAGAATGATGGAAGAAATGATGAAGAAAATGAGCATTCTAGAGAGAGCACAAGCAAGTCTAAATCAAAACGCTCCTCAAAATAGAAACCAAAACCAGAATCAGAATCTTAGAAGAAATCAGCCTCCAAACAGACCCAGGGAAGATGATCAGCAGGTCATTCCTCCCTTTCATCAGAACTTTTTAAGTGAGGTTGAACAAACAAATCAAATAACAGAGGAAGATGATATAAACTTATTTGGGGTAGATGATGATGACTTTGAGGTTCATTATGATGAAAAAAAAGGTCTGTATACGCCTTATGATGACAGAAGAGATGGTAATCAGAATAGCTATCAAAATATGGAAAACACTGTCA